>VDFB02379711.1:65584115-65801099 GCA_007258455.2 Sequoia sempervirens
TTGAAAACACAGTGTTGTATTCGAAAATATTTTGCAAACAAACATTCAACATGATTCTCAAAATTTCAAACCCTCTTGAAGACAAATATCATTGACTCAATCCATATGTTACTGCTTTCCCTTGGGATTCACGCCCTTAGAGGTTCCTAAGCATTGGATTATACCTCAATTTGTCTTCTTGAGTAAACAATAGGAAAACCCTTGCCTTAAGTTCATTGAATTTCCACATAAAATATCTTGTGGGGTTTAAAATAGGCTAAGACATTGACATCTTAGTTTGAAACTTTAATCAAAGAGAGGTGTTTGTGGTAAAAGTACCATTAAGCAAAGATAACAAATTGGACCTACACATGCTTGATATCTTTTGGTCATATTGGTCTTTTGATTGCTCTTAGAGAAAAGTGTGTTCTTCAATACCTTGGCCTAGTAAACAAAGTCTCTCTAAGTCTCTAAGGATCAAAATCAAACACTTCATCCATCCAAACATTTATCAAAATTCATCCATCCAAACAACTTTAGATCTTTGCAAACATCATTCTAGACTTAGGCACATCATCAAAATCAAAATCACCTTGTTTAGTTAGGGGGCATGGGAATGTATCCTTTCTCATACCTCTAGTTAAATTAGAAATCCTTTGAACAAGTTCATCCTAAAGATCACATCCAACATCTTAGGGTTTATAGGTTCATCATCCAAATCAACCAATAGAAATCAAAATCCCTAAGTCTAGCATTGATACAAAGTCCCTAAACGTTCATCATTCATATCATTTGCACCTTTCGTCCTTCATCTTATCATTGGTCCTAAGAACCTTAGAGGTCACTTTGCAACAAGGTCAAAACACAAGAGGAACATGGAATACAAACTTGATCCATACATCTTTAGTAATCCAAATCAATTGAATCTTCAAAGCCTTACAATGCCGATTGATTATCAAAACTCACACTTATACAATCCATACATGGGACCATTACCTTCGACAAATGTCAATAGAACAAGTGTGAGTATGCCCAAATCAAAGATTGGAACACATTTCCCGATGATAAATCCAAGTCCAAACCTACAAGTCTATCAATCGAACAATCAATCCATGAGCCTTCAAATGAACAACATCATCCCATCAAATCCCTACAAGCCAAATGAGAATTTACCAAGCACAAGTATTTCAAACATGAGCAATGGTCAATTTCAACCCATCATCACGAATCAGAATATTGTCCAAAATCAAACACAACTACACATCCCAAATCCACTTAAACAAAAGCCGAATCAAGGGAGTCAAATTCAAAATCAAGATCAAATTTCACTTGAGCAACTTGCTTCACATGCCAAACTAATTGAACTATTGGGCAAAGAGATATCTTCACTCCAAAATCAATACAATCTTCCATTGGTTAATTCATGTCATCAAAGCATTGAGTTGTGTCCACAACCACAACAATATCTCCAAGGTCAAGAAGTTAGATATCAAGGTCAACCACATCAACAAATCCAACCCCCACATGTCGAAGATCAATCACCACATCTCCAAAATCAATCACCACAAGGTCAACTTAAAGTATGAATCTCACAAAGAAACAAGTGACAATACACACCACTTGGGAGACCAATCGAATCAGTCTTGCAACAATTGGTACAAGAAAATCTCATCAAGCTCCCCATCTATGGGAACTATCAAGAACCCCTAGTTAAACCACCTGGGTATAATGAGGAGCACCATTGTGATTATCACAAAACAAATGGACACACAACATTAAGTTGTATTCGACTAAAAAATCTCATCCAAGACCTGATTGATCAAAAGATAATTGCTATTGGGGACAATGATAGCATTGTCAATCTCTCCACCACAATTGTTGAAAACAATGATAAAGATCTATTTGTCAATAAAGATGTTTTTGTCTCATCCAATGAGGCATCGACCAATGATTATGTCAAAAATGTCTCTACATCACCCAATGAGTTAGAGGATATATCTCAAGAATTTATTCCAAAACATAATCAAAATCCTTCACCAAAGTCTAGCAATGGTCCTTCCCAAGACATATTGACATCCTTCAACCTCATGGCTACAGATACTAAAGGAACCCTAAAATCGACACTTGAGGATGTTGAACCACTTACCATGTCTAATGAAGATATCCAAGCACCATTTGTAAGCGATCCATCCTTTGAAACTGACCCATGTCAAGAGCTTGATCCAAAGCATATCAAAAGCAATCCTAAAATAAATCAAGATCAAAAATTTGTATCTCCAAGATACTACAATGATCTAATGGATATTCTACTATCCACACAAGATAATCACATCCACATAGCACTTACTCCTCCATCTACCCATGAGACGCTTTCTATGGATGGACACGTAGATGATCTTCATCTAGAACAAGATTGTGTTACACAAAAAGAGCATATTCTTAACTCCTACAATCAAACGAAGTTGTCAACATCAGGATCGAATATGTCCCAAACTCAGATTGAGGACATCATGAATAAAGATATCCATCATTATCTGCTCAAGGAAACAAGTCAGATAGAACACCCAGAGTTAGCCAAGCAACAAATTGAACTAATGTCATCTACAATGGTCATTCATCAGAGCACGTTTACTGAACAAAACACCTCAAAGCAAGCAAAATTAAGGAACGAAGGTGCTACTACCACCATACTGGGGGCAACTTCGTTTCAAGCAAACATCAACATAGGGAGCACGAAGAATCTTTATGGTGAAACCATTGCCAATACTACAACCAGCCACTCCATGAATCTTCATCCACCCATCACCCCATCCACGAATTGGGACCAACGTCAAAAGAAAGAATTGAATCAAAGAACGAAGAATGCTATCAAAGCAAAAGAAGCAAAGCATAATGGACAAATCAAATACATATGGATACCAAAGAATACAAAGAAAGATCATCCCTATCACACTCCATTAGTCAAAGAAACTATGGGGAAAAATAAAAAAGGGAAAAGTATCCATCAAGAATTTCCGCAAAAGAAAAAGCAGGCTTTTCAAGTGACGTACAAAGTATATCGAGTAGTTGGTCCCAATTCCACGCACACTTCCGTATCCATCCATCATTGCTCATCTTCCCAAGTTTGGAGAGTCAAAGATTCCAAACTATCAACCGATCCATCTTTTATCCCTAAACACACTCCATCCATGCCTCCACGCATGATATCCAATTCTCACATTGACCATGTATTGGCAACGACCCTTCATCATAAGGATTCTGAAGGCACTCTATCGTGATGTGCGCACAAAGACAAAGTCAACTCCGGTATCGTCGAAGCAGATCAAGAATCCCAAAAGTTCCATTCAAGTGCACGTATCTTAGCAAAGCAACTCCTTCAAGCAGGATATCGATGGCACATTATGACAGGGGCATCTACATCAACACCACCAGGTGGTTCAGCATGAATCTTTCAGAAAAAAGAAAAAAAAAAAGCAAAAAAATTAGAAAATGGATTGAAAATAAAGAAAAAATCGCCCTTCTAGTGTGAAAACCACATGGGGCGTAAGCTTTAAGTGTGACTCATGATGAAAACCTCGCAAATAGGCATCATGAGTAGAATCGAGCATCTACGTAGCTAATTTTTAGGAGGAAGGTATCTCATCCCATTCAGAATAAACGAGCATTCCATCCATCTTATCCATAATAAATTCATTCATCCATAAACCATTGATCCAATCCATTTTCATCCATCTACATCGGTTAAGTCCAAGTTATCTTGACCATGAAATTTTAGGCACACTTTACACTTGCTTATGGTAAACATCTTGACATGTGGGTCATTTTCTACCAATCCTATCCTATGCAGCGTTATCTGAGCCATGAAGCATTATCCAAATGAGCATTCTTTATATCTTATCGCAAGATAATCCTTTGCATGTTTTCCATATCCTTCCATCCATACACCTATCTGAGCATCCACCCATCGCATTCCATACATTGCTAGACATTGGGGGCAGATGTTTACATCTTGCTTCGAGAATAAATCTTGGTCTATGTCCTCTGACTTATGTGGTGATCCGAACAATGGAAAACATGAAATAAAACTAGTCAAAGCATTTGTATCACTAGCCCATGGCATATTTTGACAAACGAACATCCCTTATCAAGCTCCATTTTCAATCGAACATCAATCCAAACAATCAATATCAGTCGCATCTAATTTGCACGTCAATGTCACATCACATCATCTAAAACATCTTTTGTTCCAAACCAATCTTTATCAATCCTGATCAATCCATCCTTGCATTGTTGTGCATCCTCAACAATGTTATCCTCATCAATCTCAATCAATCCATCCATCCTTGCATTGTTGTGCATCCTCAACAATGTTATCATCATCACTCTTGATCAATCAAATCCAATCAATCCTGATCATTCAAAACCTTGCATTGTTGTGCATCCTCAACAATGTTATCATCATCATCAATCCATCGATTCGATTAGTCAACCTTAGCTTGGTCTTCAACAAAATCCAAAATAGAGCACTGATATCATCACATGTCCATATCCAAATTGTCAAAATCATGCGAAAAATCCAAAAACATCAAAAAATCCAAAAATCCAAAAACATCAAAACATCAAAATCCAAAAAACATTAGAAAATCAGAAAATCAAAAAACATCAGAAAATTAGAAAATCCAAAAACATCAAAACATCAGAAAATCCAAAAACATTCAAAACATATCAAAATCCAAAAATAAGTCAAAAAGTCATTCAAAAAGTCAAAAACAGAGTCATCTTGTCGAACTACATCATCTCTGAGCTTGAATGTAGGCAAGGTTGATCTTTGATCATCCCCCGAGACATTTAGGTCAGTCCTATAGGAATCCATCATAATAAACCTGGACATTTCATCATGTATATCTTCATTTGTATATCGGCTCGTTGTCACTTCTGGAATCTACATGGTCTTCGTAGGTATATCTAGGTATATAATCTGTCGATCAACCCCCGAGGCCCCTAGGATAGGTCTTTAGGTTAGTCTCTCAGTCAAAATCTCAGAAAATCCCAAAAACATTGGAAAACTAAAAATCAAAACATTTGTAAAACTTCAAAAAAATACCAAAAACAACCTCAAAACATTGCAAAAATTCCAAAAACATCCGAATATTTGAAAAAAATCCATCTGCATCATCTCGTTTGCACCCGCAATAAACACCATTCATAATAAACTGATCGTCATCCTCAACCTTTTGGTGAAACAAGAAGAAACAACAAGTCTAGCGTTGCGCAACTTCAAAAAGCATCAAGTCTCAAGTCTCGCTTTAGTACATAAACAAGTTGGTCAAGTCTTTGTGTCGATAGTCCATCATCCAAACAGCCTTCATATCAATCATCCGATAACATCATGTCCTAGGATGAATCCCCCCTACAAGGGGCATTATTTATCAGAAAGAGCACTTTGGATAAACAAAATGACGTGCCACCATCCACTAACATGTCCTAGGATGTATCCTTCCTACAATGGGCATTATCTTTTGGCAATAGTTTCGATTCTTATCCTTTAAAACACATTCCCTTTTGGTTAAGGCAAGATTGAAAGAACATCGCCTTTGTTTCATGCATTCTTGGTCTTTTTTCTTTGACTTATCTTATTGGCCACTCCAAGGACCTCTCGATGATATCCGAACGAAGGATTTAGAGAGATAGGAATGGGGCAACGATCATTATCTTTTATTGATGCTTGTTGGACGTTCTTGTAAAATAACTTGGTGAATACTTGCTTTGTTAGATATGTATGGAGGATGTTTGGATAGCTTGTTGACTATTGCATTGATTGGTTATACCTTTCCGTGTTTTGGTCCAAGATGTTTGAGACTTCTAAAGTGCATCCTAGCAAGGTTTCCGTATGTCAGGTGTGAACAAGAATATTCCTATCTATTTGTCGAGTCAAAGTCCATCACACTAAGTACAACGCCATCCTAGTCCTTTATACCTTGATGCATCGTGCTCAGGCGTGTTATCAAACATAAAGTAAGTGACCCTTTGAAAATCCCAATCCTTGATAAAGCAAAATCATCCATTCATCATCATCATCTATCATCATCTCTCATAATATTGGCTTGTTGATCCTCTTGTCATCATCTCACTTCCGCACTAACATCGCATCATGAATAGTCCATCATGCATCCATCCTGCATCCACAAACCGTTAGCATGCATCCATCATGCATCCATCATACATCATGCATCCATCATACATCTTGCATCCTACATACTTCTTGCATCAATAAACCGTCAGCATACCACATATCATTCATATCATACATCATAGGAAACATCGATCATTTCACATGCATTGCATAATCATCACCATAATATAGATCTGTTAGTCTAAGCATCTACATAAATCATCCATAGCATATCACATCATCAATCTCATCCATCTCATATCATATCATCATTTAAGTTGTTTAGGATAATATAGATTTGTTATTCTAAGCATCTTGAAATCATCTCATTTGCATCATCGTCCATAACCATCAATTTTGAACCTCTTTATCGCGAGATTGACCCTCAAATCGAATCTTTTCGCTTGATCTCTCGAGGGGGCAATGTACCAGTGTACTTTCCGCTGGGGCATCTAAAAAATTATAATTTTTTTTATTTTGATCGCGGCAAGTTTATTCTTTGAACCAACGCAACAAGTACATTACTTCAAAGAGGGGCAAAATGTAGACACGTCAAATTGACATAATGCATTCAACTAGGTCATATTCATCCATTCGGCAAATAAATCAAGTTTATTTATCAATCTCCTAAAGTCATTAGTTTAAATCAAACAAATCAACTTGATCCCATCACCATCATTTTAATTAAATAAATCAAACCTTTTATTTAATTAAATTCAAATCATTTTCCATCCTTTTCTGATTTAAATAAATCAAATATTTAATTGTATGAGTCCCATTTGGGGCCTTTATAGGGTCTTGAGTGGGAAGTCAAGGTTTTCAATTCAAATTTTGTGAATGTCGACATTTGGGATCTAATAAATGGTAAATTAGATGGAATGCCTATATAACTAATATTTCAAGTCATTATTTCACCTAAGAAGATCCAACAGCAAGCACCTAAGAGCTAGAATCATTATTCCAAAACCTAGAGCTTTCAAGTGTTAAATTGTAAGAGCAAGGCTTATGATCAAGAGAGTACTAAACAGCCGATTATCAAGCATTTTGGGGCATCAATTCAAGATTCAAGCATCATGTCAAGGTCTTCATGCATCATGTGTGATTGTGAGCTAACATGTTGATGTAGCATTTGTGATCCAATTTCAAGCATTCAAAGCCATATCAAGTTTCATGATCAAGATCTACATCCATTGAAGCCAGTTCATACAAGTTACAAATCTAAACTCCAAGGATTCAACAAGGTTTGGTGAGTTGTTGCATTCATTTGTTTATTCATCATTCCTTCATGTTAATTCAATTCATTTCAAAGTTTAATTGCTCAAACGAGGTATGACTAAGGAAAACCCCCATCCACTAACAAAACAACATTTCTCTCTCTCTCTCTCTCTTGTGATGTGTGTTTTGCAAATTTATGTGAATGAGACTCATTCACCCAACCTGGCGATTTAGTCCTTGATATAGCCTTTCGACAACATTCAAAAGTGTTGGATCTTGGTTTGGAAGATTTGGAAAGATCCTAAAAAAGTCCATAGCAGGACTCATACACCCAACTAGCGTATTAGTCCCTTTATAGTTTCTGATCATTGTTCAATAGATCCTAATCAACTCATAGAGAATCCTAGATCGTGCCCTGAAAACCCTAGAGTGGGGCTAAATCACCCAACTTGACGTATTAGTCCTGGTACAATTTAAGACAATGATTTCTAGGGTTTACAGACTTTGTTTTGGCCTCTCCATTCCTCCAGGTACTTTTTTGTTTCATTCTATTTGTTAATCTGATTTCATGTTTTCAGGTTTCTAGGGTTTTTACTTAAGTCATTTCTCCTTTGAAGCTTCATTTAATGGTGAACCCCTATCCAAATACAATAGGAACCCTCTAGCCCACTCCTCAATCAAGTCACTTGGTTGAGGGATCTAGGTTCCTAATGAACTAAAGTGTGAAATAGGTCCAAGTTCCATCTCCTAAAAGGTGGAACACCTATTTCCCTTGTGTTCAAAAACATAGATTTATCCATTAATAAATTGAATACATGTATACATATATTCATATAGCATTCATAAATACAATACCTATGGATATGGAGCATCTATGTGCAATAGAAAATAATCCAATCATAAACTATTCTTTTAAGATCCAAAACTTAAAAAATAGAGTTATGAACAAGCTATTTTTCATATATATAATCTAAATTGTAGGATGATAAATAAGATTTATTTCCAAATTAGTGCAAAAAAACTATAAATAAAAGAAGTTTCAATATTAAGGCTTTTAACCCCTATATCTTCCTAAGGATATAGCATTGCTCGTTCAAATTTTCAATATTATCTCTCAAATGCTTTGCCATTATTTCTAGCCATAGATATAGTTTCCACCATTGTCCTAAATGTCTCTACTACAACTAAAACCACACATTTCAAGAAATCCATCTCCCTCTTCACAAAAACATAACTAGTTAATTATTATAACAAGCAAAACATAATCGTGATGAAATTTGAAACATAGCTAAAACTAAATTAAACCATCTTCAAAATAAAATAATCTTCACACATCAACAAAAAAACCAACATTCCTAATTGAAATATCATTTTTATAAATAAATAGATTAACATCACACTCAAAACTCCCACAAGTGATCTAGTGTTCTTCCAAGTGTAGCAATAGACATTCTTCAAGATTCTTTATTTTTATACCACAAGAGCAAAATATTATTTATTAAAAATATAAAATCAACTAAAACAAAACTTTCACTTCAATGATTGATAAATAAACTCATTCTTTCCTATAAATTTCCATGAGATTGCTTGGATAAACAAATCAAAAGAAGTAATACTCAAAACCAAAAACACAATGGAACCAACTATGCAACTCTAATTCCAAATGTTGGGTGGATTTGAAGATCCTCTATTGAGAAAAATAGAGGGAGAAGAAAGAGCATCCACCATAAAGAGAAAGAACACAATATGTAAATGGGAAAAAAAAACCTCCCTCCTAACACCATGAAACCCTTGTATTAATCAAAAAATAAATATTTATAATACAAGACATAAATTTCAATATGGAGACTGACAACAACCTATAACACTTGTCCTCCAGCCTATAACATAGCATGAAATATTATCTAGCTATAGAAACCTATCACATCTTACACATAGAACTACACATCCATAGCCATATTACATATTACATATTACAATGAATAGAAAACATTAACATGACTATACCATCCCTCATATGTGGTGAAGATCCAACAATATTATTGTAGCACCTCCATGCCCCAATGTCATTTATCTTATAATATCATAGATGCATCTTACACCTCTTATAGTATCGTAGATTCCCTTCCACTTCATGCCAAGTGTCCAATGATTCCTTACAATGTTTCCTATGATAGTATGCCACTTAAAAATAATATTTCCAAGTTTCTCTAAGAAAATTTCACTCCACATGTATCTCCAACTCTCACATAGGCATCCCATTTCACCCATTCCATGATCTTTGGAAATATACACATAAAATGGTATTTACAACAATATAATCTTAAATTAGATTATCAAATTGTTCAACTAGTACTACCAAGGTGAATATCACACCTATTCCTAACAATGTGGTAACTTTCCAAGGCATACCTCTTGCTAAGGTTCCATAGGTCTATACTTTGAAATTTTAGAACAAATTCATTAATATTCTTCTAAATATTTTCTAAAAGACCAACTAAAATATTATATCTTATCTCAAGGCCAAATTGAATTATAGACTCACCAATCAAGATTTTGAATACTTCTAAGCTTTTGTTAACTTCATTCCTATGAAGATACTTCATAAAATTGGAGTGAGGAGTTGTAAACTTAGTGGAAGGGTTGAAATGGTATCCTAATACACCATTTCACAACAATAAGTATCGTAAAGGATACACTTGGATCTCTCCATATCAACATATGTTACAAAATATTAATAAAAAATGGGCTTTATAGTCTTCAATTGGTTCATAGCAATGCAAGTTTAATACTATTTAGATGGGCATTTATGATTCAAAAGTTGCTCACTTTTCTTGGTGAATTCTTTACTAAGGTATCCCTGTTGGTTCTATCTTGATTAATTTGGGAGTCGTTAATCCTCATTGTCCTTTGTATGGACACGAAGAGACTTCCAAACATCTCCTTTGGTTTTGCTCCAAAGCTAAAGCTAGTTGGAATTGGATTCATCATTTCTTCAAATCCTTTAGACCTAAGTATTTTTCCTAGTATATGGTTCTTCTAGGGAATTGGCCTATAATTTCTATAAATTTTACTTAAATATGATATATTTTAGAGTAGAAATTATGTTCAATATTTAGTTATGGTATTTTTGGTGCTATTCATTTTCCTTTATATACCAAGTTTATGATTTGTTCCAATGTAGATACAAGTGCAATCTAATAATGTTCCACTTGAATTTTCTCACTTATAAGTGCTTCTTGACCACTAGGGTATTACATCATGTATGATTGTCACATTTCGATCAACCTCTCCTTTCAATGCAAGTTAATCACCTTCTCAAAGACCTTGGCATGAACAAAGTCATAATGCCCATGGGTGACTCTCATGATTCACATACTTTTTAGCCTCCTCAACATAGAGATTGAGCTCATAGTTCTCACAATTGGTCCCAACATTCTAGTTTGCCTTTAGTTTCTTCTCAACCTCATGATAGAGGTGCTTTTGGTTGGCCAAATAATGATAAGTTTTATTACCTTTCTTTGGCTGTTTGTCTTGCTAGGAATGATACTTAGCCTCTTGACGATAAAAATCTAATGATGAAAATACACTTACAATTTGGAAGCCTATTCTAGACAATATGAACCTTCCAGTTGGCTAGGGAAAACCAAATGACTATGCTTACCTCTACCTCCCACTACTCAATCTATAACTCTAATTACTCAACAACTTCACCACATTTTTTCTTATTCTCTTAAAATATATTATTTAAAGCCAAACCTTGCATAAACTATGAAATATATGTTTTTATAACCACTTTTTAAAATATAGTGTATTAGTTTTTTTTGTTATAGATCAAGTGAGGGGTAAGGGCCCTCTCTCTCTCTCTCTATTAAAATTTATGACCAAAAAAAAAAAAAAAATCTATAAAGTTTGGTGAGGATATTAGATTGTTTCAAAATTACATTGCTATAGGATATTGTATCTTGCCAACATATTGGTTGTATGAGCATTATTCTATATATTTACCCTAATTAGCCCTTTCAAAGAGGACAAATATACTATAGTGATACCAAGTCTAAGATATACTATAAAATGCTATACTATTATTCCCCCTTATTATAAAAACTTGTAGTATGAACTAGATAAATGAATCACCTTTTGATAAACTTAGATTCATAGTTATCATCTTCACACTTCACCAAACCATCTCACCATTGTAATAATTTTATCACCTTCTCTGATTTTGCTAGATTAAATCTCCCTAGGAGAGGAGAATATTTTTTCGACCTATCAAGTTGAAGAATTTCCATTGTTGAGATGTATGAATTGGTACCAATACAACCTTTCAAAAATCCCTAAATGAAAGCCACCTCCTTAATAATAACCATCATTCTCAATTTAATTTCATTAATAGTGCCCAAGGATACCAATCCCATAAATTCAAAGCCAATACAAGGAAGAGAGGAAAGCTTTCACTATGGAAGCCTTATCCACAAATTCACTCATTATAGTTTAAAATTTATCCTAAACATAACATTTCCTAAGAGCCTTAGTCAATTCCTTATCTCTTGTAATAATAAAGGCATTGCTTATACACATGGAAGGAAATATTAGAGCTTACTTAGTGCCTCACTACTCCATCTATAAAATCACTACCAAGCACCTCTTGAATCGCTTCTAGCATGTCACTACCTTTGCTTCACCTAAGAAAGTCATTTGGCATATGTTCCTTGCCAATTGAAACAATGGCTCCATGGGAACTAGAACTACTATAATTAGATTTTTTTGGACATGCCAACAAAGAGAGCCAGTGCATAATAAAGCCACCATATTGTGCAAAATAATGGAGAGTACACCCTCGAAGGGAGAGTGATGAACAAATGATTTCAACTACCTTGTCCACCACCCTTGGTTGCACTTGTAACTATTATTATGATGCAAGAGTCTCATCAAACCCATTACTCCAAAGACAACAAAGATTCAAACACTTATTGACGGTCACATCTATGATGAGCTCTTTGTTTTGATATATTCCTTAACTTGAAAGAAAATCAGCAGTTTTTCTCCCTCTATACCAATGATTAATGAATAAAAAAGAGATAATCCAGAGAAGCCCAAACATCATTAAGAATATTGTTGATATTCCAATTGAATGAATTTTTTTTGAAACAGAAAATGATCACCATTAAATCCACTTCTATCGTAATATTATTGATGTTACATGACTTCACCACGTATAACCTGAGTTATTATTATCATTATATAAAAGAATATAAATAACACTAATTGGAAAAAAACACAACATAAAATAGCCTAAAACAAATTAAGAAAATACCTAGAGAGTACGCACTTTTCCCCATTGCAAGAGCAATGGTAATAATTCTAACGTTAAAGCTTTGTACGAAGCATATCATAATGAGGCAAGGGGATAGTCTTCGGCACCGTCTTTCTAGTAAGTTCGTAGTTCGTACATACGTACCAATGAGCAATAATTCCACTAAAACCACATTATATAATAAAAAAACATTTTTTCTTTTTATGCTAATTTATCGGTTTACTTACAAAGTTCCCATTGAATTGATTTTTTATTTATTTTTAAATATCTTACAGATTGTATCGTCAATCATACACAAAACAAGTGGGGAAACAAGTGCATATTTTTTTTTTATAGAAGCCTTGCCTACTCTTATTTTCTTTCAAATTTCAACTTAATGGAATTTGGAGTTAGTCAATTTGTAAAATCTTAAAAGAATCTTAAGTAGTAATGTCGAAAATGATTGAAGAGAACAAGTAAACATGTGAAAGGTGTCTTAGATGTTGATGCAAGTAGGTAATGTATTAATAAAATCTCTAACTATGTCAATAAATGGATATTGAATGCTCTTGTTTAATAAGATTATTTCTAGGTTTTGTGTAAAAATGAACTAGGATCACCCTTTTAAATGCAACTCTAAAGGTAGCAAATAGAATGTTTCATGTGGCAATTCAACACACAATAGTCAAGTGGGAAGGGCAAGATTGGCCCTAAATTTGAATTTGAAAACTAAAAGATTAAGGGTCATTTATATAATTATAACTCAAAGAGTTGTAAATTGAATTCAAATGTTATGGTGCATTAGCCAATGAGCGATGGTCTATTTTGAGGAAGGAATCAACAAATGAAATTCAAGATGAAAAACTAATATAGATTAGAATGGATCTAGACCACATAGGCTAAATTGACTATATTAACAGATAAAGGAAAACAATCAAAATCAAGATGAAAAAATTAATATAGATTAGAATAGATCTCGAGCACTTAGACTAAATTGACTAAACACTAAATATCTTTGTAGGTTTTATTAATAGATGTAAAAATATATTATATTGAATACCAAAATATCACATCTAAAGCTATGGCCAAAACAAAATAAATATAAAACCAAGTTTTTTAAAAAAGTAATGAGTGAACTTTCTTCCTATAAAAGAATGTACAATCTTAAAAATAAGTTGTTCTTAACATAAAAACATAAATAAGAAACTTGATGGGACAATTGGACTACACAAATATTGGTAGATCTCCTCTTTATGCATATTACAATATTATAATTAAACATGCATCTAAACCAAAATCCATCTTTTTACTAATCAATAGACATATATTTAAATCAAAATCATCTTTTCAATGAACAACCTAATTGATTTGTACATCTTTCTATTAAACAATAAACATACATCTAAACAAGAAGCCATTTATGGTGTAAAATGTCTAAACCAATTTATACATCTAAACTAGAAGTCATCTTTCCATTAACCAACATACATATGTCTAAATCAGAAGCCATCTTTCCATTAACCAACAGACATACATCTAAATCAAAAGTCATCTTTCCATTAACCAACAGACATACATCTAAACCAAAAACCATTTTGTGATTTAATCAGTATTACTAATTTATATTAAGAAAATTTGTATAACTAGTTTTCAAGTACCATATGTATATCAACATCACCCCCTCATCGTCGTCCCACCACCGTCCCCAAACTTAAGCCCTTGGTCCCCCCGTCCCTGAAACCCGTCCCCATCGAGAAACCTGTTCCCATCAAGAAACCCATCCCATTAGGAAACTCCAAGGAACATTGATTAGAATGGATCTAGACCACTTAGATTAAATTGATTAAACACTAAGTATTTTTGTAGGCTTTATTAACATATATAAAAATATATTATATTGAATACCAAAATATCACATCTAAAGGCATGGCCAAAACAAAATAAATATAAAACCAAGTTTTAAAAAAGAAGTATTGAGTGAACTTTCTTCCTATAAAAGAATGTACTATCTTAAAAATAAGTTGTTCTTAACATAAAAACATAAACAAGAAACTTGATGGGGCAATTGGACTACACAAATATTGGTAGATCTCCTCTTTATGTAGATTACAATATTATAATTAAACATGCATCTAAACCAAAATCCATCTTTTCACGAATCAATAGACATATTTAAATCAGAAATCATCCTTTCAGTGAACAGCCTAATTGATTTGTACATCTAAACCAGAAGTCATCTTTCTACTAAACAATAGACATACATCTAAACAAGTAGCCATTTATAGTGTAAAAAGTCTAAACCAATTTATACATCTAAACCAGAAGTTGTCTTTCCATTAACCAACAAACATACATCTAAATCAGAAGCCATCTTTCCATTAACCAACAGACATACATATAAATCAAAAGCCATCTTTCCATTAACGAACAGACATACATCTAAATCAAAAGCCATCTTTCCATTAACCAATAAAGATACATCTAAACCAAAAATCATTCTTGTGATAACTAGTGTTACTAATTTATACTAAGAAATTTTTTAGAACTAGTTTCGAGTACTATATGCATATCAGCATCACCCCCTCCCCGTCGTCCCACCATCGTCCCCAAACTTAAGCCCTTGGTCCCCTGTCCCTGAAACCCGTCCCCATCAAGAAACCCATCCCCATCAAGAAACCCATCCCCATTAGGAAACTTCGAGGAACATTGATTAGAATGGATCTAGACCACTTAGATTAAATTGATTAAACACTAAGTATTTTTATAGGCTTTATTAACAGATATAAAAATATATTATATTGAATACCAAAATATCACATCTAAAGGCATGGCCAAACAAAATAAATGTAGAACCAAGTTTTAAAAAATAAGTATTGAGTGAACTTTCTTCCTATAAAAGAATGTACAATCTTAAAAATAGGTTGTTCTTAACATAAAAACATAAACAAGAAACTTGATGGGACAATTGGACTACACAAATATTAGCAGATCTCTTTTTTAAGCAGATTACAATATTATAAATCAACATGCATCTAAACCAAAATCCATCTTTTCACTAATCAATAGACATATATTTAAATCAGAAATCATCTTTTCATTGAACAGTCTAATTGATTTGTACATCTAAACCAGAAGTCATCTTTCTACTAAACAATAGACATACATCTAATCAGGGAACCATTTATAGCGTAAAAAATCTAAATGAATTTATACATCTAAACCAGAAGTCGTCTTTCCATTAACCAATAAACATACATCTAAACTAAAAACCATTTATAGTGTAAAAAATCTAAATCAATTTATACATCTAAACCAGAAGTCATATTTCCATTAACCAATAAACATACATCTAACTAAAAACCATCTTTACTAAAAACCATCTTTGTAATAAAGGAGCCTAACCAATTTGTACTAATAAAAAATTCCAAATGGATACATTCCCAAGGAAGAAAATAATCATTTACGCGTTATTGGCCAAGAACAAAATTCTTACTTAGCAGGAAGGTAATAAGAACTTAGAAAGAAACTTCAAATAAAGAGAAAAATAAACATTGCACTGTGATTGGCATAGGTAAAAGCTAAGGAAGTTGAGACTGACTATGGTGTCAGAAAATAGCTTCAAAAGCAGGGCAGATACGTTTAGGTATTGGGAAATTATTTATTGTTAAATTTTAAAATGTTAAATTTAATGAGGAACGTTCTTCACAAGGCATGTTACTTTTAGTTGGTTTATTAAAAATCCAGAAAACGTCAGGAGGTCAGGCTCATAATTTATGGTGTTAAAAATTCATGAAAAACGCTACTGACAGGCATGTTACTTTTAGTTGGTTTATTAAAAATTTCCGAAAATGTCAGGAGCTCAGGCCTGACTGCGCCCAAGTTAAGTGCCCTGTGCAATAGCAGAACTAGAGGTTAATGGGTGCTTTCTCACTGAATGTGCAGTCCGAAACACAGCTTTAGAATGGAGAATGAGAAGAAATTTTCTGTATTTTGTACGACGTGACAGCAGAAACAGAAACAGAGTCATTTGACCGTAAGTTCCCATGTATCCACATTCAGCACATGCAAAAGTGTCGGCTCAACAGTAAAATTCCCTGTTGAAAGCTACAGCAAGAAAATTTTGGTCCAAAGAAATGAGATTCTCCTGAGTTGTAATACAAAACGTATCAGATACATTCCAGGAGAAGTTTAGTTGGTGAGAAAGTTGCAATCACAAAGAACCCACCAAATTTCAATTTCTTCTGTGTTTTATCTGGCTTGAATCATGACAAAGCTTTCAGGGGCTATCTGAACTACATCTCAATGAAATTTAAACAGGCATTTTGAATCAATACATCTCAATGAAATTTAAACAGGCATTTTGAATCATTCATCTCAATGAAATTTAAACAGACATTTTGAATCATTCATCTCAGTCTAATTTAGAGAGTCAAATTTGAATCATTCATCACAGCCAAATTTAGAATGTCAAATTTGAACCATACATCCCAAAGAAATTTGGACAGGCATTTTGAATTTTGAATCAATCATTTCAGTGAAATTTAGGCAAGCAACTTGAATCATTCATTTCAGTGAAAATCAGACAAGCAACTTGAATCTTCATCTCAGTAAAATATAGACAAGCAATTTGAAAAACACTGCACATTTTACATACAACAATTTGTGAAGGTTACATATTGCTAAAATGAAAATTCACTTACATATTTAGTTAATCCTTAAATTGGATCTGGCATACATTACAAACCACAGCAAAATGTTAAAAAGAAAGGACCCGTAGGCAAACCCTAGACTCGCTGGACCATAAGCAACTGCGAGGACTCGAACATGGCACCTGGAGTTGCCCTGTTCTCTACTCACTACATTCATTCCAGGTGACCCGTTCTCTACCCGCTACATTCATTCCAGATGCTCTGTTCTGTCCTCACGAGATTAATTTATTTAGTACTCAGGATTCAAACCTGCGCTGCTACAGAAAAATACATTACATATATGAGGGTTTCAAGTGCGACGAGAGTTCACAGACACCTTCGGGCTCCTCTCAGGTTTTTTATTCTATAAGCTTTGATTTAATAATGGCTTTGCTTTGACTCAGCAAAAGAATGTAAATGTCGGAGATCTCAGAAGACGCGGGAGACAACAAGCAGCAGAAGAACAGGCGAATGAAAAGCGCAACGTTAGTACAGAGCCTAATCTTCTTCAAGAAGTACTTCTGGCGCAGCGGGTGATCTGAGTGCAGCTGCGTCTGTAGGGGTTCGCCTGCCCACCGGATCGGCAGTTGTAATACGACGCCCCGCGTCTGGAACACGGCACGCTGTTGGACCTCAGCGCGCCATAGCTGATGTACGTCTTCCCGGCCAAAATCCGCCTGTTACTCTGCGAGTCCATGAGCATTTCCTCGTCCTCGAAGCATTCCCCAATCAGGCCATTGCAGCTCGCTCGCGGCTTCGAGTCCCACAGGCTCCACGCCTCCATTTCAGCCCCCGCCTCAGATCCCGCTGCAAAAAACAAACAAACGCAGAGCAGCCACCACAAAAGGACGAACAACGAGATCCCCTTGCCATTTCCCATCGCAAACAAAAACCAAGAATACCTAGATAATAATCTAACGAAAAAAACACGTCTAAAACCCTGCACTGTACTTGTCACGGGTTCAGCCCCTGGCACAAAATTTCTCGCTATAACACCAAGACTACCCAAGCACAACACAACATATACACACAAAGTATCACGCTTCCGTTCTCTGAACCTCTCGCTGTATATACGTCCAAAGACAGTCGGAGGCGCGTTTCCGGAATATGAAGAAGAAAGCAATGCACCGGAGTCCACCCTGAGA
This sequence comes from Sequoia sempervirens, assembly GCA_007258455.2. NCBI lineage: Eukaryota > Viridiplantae > Streptophyta > Pinopsida > Cupressales > Cupressaceae > Sequoia > Sequoia sempervirens. The sequence goes on from VDFB02379711.1 coordinate 65,602,611, forward strand.
TTAGGTGGACATCACCAGATTACTCCACGCGGTGTTACGGATTTCCACAGCTTTCTTTAATCTTTTCTCTGGTTTTTTAATTTCTTTCAACCAACATATAATGCGTTGCGTGGATCCCACGGACAGCTGGTGCTCTTACTGGTATCTCTTAATTGCACTTGCGACCACACGTATGTATGTCTCGATGACATTCCACCGGCTACTCTGGACTACTAACTAAATTTAGTTAGTCATCCTTATAACGCTCTTTCCTCTAAATAAAGGGCATTTCAATATTCCACTAAAGTTTAGTAAAGATAAAAGGGTAGGAATGTACCGTTAGGAGTACAGCACAGCTTTCTCCATGGTGGGTCCCCCCTGAACCTTTTCTACATTCTAGACCTCCCACCACAGTCTTCACCAAGTGGTCCTCGCTTTTTCCTTCCCCCTTTATTTTTTAGTTTATTATTATGCATTAAGAATCATCTCTGTCCAATTATTTATTTAAATATTAGGTGCTGAATAATGTGGGCATAGTGGGGCTCCCAAGGATAAAGGGTAAAAGGCATAGGAAAAGCAAAAGGCAAAAGAGAGGTCCAATCCTCTCCTCTTATCCATTCTTTCAGGGAAAGGAGAGGTCTTCCTTGTCTTCTTTTGATGTATGTATAAGGTGATAAATGGTAGATCTTATATGAAGTTAGATTTATTTTCAGTCTTTTATTTATTATATACATATATGCTATTTATATACATCTGTTTTTGGGCATATTTATCAATGTGATTATGTCAGTTTGTCTATCTATTAGTCAGTTGACTAATTATTTGCTTCTACTAAGACATTTATGAGTTGCAACCTTCTTTTACAAAATTTGTATTCAAATTACTATCTTTCAATAGGACAACTCACTCCAATAGAACAATTCACTATCTTTTAAACTTGCACTTAAGTCCCAACTGAAGATTCATATTCAAGTGTTTATGTTCAATAGCAAATCCTACTCCTTCACAAGACAATATGGGCTTAGAACTTTCCATTCTTACCAAAGATCAATGTTACCTATTTATTGCTCTTTAAATTAATGGACAAGATTGTCCACACGGACAAGAAATGCTCACTAGTTTACTCATCACCTTGCAACCAATTAAAACATGCCACTTGGCCAATTTGAGCTTCCCAAGCTCTTACATTATTAAATATATATATATATATATATATATATATATATATATATATATATATATATATATATATATTCTTTTATAGTCCACGAATACCGGGCGATCTGTTTTTGGGTCTACAGACAGCTTATAGTATATATGGGACTCCTCATACTCCCAATCTGAGGGAGGCACCTAACTCGTGCTCCACAATATGAGGTGTACATACCTTACCCCCTACAGGGTTTGAACTTGTGACCTCTCTTTCAAGAGTACAAGTTCTCCACCATTAGGCCAACTCAGGCTGTAATTTATATTACGCCTAGGTCCATCACACCGTGTTACTAGATGCCACTTGGTATGACCTCATTTGCTACCACCACTAAGTTGGACCCCTTTGACAAGAATTGGAGGCTTATCATAGGATTAGAACCACTTTACTATTAATTTTATAAAAAAAACTTTAGAAACACTTCGATTTTTATTTTTTAAATACTTACCTTAAATTACAAATATGAACTCATCTCATATTTCCATGTAAGAATTTATGAGCGAAGAGTGTTGAAGAAGGTAAGTTTGATTGGTGGTTTATGGGGACTATAAATTTATTACTAGGTACGTTGCACATTTTGAAAGGTAAAGCCTAAAGATAAAGAAGCCGTATGTTTTATATTGATGAGTTGTTTGCATTGTCATCTATTGAGTATTGACTTTTAAGGCACATATTAAGCCAATTGCAAGGAAGGACAAAAGGGAAGTGCTTTCATTATTGGATATAATTTGGATTGTTCCGGTGATCACATATTTTTTGATGGGCATATGTGGGGAGGTGAGGTTAGGTTAGGTTTGAGAGATAAGTATACAACTCAATCATGCCATGATCTCATCAATAGTATTGCTTCGACTTGTCATCTCAATTAGTTTCCAAGCAATCAATGGCCCTCCACGCCCTACCATTTTCATGCTTTCTTTACACTCTATCTTATATTGATTAGGTATAATTTTTAATTTTATAATGTTTGGGAATAATTTATATTGGTATTAGGAGTATAAATTAAAGTTACATATTTATTTCGTCAATTTATTTGGATATAATCAATGTTTTTTTATTTGTAAGTAAATTTTTAACAATACTTTTTTAGTATTGGGTAAATTTTTTTGTTGGTATTGAGAATAAAGTCAAAATTGTATAAATAATGGGTATTTTTTTGTCAATTCATCAAGATATGATTGTCGTCTTATTTTTTTATATTAAACTTTCAATGAATTTAAATCTTAAAGGATGACAAAATAAAAAGCATATCATCATCATTACGAATTATACTTAACCGTTTACACCAATAAATTTTATTCCTCTTTTACCTACCAACTGAACATGACGCAGGTGGTAAGGAGATATGGATAGAAAATGACTCCAAATTAAAAAAAGATAATTATATATCAAATTATATATATTTATTTTTTCCACAAAATTAAGAGACGGTGGTCGTAATTTTTTAATATTTGGTAATTATTTTTTGTTGGTATTGAGAGTAAAGTCAAAACTGTATAAATAATGGGTATTTTTTTGTCAATTCATCGAGATATGATTGTCATCTCATTCCTTTTTATTAATCTTTCAATGAATTTAAATCTTAATGGATGACAAAATAAAAACATATCATCATCCTTACGAATTATACTTAACCAATTACACCAATAAAATTTATTACTCTTACCTACCAACTGAAAATGACACAGGTGATATGAAGATATGGATAGAAAATGACTCCAAATTAAAAAAAGATGATTATATATCAAATTATTATATATTTATTTTTTCGACAAAATTAAGAGATAGTGGTGGTAGTTTTTCAATATTTGGTAATTATTTTTGTTGGTATTGGGAGTAAAGTCAAAATTGTATAAATAATGGGTATTTTTTTGTCAATTCATCGAGATATGATTGTCATTCATTTTTTTTATTAAACTTTCAATGAATTTAAATATTAATGGACGGAAAAATAAAAAACATATCATCATCCTTAGTAATTATACTCAACCAATTTCACCAATAAAATTTATTACTCTCTTACCTACCAACTGAAAATGATGCAAGTGGTAAGAAGATATGGATAGAAAATGACTCCAAATTAAGAAAGATGATTATTATATCAAGTTATTATATATTTATTTTTTCCACAAAATTAAGAGATAGCGGTGACATCCTTGTGATTCATGTGGGAATATGACACTACTAAGTATTTTATTAAGATTATATTAGATGTTGTGACTATTATCCAAGTAATATTTACACGTTTGAATGTTCTTGAAAATATATATGATCAAATTGAATAATCTAATCAATTATGATAGCCTAAATTATAATTCAAATGATTAGGCCTTGAATCATAATAGTTTCTAAATATAAATGATTAGACCTTGAACCACAAATTGTTCGTCATGGACCTTCTTAGTGACTTGCCAAAGTTCACAATTCATAAAGCACTTGTCATCTATGATTTTACTTTTACTATTCTCTTACTTCTTGCTTTTCTCATTCAATAAGCATAAATAATAATTGCTTTTTTCATTGAATAAGCATATTGTATTTACTTCTTGTATTCCCATGTTTCTTTGTTTTAGGGAGATGGAAGCGAGCCTCGACCTTCCCTAAAACATATAAAATTTATGTTGTTCATTGGACTTGGCTAAAGGGTTGATTTACATTGTTGGAGGATGTGATGGTGATGAGGAGTTGTGTACAACCACAATTTATGAAGATATCGTGGGGAGAGTGCATTGAGTAGGGTATTCCTGATAGATGACCTTGACAAGTTAAGGATAACAAGATGGACCTATAACGGGCCATCCACCTATTGCTTTGACACACTACCTTTGGTACTAGCAGGGATTTATTGGTGGGGTATTGGTACCTTATAGGGCTGATGCAAGAAGTTGGGTACACAAAAAGCTCAAAAAGTGGAAATGTTTTTGCTGTTTTTCAGAATTTGTCACACTTGGACTGAATCTTAAAAAAAAACCAGTAATATGAAATTTAGAATTTTGAATCTAGTTTCCAAATATGTAAATTATTAAAATACCCAGTTTATAGAAATTAAATTTTGATAAGGATCTATAAAAACCACTTTTTAAAAGTCCCTTTTTTTTACCATACCAAGCAGGTGTACGGACAACACTTTTTGACCCAAATAAAATTATTTTGCTAATTACTTTTAGGAAAAGAGAGCTAACAACATGAAGTTTGGGCTAAATTTTTTTTTGTAATTTTTGGTTGAATATTTTTTTTTATTAATTTTTTATTGGCCTTAATTGATGTTTTTTCAGATCAACGTGTACGGACAACATAATTGGACCTGAACAAAGCATTTTTGACTCTTTTTTTTTTCATTGTGTAGAGAATTGTCTGAAGTTTGGTCCCATATAATTTTTTTTACAAGAAACTCAACCAATACAAAGTTATTAAAAAACCAAAAAAACCTGATATTTCAAGTTTAAGGCCTAGTTTGCTTAGAAATTAATTAAAAAATAGCAAATGTAATCCAATTTTAACAAAAATTATATATTTATAAAGTAGACATTGTGTTCTCTAATGGGTTTTAATTTTATAGACTCATTAAAAAAAAAGTCCATCATCTATGTTGTCAAAGTTGGACATTCTTCTTCAATCTGCCTTAGTTTTTTAGTTGCAGGTCAAAAGCTAAGGCTCAGATTGCCAAGCCTTTTCCAAGCCTAAAACCAACACTGGATTTGGTATGGGAGTTAAACTTTTAAATAACGCGTATACGTTATAGAAACGTGTATGCATTATTTAAACGAAACGCGTACGCATTTCATAATGCATACGCGTTACGTTTTGGCCATTGGGAGACTGTAATGCATACGCATTACGAAATGCGTACGTTTTTTTCAAAAATAATGCGTATGCGTTTCAAAATAGACATTTTTCCTAATTTCGAAAATACTGATAAAACAAGATTTTCCTGCAACCTTCCTTTTCTGTAGTACGGTCCGAAAGTGTCATTTTCTGTGTTTTTTATTGCAAATTTGTCTTGTGCAGGGCATATTCTATTCAAATTGTTGGAAGAGAAAAAGTGCAAGTTAAATTTTCTGAAGTGGAATCAAGTGCAAGAACTTTTTACAAGAAGATTTGGAAAAAGTGAATTTTTGGATGTACTCATGATGATTTTGTAGTTCAGAGTTTATAGAAAAAATGATCTTCATAGTACATAGTTTAATTTGAATATTTTTGGAGGTGGCAATTTTAAAATAGGTTTCTTGAATTATTGTTTTTGTCATCAAAGAGGGTTTGGTAACCATGGGTGATAAGAAAAGACAAAAAAAAAATGTAGAAAGGTAATAACACCCGAAGAAATTCACGCAAATAAAGATAAGGAGACAAAAAGACAAAGGGAAATGAGAGAAAGGATTCATCAAATGCAATATTTGGAAGCATCTAGTTCCAAGAATGTTGAAGAGGAAGCCATGAATGATGAAATGAATGTAGATGATGCAAATGTGGAGATGGTGAATATGGAAGAAAATGCAATTATGGAGACAAACCCAATTGTGCCTTCAACTTCAACTTTGAATGATATGCAAACAACTTCGGGTGTGTCTTCAAATCCACCTCCCAATGATATGGAAAATGCACCTATTCAAACAATCTATCCAGGTATGTGTTCAAACCCAAGTTTTTATAATATTGATATTGCTTGTTTAGATGAAGCTGGATACACCTTGATGAGATCAATAATATTAGGGTTGAAACAATGCAGAAACAAGAAAATGATGAAATTATATCTTGTGAGAATGTAAATGAGAATGAAATCCCTAATATTGATGAAAATGAGAATGAAATCCCTTTTACATTTGAAAATGAAAATGAAACCCCTTGTGTGAATGAAAATGAAACTCCATCTATGGATGAAGGTGAAAATGTTTTTTTTACAATTGAAACAAATGTGCTAGATAACCTTCGTGGTAAAGTTTCTTCAAGACAAATTAGAAATTATGGAAATAAAATATATAAAATGTTTTTTTATAGAAAGAAATTAGGATTCCAATGTCAACTCATGGACAATTGATGAGAATGTTTAAAATGAGAAAAGTGATGAAAAAATTAGGTGTTTTTGTAAAACCAAAAAAGAAAGATGATTCAGTAGAACAAGTCATATCTAGTGTTGCTAATGCTATTGATGTTATTGGTAAGAAAAGTCGATCAAAAGATAAGAATGCGGCTCGCCGTGCAATAACAACTGCTCTAGTTGATAAAACGGCTTCAAATAAAATAATGTTAAGTAAGATTAGTAAATGTATAAACTTAAATCCTAGAACTTTGATAAGAGCTGCTAAAAGAAGAGAAAGTATTGAAAATGATCCTATTAATCAATGTTGGAGTTTTAGTGGTAGACTCCCAAGATCAGACATGAAATTAACTAATGAAATTAAATCTTTAATCGAAAAATTTTGGTATGATAATACAAGAGTATCACCTAACATTAGAGATGTCTTAAAATTAAGGGTGGGTTCCAAAATTTGTGAACCTCATCCAAAGCATCTCTTAGATATGACTCAAATTGAATTATATAAAAAAAAATTAGATGCTTCAATCTTACCATTGAATATTGCTTAATTAAAGGTCATTAGAAAAGTGTAAACCTTGGTATGTTAGAATTAATAAGCAATGAATCTCTTGTTGTTGTAAGACTCATGCTTTTAATTTCATTATTATTATATTATATATTTGTGAACCTCATCCAAAGCATCTCTTAGATATGACTCAAACTGAATTATATAAAAAAAAATTAGATGCTTCAATCTTACCATTGAATATTAACATAAGTCAAAGATCATTAGAAAAGTGTAAACCTTGGTATGTTAGAATTAATAAGCAACGAATCTTTTGTTTTTGTAAGACTCATGTATAATTTCATTATTATTATGATATATTTCGATATATACGATGCACTTTGCATACTAACCAAATTATGCAGGACATTTGTGGTATTAATATGCCACCTAAAAGAATCAAAGATTTTATAGCAGGTTTGTTTTGTAATCCCTCTTTAAATGGAAACTCATTGTTTTTATAAGGATGCATTTCTGGAGAATGCGATAGATGTGGTAACTTTTCATTATTAGAAGAATGTATGCATGAAAGTAGTTTAGATGAATTTGGAAAACAATTAGTGGATGTAAAAAAATTTAAAAATATTGAGTATTCTTTAAAAGATGGAAAAATTGGAAAACGTGTTGAGCTAATTGTGGGAAAAGTTAGTGTGCATTCTTTTATTACTAAATTTAAAGATAAGTTTGTACCTAAATATGTTCAACACTCTCGAGTCTTGTTGACGATAATCAATTTCGTTTATGGCAAAAACACATTTCCAATTGGGGCTATATTGTTGGTGTTGATTTTTCAGCGAAAATTATACTCTTGCTCCACAAGAAGAAATTCAATCATAATATTATAATTGATTGCAGTAGCTATATTTGTTCACATTGTTTATAATTTATCTTGAAGATAATCGCGAGAAGATAATAAATTTTTTGAGGAGAGTACCATTTTTATGTAAGTGATAATCGATTACATTCATCTGAGTTTGTACAATATTGTTTTGATATATTTTATAAAAATTTAAAAGAGAGGAATTCAAATGCTAGAACATCTCATATGGTCAGATAATTGCACAGGTCAATTCAAAAATGCTAAAATGTTTTATTGGCTATGTAGAGTTCATAAGGAAAATAATATGAGCCATGGAGTTTTTTGAAGGCTGGTCATGGTAAGGGAGAACATGATGGAGTAGGTGCATGTGTGAAAAGAGCTCTTGCTAGAGAGCAAATAAAATTTGAGGAATCTTTGCAAGGTTAGAAATGCATGTGCAATTGTAGATTGGTGCAATACCAAATTATCTACAAGAACAAGTGAGAAATCAATAATTCGACGCTTCTTTTGGTTAGTTGAAGAAAATGATATTTTTTCTCGACAGGATTGTGAAACAATTAATGGAAGTGCAAAATGGCATTCATTTAAGAGTTCGAATGCAAACACATGGACAATATGGACAAGGGAGTTGGCATGCTATTGTCAATTTTGTATTGTAGGTGATTGGTAGGCATGTGAAAATATGGAATGGGTCGAACAATGGCAACAAAGAGCTTTAACGCCTACATCGACACATGTTCAACATGAAATGACAATTGAAGATAATCAAGTGTTCGCATCAGATGATTATGATCGTGTTTCAGATCTTGTACAAGAAGGTACATTATTTATTGAGTTGAATTTTGTATGTATGCATGTTTATATGAGTTAAATATAAGTCACTTTTTATTGAATTTTGTATTTATTTTTGTAGGACATGTGTGTACTATTGTTGCACCTCAAGGGAATGAAGAGCAGAATAGAGTACTGGTTGGCTAGATGTGTTGAGAGAAAACATAAGTTGGTACATACTAGAGTGGATGATGACAACTTTGAGTATCCAACTGGTTCAGTGGTTGTTGTTGGCACCTGGCTTCAAAAATATTTGATGAGAAAGAATGGCTTGCCTACATTTGAAGATTATGAAAGACACAAGAAGATTATGCATTATTCACATTTGATTTGGCAACCAATATAAAACTAGTTAGATATCAAGGGAGGCCTGCTAATAAAGTTTTATGGACACTTTCAATGGATGATCATGAGACAATCATAGATGCATTACAAAAGAGAGAGGATGCAGATGGTACAATAGAGTAAATAAATATTGGTAAGTATATCTAGTTGTATATATATTTAATTGATATATATATATATATATTTGTCTTTAATCATTTCCTAATTAAAGTTTTATATCATTTTTTGTTTCAGGTCTCCCAAAATTAGATGCTTTACAAAAAAGAGAGGAGATGCACATATATTACAATGGAATTTGAATCTAGAGACAGGTAACTATATATAGTTCTAGATACATTTAATTGATACTTTATAATTGATTTCATATCCCCTTAAGCCATTCTCTTAAAACCCCTTAAGTCATCCTCTTATGTACCATTAATCCATCCTTTTGCAGCCCCTTAAGTCATTCTATCAACTACCATTAATCCATCCTCTTAGGACCCGACCATCCCATATATATCTCCTTAATTTGTCCATTGCGCCACTTAAAAGCTTTCTCAACACCCAATTCGTCATCTCTAGGCCCCGATCAGACATCATCTCTTGCCTTTTAATCCTCCACTTTAATCAATCCCCTTCTCACCCAGCACCCCCTTTTCATTCTCTCTCTCCCCTTAATCCACTCCTCATTTTATCGGCATCCCTTCAAGTCATTCTATCAACTCCCCTTAATCCACCCTCTTGCGTCCCCTTATCACCCTCTTACATCCCTTCAACTCATTCTCTCAACTCCCCTTAATCCACCCTCTTGCATCACTTTAACTCATTTTATCAACTCCCCTTAATCCACCATCTTACATCCCTTCAACTCATTCTATCATCTCCCCTTAATCCACCCTCTTGCATCCCCTTAATTCGTCCTCTTAAAGGACCCTTAAGTCATATCCTCTTACATCTCCTTAATCCTCTTAAGACCCGTTAAGCCATATCCTAGGGTTCATGAGATGCATCCTCTTAACTCCCCTTAAGGAATTCTCTTAAGACCCCCCCTTAAGCTATATATCCTCTTAGGTCCCCTTAATCCATCCTATGGCTAACATCATTTGAATTTATATAGAATTTACTATATGTAGTTCTTTTCTTGCATGAATTTTTTACTTAAATGACTCATAAAAATTGTAGTTACTTAAATTAATTATTTTTGCAAGTTCTCATCAATTTGGTCTACAATGTGATTATTGAACTGAAAAACTATTTTATCTAGAGACTATGTAAATATCAATTTTTGGTATTCACCTAAAAGTTGATAAGCTTTAATTGTATCTACATGCACATATATGTTTCATCATGTTATATAGTTCTACATTAAACATCTTGATGTACATTATATATGTTTGTTCGATGTCACTTTTTAAATATCTTATTCCAATTTTATAGATTATACATATTTCATGTGTCTTCTATTTACCACATTTTATATAATTGTTCAATTGTATAGATTATACATTTTTTTTTTATTTATTTATTAGACTGCAGGAATCAGGTAGCATGACCCCCTATAAACTGCAGTGCGCCTGGTAAACTTTTTAACGTGACCAGCGGCGCTGGCGCGACACGCCCTCGGTACCACAGGACGGGGGAGACTAGAACTCGTGACCAGCAGAGCCGCAACGGAATTACTTAGCCAACCGAGCTAGGGCCCCCGCCCGTATAGATTATACATTAAATATACATACAAGGAGATGGTTTTTTGTTTATTGATTCAAATATTTTCTATGTAATTGGAAAATAGTTAGAATTACTTGCCCTTAATTTATTATGAATATGATTTAAGAAACTATTTAAGGAATGTTTTAATTTATCACCTAACCATGTGATAAGTTATATATATATATATATATATGAAATTTGATTCTAGATAGGAATTTATATAGTGCATGTATTACTTGAAAATTTGATAAAATATAAATATATAGATATGTATATAAATGCATATAATTATGAAAATGAACATAACATGATCTCATAATTGACTGCATATATAATCATCATATTAAAGTCAACTGATATAAATAAACACACATATATGATAATAACATGTTCAAAATAAAACTAGAGATCTAGATAGTCCATAAAATTTATATGTCAAGTCCAACACATATATTGAAATAAAACTAGAGATCTGTAGTCCATAAAATATAAAACCATCTAACTCTCAGGCTGATCGGTCAAATCAAGTCTCCTCTTTGTTCCATGTTGACTAGATGTACTTGCATCATGCTGTAAAAGAGTTCAAGAAACTCAAAATTAGATTTAAATTTATTTAGAAATTTTGATATAATTAAACATATTTAAAATTGAAAATATAAACTTTCAGATAAAAAAAAAACTAATTAAATATCGACTAAATATAGTAAAAATGATTTCTAGTATGCATAAATTACCATATGGTCATGTGAATCAACTGGCACATTTTCTTCAACAGGTAACATAACTGTCAGTTGAGAAGATGCAAATGCCTGATCCACTATATCCTGCATATTCATATAAAGCAAACAATATGTGAAAACCTTGAATATATATATATAAAATGTTCGTAAAAATTGTATAGGAGATTTAAAGTAAAGTTTACAACCTCGAATGATATGACCTCATGATCATGCACTTGAGATTGCCCATGAATAGATGTCAATGATGTCTCAGGTGCGCGGCCCGCCATGGTTATCTCATCAAATCCCTACATATAGATGTACAACAGTTCATATAGATCATTCACACATGTGTATGTAAATGAAAAAAATAAATTAGATCTATGATGTGTATTTAATTTAAACTTAACAAACTTTTGAAAGCACGCACCTGAGCTGATGATGTCTTAGGAGTGCTCACCACTATAACTTGTGGCTGGTCAATACTAGGAATAGTATGACCTCCCTACATCTAGATATAATATATCAATTCACACATGTGTACAAATTCAAATTAAATTAGATATATATATATATATATATCCACAAAAATTATTTAATATATTTTGGTTCAAGTGCCTATCGAAAAGGTGAGCCCAAATCTACAACACTCGACATATACACACGATGATGATATTGAGTTTCGGGCATCACGTCATCATGTGTCTATACACCAAACACAAAATTATTGAATTAATATTATATTATATATAGTTTGATGTTATTATTTACATGATTTTTTTACATTTCAAACTTGAATTAAATTTAAGTTCAAAAGATGAACATACCTGTGTGGGACGATCCTCAGAATATAGTAAATTTAGGTATGATCCCACCCCAGATGCATGTGCCTCACCTGAAGTGGATGTCTGAGTATCCCTATAGCTCGAGCCTCCATGCTCTGTATTGGCCACTTCAGTGGCCACAATGGTAGTCTATTGAGTGAGATGTCCTGAAAGTGAACTCAATGCTCCTAGTGTAGATAACATGGTTTGCTGCTGAAATGCAGTGGGAATACCAGGAGAAGGAGGAGGAACAAGAGGAGCAACTGGAGCACGTCGCTGAGGATCGACATGTGCTCCTAGTCTATGTTGGGGCATGCCACGCCCAACTCCCTGAAATGACCTTATATCAAAATAGTTGGGTTTTTTACCCAACTCAAACTCAGCCCATAACTTTCTCAAAAAATATAAGGGCACCTCACTGTTGCCATGTGGTGGAGTATCAAACACCATCCACCATCTCTCCCAAAAATGTGCAGCTATCTGTGGGTGCCTACACCATAAAATTGAAATTCTTTTTTTTGTGGGTGGTATTGGTTCGTTTGTTTGGGGGTTCACAAAATATTGGAACATAGCTTGTTTAGTGATTTTTAGGTCATTGATTTCTTTATATGATAGTCCATCTGCATAGAATTGTCTCCTCTCTTCTCTCCATTGATGGAACCTATCTAGGTCCACATCGATAGATCGAACAGAATCGACAATAGTTTGCATCGTAGATGCAAATTGTGCAAGATGTGGAGGGATTATAGTCTCATTTTTTATGAGATCTATGTTTCCTTGAATGACAACTAAGTTGGCTCGAATATTCTCTCTTAGTTGATTTTGGTCAAATGGAGGAGGGGGTGGGGGGTTAGGTGGTGGAGAATGTGGAGGTGTGGGCATATCCTCATGTGGTGGGGTGGGATGTGCACCAGGATCTATAGGGATTTCTAGATTAGGCATGAAATCCTCTAAAGTGAAAAGTGGATCCATCCGAGAAATGATATGGCAACTGCATGTTAAACAATTAAAAAATATATATCAACAAACTAATTAAATAATGCACACAATTTGAAAGTTATTTAAAAATCACATTGAACATGCACAAATTCAAATATATTTCATTTGAAGACCATTCAATTTATAACATTAAAAAATCATAGCATTAAAAATTCATATTATAAATGAGAGTTGAATAGAAACTAATAGTCACTTAAGAACTATAAATGAGAGTTGAATAAAAACAGAAGGTTAGTAGAACAAGTGATGAAAAATATTGAAAATCATTGAAGACCTCTCTTGCACATTCTAGGAGACAACATAAATGGTAACCTTAACTACTAAGATGATCAAATAATTTTTAGATTCACTGCATGAGTCAGTATCCAAGAATTATATTTCAAAAGAATGATGAAAATAAAAAAAGATATTCAAAAATTCCAAGAATGTTGAGGTGGTTGATTTTGATGAACTACAAGGGAACTTAGAAGAATCTACATTTTCTTAGAGGATTAAGTTTAAGTATCAAAAGGGCCCTAGTATGAATGATCTAAATGAATTTATTAATATGTTTTCTTGCAAAGGATTATCTTATCTTGGTAATAAATAAAGGATTGTAATAAATGTAAATAAATGTACATTGAATAAATTGGTGAGATTTGTATTAAATTGAATTCTTCATAGGGTTATGTCTCAAAAATGCACATGAATATGGTGGTATAACCAAATCTAGTGAATGTAGTGAAAATTATTGTTGTCAATTTTATTCAATTTTTATCTTCTCATCCCTATTGCTCTTATGATTTTTCTGTAAATTTATTGATAATAAACAAAACACTAGTTCCCATATGTACCCTATGTATTCATTGGTTTTCACTTAAATTTACTTAGATACCTAAGAATAATGTTCATCTACACTAACTTAATTACCTAGAAATAAGACTATGATTTAAATCATATAATTTAACTAAGAGTTAAGGTAGCCACAAACCAACTACTTATAACCTTATGCACACTATGGGGTTAAGGGTAGCAAAAATCACAAGAATCGATGAAGAGGCATAGAGGTAGATGAAATCTCAGGAAATTAAACATAGTAAAAATATTGAACAGGGAACAAAAAGTTTGGAGAACTTCTTGACAAGATACTTGGGTAAGGAAAAACTTTAAAACTGAAATATATAAAAGAACTTAGAGGAAACCTAAGAAAATGTGCAAATGGGGAATAATGGAGTAATAGTGTGTTAGCAAAGGAAAGTAAAAAAAATCACCATAGGCTAAAAATAGGGTCAATCATACTCATACATATGAGTTTATTTGATTTGACAATTTAGGCATATGATGAAGACATGAGGGGAGGCAAAGCATGACTTGAATTTCACAAGTTAACCAAGAGGCCCATTTTAGTAAATCTATGATCTCATAGAAATGATGGGTACTTGAGGGAACCAAAGATATTAAAGGGGAAAATACTAGGCTATTAAAAATTGCAGCTCTAATTTGGAAAAAAATAGGTTGAGTGGTTTTTATCTTAGCTTGACTTATCATCCTAGTGTAAATAAAAATATTGATGTGATGAATAGGAATTTTGGGCTATTTACTAATATTTATAGTTGGTGACAAACCAAATTAGTCAGACTTAGTATATGCACATGGTAAATTTTCTTACAACAATTTAGTAAGTTAGAGCATAGTAAGACATTGTTTCAAGTTCTATATGAATGTAGCCTTGAATATTTTGCAAAGTTTAGTGAAGTGGTTGAAATACATACAAAGAGTGCATCTAGGTAGAATACTTGGCCAAGCATATTATATATGTGTATAAGTAGGTAGAGAGTGTCAATGAAGAGGAACTATAAATGCAAGGAGTGTGTAGACTTAGGAAGAAGGAAAAGGGAATTTAAGGAAGGTTTCTAGTTTTAGCTCACCTAAGGGGAGAGAGGTTTCTAAGATAAAACTTAGAAAGATCTTCCCAATAAGATAAAAATTTATATATATTATAAAATTCAAGGGTTAGAGTATAAATATAACATTTACTAGCACTTCATTTGTTAGCACTTTATCACATAATCATGTGGGCTTTCAAAGTCGTTAGCTATACATTTTTTAATAAAATATTAAATATACTAAATTATTTGTTTTTTGTATATCAATGATAATCTTTAAATAATAGTTTAATGATAAGCATACATGTATGGTATACCTTCAACATTGAGACACACAAGTGGTAGTACTTGGTTGGTAAGTTTTACTATTTTTTTTATTAGTACTTATATATAAATAAAGATATGTAGATTTTGGTTAGATAACCTTATTCCTATTTTTGGTTGATGACATCAACTGTATTGAATCCACCTAATCATTGTGTTTGAAAGGTGATGCTTATCATTGTAACTATTTTATATTTTATGAACCTCTTACATAGGTATAAGCTAGTATTGTAAATATTAGTTTAATTTTTTAATTTTATCTTTAATGTATTTTGGTTGTATAATGTATGGTGATAGTTTATCCTCTTCCCCAAGGTATTATTTAACTCCTACAAATTTCCCCATGTATAAAATCTAAAATGTAGTTCTATCAGTGCATAAAGAGAAGATGTAGTAAGGTTGATCTATCAAAAAATTATCTATGCTAGTATGTCTTCACTTATTAGAGGAAATCAAGTGATACAAGTTGGATTGTTTAAGGGGAAGAACATACTTTATAAAATACATAAGGAATAATGCTTGAACAAGGATTTATCTATAATCAAATGTATTCACCTCAACCTTAATTGTATTTCCCATTAGAGTAGGCACTAGTCTTGAAATATAAATTCGTGAGACACGGGTTTTCAAATAAGAACCTAACTGCCACTAAGTGAAGAATCAATTGATCAATGAACAATAAATTTAAATAAACTTAAAAAATAAACCTTTGGTTATAATTCAATTCACTTGCATTTACAAATCATCATCTATCAAGTTTCCTTAAAAAAGTAATTTGAATTTTCCATTGAAATGTTCGTGCTAAAAGGTATCTTTGATACACTAGTTTAGAGAATTCTAGACTTTTATGTTTTAGGGTAAATGGGGTTTTAGGTTTACGTTTTAGGGTTTAGGACCAACAATTAACCTATGTAAATTAGTTTTTAGAGACCTATGTAAATTTTGTAACCTATGGTTTTGATTGCTAAGTTAAATGTGTCCAATTTAGGTTTAGATTTTATGGTTTTCAATTTACAATTTAACGTTATTTATTTTGTTAATGTTTTTGATTTTTTAAATGCAATTTAAAACTATAAAAAATTGAACTAAAACACATTAAAGAAACAAAACTTAAATACTAATAAAAAAATAAAAAAATAAGATACAAAGCAAAAAATGGCAGAATTCAACCAACCTGGAGGTCAGAGAGGTTGGGTGTGTTGACGGGAGGAGGTGGCAGTCAAAATTATCCCCAAGCACGAGCTCGCAAATGCGTACGCAGTTTGGGTTGTCCTCTCTGCCGCGGCTCAAAACAGTGGATAAAATGAAAAGCCAGCAGTTTATTTAAAAAATTAAATACCTTTTCAAAACGCGTTCACGTTATAGATGCGTACGCGTTACTAAATACGTACTCGTTTGTAACACATACGCGTTTTGAAACATGTACGCGTTTTAGGTTTGCGTACTCGTAGCTGAGCACGTACGCGTTCGGATTTTGGTTCGGGTACCCGTTTCATAATGCATACGCATTTTTTAAAAAAGCGTGCGTGTTTCTTGCGAAGTTTTTTTTTGTCGCCCAAAATTTCCCCTCTTCGTGTACTCAACTTCTTGCTTTTACCCTATAAGAGGTCTCAAGGCTTCTCTATTGGTTGGGGGAGAGTATTGGAGCACATGTTAGAGGAGGGCATTATCTATGCTTGGGGAACATGCATCCTTGCACATTTATACCATGACATATATAGTCCATGTGCATATACAAAGTGATCTTGGTATCTAGGGTGACATTGTTGCATATATGGGTTTGGGAGCACATGGCAATGATAAATTAGGCTAGGGCATAGTATGATAGTCTTCAGGCTATGAGCACAACTAGCGTAGCTACAAGGTCAACTAGCACAGGTGACTACAATGAGAGACGATGGGTGGGCACAAAGGTAGTATGTTGAGGTTTAGCTAGCATAAGTCACTACAAAGAGACATAGAGAGATCCCAAAGGGTATAAGTAGAGGTGAGTGTATGTATCTTTTCTCATTAGGTTATGTTTGAGGTCTAGAATATTATGATGGAGATGACCTATTACATGACTATGAGAGAGTCTTACTAGAGAGCTATAGTCTCTACCCTACTCCTTGAGGATGTAGAGCTAGAGCTAGTCAAGGGCTAGGTTAGGAGAAGCTAGGAGTGTGAGGAGCATGGGACTACCACCATTATGAACACTACCAGGATTAGGGGGATCTCTAACCCATCCAAATGGGGGAGTTTGGGATAGGGAATATCCCATGTGAATATGTATTATATGATGTATCATTTGATTCATGCACATTTATTTGATGTAGAAACCACGCCTACATGCTATTATGTATATATTGTTCTCATATGACTCATGTAGCTCATTGTAGACATTTATATCATATTTTTTATTATATGACATTTGACATTGATTATGGATATTATATGCTATTAAAATTTTATGCATGAGATGCTTATGTTTCATTATGATGGTTATCTTATATTATTATGAAGTGATACTTACAAGTTATGATGTTCACTTTGTGTTATGATTAGATGACATTATTATGGCCATGCATGTATGTATGATAAATGCATTGTTAATATTCATTATGGTTATAGATGGATTATTATATATGATTATGACTTACATGATATGATTATGATACTATGATATATATTAACACTTGAAAAATAAAGAAATTAATCTCCATGAAGGATTAAATATCAAATTAAAACCTATAAAGAGACAAAGCAACAAAAATATGATATAAAAAAATGAATGACAACCAAAAAGAAACAAGACATGTTGCAAATTTGAAGAGGAACCTTAGAAAGTGGATATCTCTTGTCATTTTCCTAGCTTGCATGCACACAACACACATGCGAACATGAAAAGAAAGAAGCTCATGTCTGAAGCACTAAAAAATAGGTTCACCAAAAATGTGGAATTGATAACAAAGGGGGTGTGATGGACCTATTTTCCTCTATTTCATTAGTCCTGAAATAAGATCCACACAATGAAATGATTATCAAACCTTAGGTGAATCAAGTCAAAGTGGGAATCTTCAGATTTCCTTATGCTTGAAGGATGGGGATCAAGGTCAAACAACATTTTGGGGAGAAAAACTAAAAATATAAAATCAATGCAAAATGCAATCTAACACTTGGAACAATATATTAAGCTCAATACTGATAAAACCAATAATAAAATTGCATATTAGAGAAGTGTAGAATGGTGTTTACTAGTCACCAAAAGTGCTTTCTCCAAGTAGATCTTGGACTCATTTACCCAGGAGTCAATGGGTCCAAGTGTAGGGTTTTTCTGTAGCTTTTAGGAGACTTTGATACAAACTTGAATCTTCCAGTTTTCCTAGGTTTCACGGTTGGAATGTCAGAAATGACTTTAGGATCTTAGTTTCCATGAGATGACAACAATTTTGACAGTTTTTGCAACTTTGTAAATCTTGCACTTTAGAAGGTCTTCAAGCTTTCTTCCACCTAAATGTACAAACACAAATATAAGAGAGAAAAAATATTTGTTTTTGGTGAATAAGGGTTTTCCTTGGTCAAACCACATTTTAGTAATCAAACCTTGAATTGAAATGAAACACGAAAGATGGAATGAAGAATGAACAAAGCTATGTTACCACTCAAAAAACCCTTGATTGGAACCTTGATAATGGAGATCTTACAAATTTTGCAACTTGCATGAGATGGTTGAATTGGATGTGGATCTTGACACTTGAATCTTGCTTGAAATAATGCTTTGAATGCTTGACTTGATCATGAAACCTACATCACAATGTTAGCTCCAAAAACATGCATGATGCAAGAAGACTTTGACATGATGGATGGAACTTGAATGATGCAATAAATCTCTGATATATCTGCTCTTGAATGCCTTTAATTGCTCTTGAAATCTCATAAAATTGCTAGGTGAAACATAGTGAAATAACCTTGTATTTATAGGTATGTATCCTTAATTTCTCAAAATTCAAATATCGCAAGACGACATTGAATTATGGATTTGAAATCATTAAAATAATGTCAAAAACATAAATTTAAATTTTGGTCCTAAAGTTTAGGGGGGACCCATTCACCCATTGGCGAATGGGTCCTAGGTCCATAAACCTAGGACACACATTGCTCATTGTGAAGTGTTATGTTTAGGGATTAATAAATGTAGGGTTTCCCCTTCAAAAAATGTAATTAAATAGGCTTGGAAAATGAATTAAAGGGCCAATTAAGGCATAATTAATCTCATTTAATTAAGAGGGACCAAATAAGTGTGTAGATGTAATAAGGTACATTTAACAACACTGAATTAAGGCAATTTTAAGTATAATTTAAATAGGAGGGCCCAAACAAGTGAGGAAATGTAAAGGGTTAAATTTGTCTATACTACATTTAGCCCCCACTTTAGTGAGAGGATGACTTTGCGTCAATCTCACACTAAAGTAGACAATCAAGGCATATGAATACAACAATGGCAAGATACTCAATTATACAATGCCAAAGACTCAAATAGAGAGAAAAATGAAAGAAATAAAGGGCGGATCAAGCCTCAACTGTCCAACCCAATGTGGAACAAACCTCAACCTTTTTTCCAAAAAAAATGTTTACAAGTGGAACCCCTACTTTCCACTATGCAAACAACACATTCACATGGGCTAGTGAAACTTCGATTGTCCACTAGGTGAGCCCTCAAGGGTGGAAAATGGGAAAATCTTATTAGGCTCCCATACCATACCAAAGTTATACCTCCAATAACTTTAATAAGGCACCACAAGATATGAAATTCAAGCTCCATAAGGATTAGAAAGTTGCATTATGATACACTTATGAATAAACAAGGCTCCATTGGCAAGCAAAGTGTGTTATGCTTGGTGACCATAAAAAAGGGTTGCACTTTGAGCTTTATAAGGTTTAGCAAGCTGCATTATGCTAAACACTTATGAACAAAATAAAAATAGGATAAGACATGTTCAAAGGGGTTTTTTCTTAGTTTATGTAAGGTCTCCTCTTAGGGAACATTGTGCTTAATGTCTCCAAGAGAGGACAAGTCTAGGATAAAAGATTCACAACTTAGGGTATGCAACACCTAGCATCACCACTAAGAGGAGAGTTGTACGCCAAGAAAGGTCACAGTCTTGGAGGACATAAAACCCAATGACACCACCAAGAAGAAAAAATATCACAAGAAGTAAGAAGGCCACACAATGAAACATGAGAAAAGTCCAAAGATCTTTAAAAATGATAATGCCAATGTATGCCACCACTTTAAAGAAATTGTTGACACCTTGTTGTAAGAAATTACTTTACAGTAGAAAATGATAAATTCTAACAATAAAGAAGACATGCTCTTGGAAATCCCTATGCCAAGTCATATGTTTCCAAATGAAGCTACGTCATGAAAAAGAGAGGAAGGGGTTTCCCCCAAAATGAAATCCGAAAATCACAAAAGGGATCCATGAATTCGGGGTTAGTATATTTTTGCTACAATGATATGATAGAGCTTGGAAATGTCATCATTCCCCAAATAACTCATGGAACAAGAAGAATGACACATAGAGAGTGAAAACAAAAAAAATGTCATTTGGGTCAACATGGAAGAGACCTAAATGTCTCAATGCCTTACATCATCCCTAAAAGGGAAACACAAGAAAAAAGGAAAAGATAAAGGGCTTACAAAATATAGAAGAGTATAGATACAAATAAAGGAATGAACATGAAGATACATCAAATAGAACAATACGAGGGATCAAATTACGCACATGCAATCACAAAAAGAACATGCAAAAGAAAACAAAGACAAGACTAGTAAGGCACATGCAAGTTGAAACCGATAGTAGGTCGTCCACATCCCAATCTTATTCATCATATGTAGAAGGAAAAGAACTAGCCAAAGGGACAACATAAAGTGCTAAACTCTAGGACAATCACCAAGTTCAACACATAGTGAAGCACTCTTTCTAGGACGATCATCACGATTTTTATCATTTAAGCTCATGGAAGAGGAAAACAATGAATTCAGCTCATTATGCACTTCCTCATCAATTTTTGAAATTTGATTATCATCATCCAAGTTAATCAAAACAGATGGTCTAATGAAAATATTCATAGAAGATGTTTGTTCTTGTTATGTTCGAGGTTTAGGATTTCCTTGTTTTGGTGAAGGTATAGAATCAACATGCATTGCCTGAGGTAAGTTTGGATTTTGGTTTTCAATGTCGTTATTTTCTTCTTTTCTTGTAACAAATGATCAATAGCATGTAATGTCTCTACCTATGCTCTCTAGCATTTTTGTTTCTTCTCGTTTGGTTTTCAAGTTACGATTGTGTAAGTGTGGGTATATCAACCATTTGTTTCTTTTCTTCCCTTAAGGGAGGAATGAAAGGAACCATGGGAGGTTTTTCAACCACTTTCTCTTTAGCTTTGTAAACTTGTTTGATTTTAGGAGGCACAACAAGACTTATTTGGTTATCTCGTGGTCTCTTATAGGAAATGGGTGGAGGATTTGCTATGTTTTGATCTTGGTTACTAGAAAGAGCTTTTGGTTCAATCATGGTTTTGTCAAGGATAGGAGGTTCAATCGTGGGTTGAGGCATATTGGTAAGGGATAACTCTGCTATGAGTTTTGCCTTAAATTTTTTGAAAATATTTGAAAAATAAGTCCTTACAAGACCTAATAGGCTCCATAGGTTTGGGCCAAAAAAAATCCAGTGATAAATTCCCATAGGAAGACATAGGATCAAAGCCACTATGGTGCACAATAAATATCTCATTTCCAAATGGAAAATTTAAGCATTTATGTACAATCGACAAGATGACATTCATGGAGTGAAGTCATGGATAGCCTAACTTAAAAAAAAATTGGTTTGATGACAGGATGATAGAAAATGAGACATGTAATGTTTTTGGTCCAACTTTCAAAGGAAGATTTATCGAACCTATCGTAGGGCAAGCAAAACCATTATGCATTTTGATCCATGATTTTGGTTTTTCATAAGTATCTTGATAAACCTCATGCACAAATAATAATTCTTTAGAGATCACATTTTCTACACAAGCGGGGTCAATTAATATCCCATTAGTAGGCTTATCATTGATTCTTCTACCTATGTAAAGAGGACCATCAGGTGCATGTTTAATTATGTCATTTTGTGAGAAAGCAATGTCAAGTGACATCTTAGTTATGTCCTTATGAGGTTGAACTTCAATAAAGTTGAAAAAATGATTTATAGTGTTCTTTTCTTGATTTCTTATGTGATTTTACAAGAAATGATTAAGGCCAAGCACCATTTCTAGTCCTTGTTTAGTTTTAAGTAAATCTCTTATGTCTTGTATCATAGTAACTACATCAATGACAATGGGTTAAGAACTTATAAATTTTTACAATTGCTCTAACTCTTCATCCATTTTCTTAAGGTTTTTAGGAGGGAAATTATTAGTCATCAATTCTTAACATCAGTCACATTAGGTGTAGGTAGGGAAGTCATAGGAAATGAAGTATTAAGGATATGATCATAGGGGGTTGACTAGTGTCAACACTAGGAGTGAAAGAATTTGAAAACCCAAGATCCACAATGAATGGTGTATTGTGGAATGACATGTATTGACCTATTGTAGAGGAGGGGGACCAACCACACAAAGGCTCCAAGTCATGGAGATTCAAGAGTGGAAGGCTACCCTAATCTACCTCAACTACGTAGGTGTCTAATGTCAAGGATAGATAATAAATAGCACTCACAATGATTTTGTCACTCTACTAATCCGAGAGTTAAGTTTGGACTAAGCGAGTAGGTTTTTGGAATCTAAACTGTACCTAGGATAGCTCTCTACTAGAGGATAGCAGTGCAGTTTTGGGATGACAACATGGCACATTGATGTCTCACAAGTGCACTACGTCCGTATGGACCGAAAGTGGAAAAGAACAATGAAAAAATAGAATGCCTACTAATGGCTTAGGTGTTGAGATGCAAATTAATAACAAAAATGCTAAATGGCAAAATGATGGAAACAACAAGAAAGACGATATGAAATGACAAGAACAAAGGTGGTGGAAGTGAACTTGACAAAGGGTCTAGTTTGCCAATAAACTCCACATGAACATGTATGTACACATAGCGAAGAGTGAAAAAAAATTGGGGTTGTACATAGGGGTTTTCCATAGTCAAACCCTCACTTTGGTGTTTCCACCTCCATGAACAACTAGATAGATAGATATGCAGAAATATGATAAAGAAAACAATGTTGGAATGGAAATGAAACCAAGCACTACAAGAGGCACTATGCTACTCAAATCCAACAACTAAATAGTAATGAGAAAGCAATACTACCCTCGAACAAAGGCACTCAAGTTCAATGAGAAAGGAATGCAAGTCTACAACTATGGTAGAGTCGATGTAGCTGTAAGAATGCCAAAAGTAGTCTTGCAAGACACCAAGTTGTGGCTTCTGTGGTAGATGTGAAGAATGTTGTGATTATTGGAATCGTGAAGCCAATGGTGCAACAAGTAGGTTGAAGTTGCAAGCGTATGGAGTAAAATGTGAAGTTTGATCAAATGAATGTGTAGAGAATGTGAAGAAGATCAAATTATTGTGTAGAAGATCAAGAATTGCTAAGAAGATCACCAAATGTGTGAAGAAGGAATGTAGATGAAGAATAGCCATTTGAAGAAGGTTTGGGAGGAAAAGAGTTGTTGAAAGTTCAATAGGAAGGTGTAGGGGCATTACATTTTATCGCCAATGGAGAACATAATGCCTCTATAGATTCTAGAGATAGGAATCTTGTTAGGATGACAATGCATTGTGTAGACATCCATGCACTGTGTGCACGTCCCTAATAGAAATTCCCCCACTGAGACTAAAAATAAGCACCAAGTGGATGGAGTTTGGAATGAGGATGTGGAATTACTTGGTCAAATTTGATTTTTCTAAAGTGAAGGGTGTAAAAGTGGAATTTGCAAGGGGGGTGCAAATTCATTCCTACAAATTTTGCCCCAACTTTAGTGAACATGAGTGCAAATGAGTGTTTGGTAAAGTAGATTGAAAAGAGTCTAGAAATGTATACTTGAACCTTCGAGGAAGCAAACAACAATTTGGTGAACTCGAAAGTATTTGGCAGGAAGATTACTCCACAAGTACTCTCTCCTGAGGAGGTTCGAACAAAGTTCACCGAAGACACATAGACCAACAATGGACAAATCTCGCAAGATATAAGCACTTCATAGGTCCTTGGACCTACAAAGAAGGAACCCCTAGGTACTCTTTCTTGAAAGAAGCCAAATGTGAGGGGACTCCACAAAGTCAAATTGGAAAGTAGCTTCACAGGTGCACCTACAAAGCAAACATGTTAATCCATAAACAAAACATGTGTTAGAAAACAATAAGTCATGCAGGAAAGCAAGCAGATAGTCTCATAGAAAATCAAATAATTGAAGGAAGATATTTCAAAGGGGTCCCTCAAGAACCCTTTAAAAGAAAAGGGTCCACTCAAGGGACACTCAATTTGAAAGTACAAGAGTATTTTTCGCAAATAAATTCAACATCAAGGAATCCTTTTGAAATATTTCACTTTATCAATGAATTTGAAAGGAAGAATGCCCCCTCACAAGGGGAAGGTCAGAAATTCATCCACAGGAGAAGGTAATTTTTTTCAAATTATTTCTTTATGAACCATGATGAAGGAAAAGTGTTCCACTAGGGGTCCTTGTTGAGAAATGCGATTTTTGAAAAATATTTTGAAGAGATTTTCAAGAAAAAGATTTGTTGGCCACCAAATGCATTTTCTAAAAATTGAAGTGACATGATAGCCCCCCTTAGGATGGTCTGTGCCAAGCACAAAGGCATGTGGCATCCTAAGGAGAGAAAAGAAAGAATGAAAAAGTGATGTTGTGGCCCATGGAACATGATGAGATGTAACTGTGGTAATGTTGTCGCACACATGAGGGACAACACATGAGCACCACAACATCATGAACAAGCCAAGAAGAGAGAAAGATAAAAATAAAGGAAGATAATGACAAGATAAACAAGAGATAGTGGTGATATGATATTTCAAGGTTAGAGCTACTCATAAATATAGATAGATAAGTATATTAATATATATAAATGAATTGTCATCAACCTCCTACTATATCAGGTGATATGAAGAATGCACGTGAAGAAATAATAAAAATAAAAAATTAGGTCAACATGGAAGGGAGGCCTAAATTCCCCCAACACTTTGCATTGTCCCCAATTGTCAAAAATCAGTACACAATAGAGGAAGAATGATATGACAAATAGAGGAATTTTTATGACACAATAAACACTCTTGTATCCAAGAGCCTACAAGGGTGACAAGGGTCATCCAGGAACACATACCACAAGCACAAGGGAACACAACACAATACACACAATTTAATCTATAGATAAAGAAGAGGCACCCCCTAGTCCTCATCAACCAAGAGGTCATTGTTCTCTCAATCTAGATCATCATAAGGGGAGGGCGAACGAGCCTGCAAGGGTGAAATATCAAGGAGAGAACCCTTTGACCCTCCCACAACAAGAGACAAGGAAGAAGGCCCCTCGAGGTCTTCCTCGCTTAGTTTTGATGGAATGAATGTCAATGAATTCATGAAAATTGTCGATAGGGAAATGAACTCATCCATGGAATTAAACACACACTTCATAAGAGTGCCATGTGTTAACTCAACGGGAGAGGGAGGAAACACCCAAGATCCACTACTAGGCTCACCGAATGACTTGAGAGTAGTGACAAACTATAAGGACATCGAAGCTTCCTCCATCACTAAGATGACACAATCCAACACAAAACCACCCTGCAAAGAAGGTGAGCCCTTCTTCTGACCCCCATTTCTAGTAGGGTCATCCTCCATCTTCCACTTCATTAAAGGATGCAAGATCCCCACAGATGAAGCAGAGGGCACAAAGGAAGAGGAGAAAACCATACAATGGACAATACTGAGCCATTCAGCATGTCCATGGGTTCTAAGAATGATGGGATGTCTGAGAGGGACATCAAAAGGGGTAGCTCAATTGAAGGAGTAATAAACACCTACACCCTCTTCAAGTGAGGACCATTTACGCTTGCAGTAGGAGCTAGAAGCAAGACCAAAGCTGAAGGAACTGAAGCAAAGAGGATGGAAGAGGAGGACACAACAAAAGGTGTTGAAGCAAGAGCCACCAAATCCTCTTCCTTCTTTTGTAAAGCGGCCTGCTCAACAATTAGAGCCTTCCTCCAATGCCTACACTCACATGTAAGGTGGTTTCTATGACTCCGAGAGCTAGAGACCATAGGTTGAGAAGGGATGAAACTCATGTTCGACCATCAGAGTATCCATCACAACCATTTCTAGTAGAGGGAGAGACTCCTGGATGAGAGAAGGAGGGAGAGATGGAGAGGATGATGGAACAATAGTGGGGGGAGTTGACTCTAATGCCTCAGTGATGGGACTTTTCCCATTCACTGCCTAAGAGGTAGGAGAAACTTAGGAGGCCACACAGGCTGAGACATAAAGGATGCTCCATGGGGACCCTTCTATTGGGAATAGGATACCATTTAATTGCAATCCTAAACATTATTTCATGTATCTCCTAAGTCCTTGTAAAGTGTTCCCCAAACACTAGGATTATAAAGAGATTAAATTTGAATGAAATGAACATGTAAATTGACATTTGTAATTAATTCTAAATGATAGGAACATGTGGGGATTCCCATGAAGAAATCCTATAAAATAGGAGCACATGGGGCACCCACATGGAAGGTGGAACTCACCTTGAGTTATGTTAATTGTTTGGAGAAAAGATAACACTTCAATAATGCATGTAAAGATCCAAGAAGTTAGGGATTGATGTTTACATGCACGGAGTTAAGTTAAGTTAAGTTTAGATGAGTTTAGTTCAGTTCAATTCAATTTAGTTCAGTTCAGTTCAATTGAATTCAGTTCAGTTCATTTCAATTCAATTCAATTCAGTTTAGTTCAATTTAGTTCAGTTATGGTTCAGTTATCTTTAGTTGCATGTAGTTAGTTTTAGTTGAATGCTAGTTGACTTCAGTTGACTTGGAATGCATGACTAATGACTTGAGTTGCATGATAGATAACAGGTGATACATTTAGTTAAGTGGGGGCAATCAATCATGCATCCTGTTTGCATGAATTGATGGAGATATATGTTTCAGTTAACAAAGATTGACTTGGAACCACCTTGGGCACCCAAGTTGGCATCTTGGAGTTAACATTTTTGCATGATAAGATATTTTATAAGGTTGAGTTAAGTGGACCCATTCTTGGGCACCAACTTTGAGGATAAGCTTACAAGATATCTTCGGAATCAATGTTGAGTTATGACTTTAGTTTGGAACACCCAAATGGATGACGAACTTGTTTTAATATTGTTCTTCATAGTAGAACTCTACTTGCAAAGAATAGGTGTGGGTTTTGTGAGATAAGCATTGTGCTTTGTAATTGTAAACTCTTTGGAGTTTACAAGGCTCATTATTGTCTATTTATTGCAGCAAGTTGAAGAGACTATTAGATTTGATTGCAGGTTGTGAAGAAGAATTGTTGAAGGAAAAAGAAGCATCTCAAGCAAGGATTGATAAAGAATTATTGTAACTTGTTCTAAGGTTAAATAATACAAGCACTATTGATTCTTGGTGGAATTTTTTCTCAAAAGGGTTTCTCCATGGTATATGTTGTGTAACTTCTATCTTCTGGTCTTATTCTTCTACAATCTTTTGTCTACTTCCACAAATGGTAAAATGAATATAAACATATAATCATCCACAAAGAAATTGTAACAAAGAACACTTATTTAGATCTAAATTATAATAGTTTTACAAGTTTTAAAGCTACATAATTACCTCCATTTTCAACATTTGGTATTAGAGCTAACGGTTGGGGTAGAGTTTGGGACGCCTTTCTCTTAAAATTTTGAAGGTTTTTTGGTTGTAATGAGAGCTTTTACTATTTGTTATTACTGATTTTGGAAAATAAGTTTGTTACAATGAGTTTTAATTCTCATTTAGATATTGAAATATTCAATGGATCTAATTATGAGATGTGGAAACTAAAAATGGAGGATCTCCTTGAAGAGAGAGATCAATAGTTAGCTATTGGTAATGAGACAAAGTCACCTACAATGATGTCAAATGAAGATTGGGATAAGCTTGATAAGAAGGCAACAGGGACCATAAAATTATGTTTTGTTGATGTTGTTCTCTTTAATGTTTCAGAAGAAACTATTGGATATAAGTTGTGGAAGAGAATAGGTGATATCCATCAAACCAAAAGTCTTACTAATAAGTTGTATCTAAAAAGATAGTTGTATTCTTTAAAGATGAAAAATGGTGATTATGTTGTCAATCATTTGAATACTTTTAATTTGATTCTAATTTAGTTAGAATTTGTAGATGTAAAGCTAGAAGATGAAGATAAATGCATTTTGTTACTTTTTTCTTTGCTAAAATCTTGGGAAAATCTAACTGTTTCTATCAATGGTAGTGGTGCAGATATGAAGATGGACAATATAATTCCTACTCTCCTATCAAAGGAGATAAGGAGGAAGTCTAAAATGGAAATACAATATGCCTTGTTTATAAAAGGTAGGCCTAAGAAAAAGGTACCTAAGGGAGACAAGGAAGTGAAGGGTAAGTCAGAAGGACATAGTAAGGTAAAGTGTTGAAACTATGGTAAACTGAGACATGTGAAGAAGGAATTTAAGAACAAGAAAAAGAGTTTTGATTCATCTACAGAGGAATCCTTGGATGACAGTAATCATGCTTTGATCATTTCATGTAAAAATGTTAGTGATGACTCTTTGCTTGATTTTAAAGAGTGATCTTCATGAGGAGGATGGTAGTCATGATGTCATGTGTAGCTCGTACCATGGTTCAATGGGAGTTGTTGGCAGTGATGTGGATACATCATTGGTAAGGTTATCTTCATGTGATTGGGGATATGGTTTTTTATTGGTTTAGAGTGGTTGCTATTATGTCATGGTTTACTCTTGATATGAATTTAGAGTTCTGCATGGTACTTGTTCTCTTGAGAGCAGGATGCATATATGTTATGGTGTATGTGATCTCCTAGTAGGAGATGGTTAGATCATGTTGTCATGTTTATGTTCCTGATTCATGATTGGAGCTTTGACATTGATCTTGTGTAGTTCTCTTAAGTATTCGATACATTAATCATTTGCTTGATTACTTCATGATAGTGCTATGTTGCATTTGGAGTTTGGCATGGATTGGTTGGTTACAGGTCCTCATGGATACTTGGATAAATAGTTGAGGCTTGAGTTATCTTATGGTAAGAGATATATGTTGGAATGGTTACTTGTAAGAAAATATTTTTCAACAATAAAGACCGAGAAGCCTACACCTTGGTTGGACATGATTTCAACACACTTGACGGTTTCACATGCCTCCAAAGAGGCAGTTTGGATATAGAAATTTGGAAAAGGTATTGGTTTTAATTGCAAGTAAGTTAAAATTGAATGTGATAGTCAGAGTGCTATGTGTTTAGCCAAAAATCCTATGTATCATGCTCGTACTAAGCATGTTGATGTTTACTATCACTTTGTTCAAGAAATGGTTGAGAGTGGGAAGGCATTAATTGAGAAAGTTGACACTTTAATTAATGTTGTAGATTATCTTATGAAACCAATTCCTATAGATAAGTTCTCTTGGTTTTAATCATTTTCTTGGAGCTTCAGGATTATGCAAGTTGCATTTGAAGTTGGCATGGATTGATTAGTTGGTGTAGGAAGGCCATTGGCCTTGAGTCTTGTACTTGATTTATAATAATGATTCCATGTTTAGAATAAATTTGAATGAAATTAACATGTAAATTGGCATTTGTAATTAATTATAAATGATAGGAACATATGGGGAATCCCATGAAGAGCTCCTACAAAATAGGAGCATATGGGGCATCCACATGGAAGGTGGAACTCACCTTGAGTTAAGTTAACTTTTTGGAGAAAAGCTAACACTTCAATAATGCATGTGAAGATCCTAGAAGTTAGGGATTGATGTTTACATGCATCGAGTTCAGTTCAGTTCAATTCAGTTATGGTTCAGTTATCTTGAACTTTGCATGTAGTTAGTTTCAATTGAATGCTAGTTGACTTCAGTTGACTTGGAATGAATGACTAATGACTTGAGTTGCATGATAGATAACAAGTGATACATTGAGTTAAATGGGGATGATCAATCATGCATCTTGTTTTCATGAATTGATGGAGAGATATGTTTCAGTTAATAAAGATTGACTTGGACCCACCTTGGGCACCCAAGTTGGCATCTTGGAGTTAACACTTTTGCATGATAAGATATTTTATAAGGCTGAGTTAAGTGGGCCCATTCTTGGGCACTGACTTTGAGGATAAGCTTACAAGATATCTTTGGAATCAACGTTGAGTTATGACTTCAATTTGAGATGCCCAAATGGATGGACTTGTTTTGACATTTTTCTTCATGGTAGAACTCTACTTGCAAAGAATAGGTGTGGGTTTTGTGAGATAAGCATTGTGCTTTGTAATTGTAAACTGTTTGGAGTTTACAGGGTTCGTTATTGTCTATTTATTGCAACAAGTTAAAGAGACTTTATCAAATTTGATTGCAGGTTGTGAAGAAGAATTGTTGAAGGCAAAAGAAGCATCTCAAGCAAGGATTGATAAAGAATTCTTATAATCTTATTCTAAGGTTAAATAATATAAGCAAGTTATTGATTCTTGGTGGAGTTTTTTCTCGAAAGGTTTTCTCCACGATATATGTTGTGTAACTTCTATCCTTTGGTCTTATTCTTCTACAATCTTCTATCTACTTCTACAAATGGTAAAATGAATCTAAATAGATAATCATCCACAAAGAAATTGTAACAAAGAACACTTATTTAGATCTAAAGTATAATAGTTTTACAAGTTTTAAAGCTACATAATTACCTCCATTTTCAACAGCTTCCCCTTACCATATTGAACCAATCGAGGCACCATGGGTAAATGAGAAGCTCAAATGCTGGATGCTTGGGCTTTCACCAAGCAAGCACCATCAGGCTCTCTAGCAAACACCTAGGAGCAGAAAATGATGGCATCACAATAGGATGAGAGGAAGCGACAGGTGGTATGGGCGAGCTTTCCCTTCCCCTTTCAAGAGGAAGAGGTAACTTGCTACTATTCCATAGGAGGAGTCACTCTTGGCTATCCTTTACCCCCAATTTTGTACTATATGTAATTTTGGTAAAGTAGGTCAGTTCTAGGAGGAAGTGGACCCACCGGGGTGGGCCAAAATTGATCCAAGGAGTAAGCCCCACAAGATACCAATGAATGATATCCAATGTCATGCACAACATGCATGAAACCTTCATGAGAAAAATTTAGACATTTATAAATAACCAAAGCGATTGCATTCATGGAAGCAACCACGGGATGTCCAACTTCACCTTAAACAGATCAGATTCTTGAATGACATCAAAAGTTGTATCCACAACCCTAGGTCCTACTAGGATGGAAAGAGTTATAGAGCCATACGACACAAGAGAGAGTTTGTCATGCGTACATATAATAGATTTCATTTTCTCATATTCCTCCCTTTGTAATGAATTTAGACACAATGTCTCCTTCGTAATAACATTCAGTTGACTCACGGGGTTGATTAGGGTTCCTATCACAATGTTTCCATTTAGGCAAGAGGAATGTATAGGGGAGAGGACTTGTTATTCAAAGGTAAGTCCTGAGAGGTGGAAATCACATCTGGTGAGCCAGTCACAAGCTCTAGGGGAGGAGTAGAAGTAAACAAAACCACATTTACATATGTTGAGGATTTAGGAGAAGCATCAGAAGGATCAATAATCATGTTCATAGAATGAGATGGAAATGGGTCCATATAAATTTGCAACTCACTATTTTCCTTTTCAACTGACTTATTCATGTTTTGTGTCTTCCGATTGAGATGGATGGTACTGTCATCGATGCGGTCTTGTATCTCATGATATAGGCACATGCAATGCTTAGTATCATTCTCGTGAATATGATGGTACTAGAAAAACATGTTTACATCATACCAATTGGGATAAGGCTCCTTCAAAGGTCGAGGGTTTTCTAATGTTATAATCTTATCCTTCAATAACTTTTGCAGAATAGAAGAATAAGGTTCAAATAATTTTGTAAACTTTTCATTGTGCCTAAGGCCATGATCATTAGTCGTGGCAACTACATTTGCAACAAACTTTCCTTTTCCTGAAATGGGCACTATAGATTTTCCTTCAAAATGGGAGTGCAAGGAGGATCCTCTGAACTAAACCATCGTTTGTTGGTACTCTCACAATACAACACATAGATGTGCAAAAGAAGGTGTAGTGTAGAAAAATATGTACCTTGCTCAACATGGGAATAATTGATGATACATTGGACTTAATGTCACCTTGATCTAGTGTTGTGAGGTGTTTTACACATCCACATTAGGACTTGGGCCTATTTTAAGCCTAAATTCACTTCACTCTATCCTAATTTAATGTTGTAAAATGTATTTATTCACATTTTCACATTAAATTTGGGAGGCTTGTAAATCAAGTGGACCTAATCTAGTGTTGTAATGTGTTTTTTACATTCACATGGGGTTTAGGGCTCTTTTAAGCTAAATAGACTCAATTTTCCCTTAATTTAGTGTGGTAAACTATATTTATTTACACTTTCACATTGGATTTTGGGCCCTCTTACATTTATGACCTGAGTATCATCTTTAATAGGCCCCTATGACCCCATATTGTGCATCCCAAGGCATATTTTGATCAAAGACCTAACAAAATCAACATAAAAGCTAAAATTCTTCACTCCCCAACATCCCAATTGGAAAAATAGCCCTTGTGGGACCCATTCACCACCTTGCATGAATGAGTCCCATCCAAGTGGGACTCATCCACCTAGGATGGCGAACGAGTCCCATTTGAGCTATTTTCAAGGTTTGAGTGGGAAAAAGTGGGTTTTTAATTGAAATTTATACAATGTTGACCTTGGGGATCAAATTAATAATCATTTGAGTGGATTTCCTATATAAATGAGTTCTCGAATCATCATTTCATCATGTATTCAAGTTTTCAAGTCAAGCATTCAAGAGTTAAGCATTCCAAGTCTTCACAAGATCATCAAGATAGCTTTTAGGATTAATTCTAAGGCATTCAATGGCATATTCTTCATCAATTGTTGCAACGATTCGAGATCCATCATCATGGAAAGGTTATAATTGCATTACTTCATGTTCATACTTCATTATTTTATTTCATTATTTGGTTTAATTACCTAAGAGAGGTTTGACCAAGGAAAATCCCTATTCCCTACGTAAACCCACAATAGGGGGTTATAATTTTTTGAATGAAGAAAAATTAGAAATGCCCATTAAAAAATTCAAAATGGTTTACCACTTCTAATGAAGGGGGTTCGAATGAACCACCCCCCTTCTAATGAACCGCCCCTTCAAATGAACCCCCCCGCTTCTAATGAAACTCCCACCCCCTTCTAATGAACCCTCTCTTGCACCATATGGGGGGGTTCAAATGAACCCTCTTTTTTCACCTTCCCCTTCACCATTTCAAAATGTATGCATTTTTTTTTACTATCAAAGCTTGGGAAGGATGTGCAAATGGATTCAACTTGATAAACCAAGTTGGAAGATTGTAGTAATCAAAACGTGCTTTCCAAAAAAGTTATAAATTTAATATATATATTTTTTATTTTATATTTTATTTTTTAGTTTTACTATACATAGGTTTTTCACCGAACACCAAGTTTGATGAAAAATTATTGTGGAAAAATAGTAAATTTGAGGAAAAAAAATTGAAAAATATATACGCATTAGGTATTGACATCCTTGTTCCAAAAAAAAAAGAAAATTTGAATTTCAATACATACCAAAAAAGTTATGCGAGCTGAAGTGCACCTATGTTTAAATTATAAATGTTTTGACTTCAAAACTTAATTAAAAGAAAAATATTCAACAAAATGCTATGAAACAAAATGAAAGCACTAGATACTTGTGTTACCAATCCAAATTCAAAAGAATCAAAATTTTATCCTTTGTAGAAAAAATGTTATGTGAGCCGAAGTACACACCACTTTTTAAAAATGTTGTTTACTATTAAAAACTAGTTATCAAAGGAGACAAAAAAAAATTACAATTTAATTTCAATTTGTTTTTAAAAAAATACATTTAAAATCTACAGACAAAATCTCACAAATTACTAGTTTACATCATTTTCAAATTCCTAATAGTTTACCTATTATAAGTGTCAGAAAGTGAAGTTTTCTCTCAAAATGTTGATTTCAATGTCATGTTTGGCCAAAAAGTGTAACCCATTATTATGGGATGACCCCCCAAACAATCAACATTTTCTCTCTCATTGTGTGATTACAGATCTATGTGGTTTGAAGGCTTGGAGATCATTGAAGATTAGGTTTCAAACTTGTTGGAGTCATCTCCCTACTTGCAAGGTCAAAATCTTCACAAAAAGTCACTTACAGTCTTGAAAATCAGGGTTTTAGATCTAGAAACCTGGAGGAACAAATTGTGGGTGTTTTTCAAAGATTTTTTCAGATTTGGAAACCCATTTGTTTGAAACTTTCTTCTGTGCAAAAATCCAGAATTGGGATTGATTCGCCCAAAATGGCGAATGAGTCCCACCAGGCCTAAAAAGTAGCAATTTCATAATTTCAAAGCTCCATTCCATGTCTCTCCAAATTATAGGTTCACACTTTTAGTTTCATATCTTTCTATTACATTTTTTTTCACTTTCTTAGGTCATTTAGAGTTAGTTTGCATTTCACATCGTGTTTTCCAACATTTTCTTTTCCAAGTTTACACTTGGTGGTGAACCCATCATTGTACATCATTCAATCCCTAGAATAGTCCCTTTTCTAGATTTCAATCTCCTTTGCATTGAAATCTCAAGGGTTTGTTCTTGAGTAAAAGGTTGGAAAATTGGTCTTTCTCCTTTTAGGTCCAAAACCCTAGAAGTGAAAGAAAGCACCACCATTTTTTCCTCATTTCATTTTGGTGAACCTACATTTAGAACACCTTCTTTTATGATTTTGAGTCCATAATCATCCTAGAATTAGTTTTCATTAACATTGCATTAGGGTTTGCATTAGTTAATTGACATCTAGGGTTTCTAAAATTTTGCATTAGTGAAAGTGCATATAGGTTGCATTTTTGCATCTCAAATCATCTCAAATCATTTAAAAATTGCATTTTAACTTAGGATAAATATCATAAAACATAAAATGCATCAAAATCCATTGAAAATTTTGAAAAAAAATCATACTAGGACTCATTCACCATCTTGGGTGAATCGGTCCCAAAATAGATCTGAAATAGCCTTTTACAACACTAAATAGCTTGTTTCAAAGCTTCTGTTTGCTTCCATTTATTATTTGTTTCATTGGGCTAACTTTCTATTACATGCATTTCACTAAATCTAGCTTAAATTAGTCCATTTCACGCATTGCTTCATTTCAAATTTGTATTTACAACATTTCATTTCCAGATCATTGCATAGTGGGTATGTGTAGTATCATGATGGGCCAAAAAGTGGTGATATGATGGGTATGTGTAGGTTATGTGGCCGACGACTTTTTTTAGCTAAAATTGATGAAATGAAAAAGGTTTTTAAAGGATATTATCAACTTTCCACCAATATAAATTATACTTTACTTTGAATTTAATAAATAATTATTATTCATTTTCTATTTGAATTACGACTAAAGTCCTGATTGATAGGCTGATTGAAAAACATCTATAACTTTCAAACAGTATCACATTTTTTGAATACGAAACATGTGTCACATTCTATGCTTTGCATACTATAGGATTAAAAAAAATTGAATTTCATTGAGTTTTGACCAAGTTAAGGTGGTTAGACATACGAGTTTTTATATTTTTTAAAAGTTGTAATAAAAAAATCATAATTAATTATTTACTTGGAAAAATTACAAAAAATATGCACCACATGGGACATGTGTCCTCTACTTATATCTAAAATATTATAAAAAAAATATTATCATTTTATTGTGGTTAGGGTGGTTAGACAGACCCCTACTTATTTTTCCCTAAAATTTAAGTACTCTGCATTGAAATTTCAAATTTTCACCTAATAGATTTAAAATAAATAAATAAATGTAGTAGTTTAGAAATTACATTCAATTTGCTACAGATTATATTCTTACATATTTTTGAAATAATATAAATAAATTTTTCAAATTTTTATGTCAAGTAGCCTAACTCTGATTTTTCTAAATTTTCATTGCCACTTAAGGGCCTATTTTTTCCATGATGATCCTACACATACCCTAGTGTAATCAACAAAATACTTTGTTTGAAATCTGAAAATTTCATTTCATTTTAAGTCCTTACATTTCCTTTTAATTTTGCATAAATTACTTTTCAAAAATGTTAGTTTTGATCTTCTCCAAGTTTGCAACGAAAAAGTTACTTAATAAGCATGTTAGTCATTCATTCAATGCAATCCCTAGTTATGAGAGTCTCTTAGTGCAAGAGAGTGAAAATGTTAATGCTTTCCTTAAACATACACCCCCTCCTATCTCTCCTATTTGTGAGGATGATGTGATAGAAGAGAATACAAACATAGATAATCATGATGATCATAATTGTTGTTCTCCTGATACCTCTCCTTTTTGTGACAAAGGTATATTGGAAAAAGAAGGTACAATCATTGAGAATCATTAAGATCTTGCTTATCCTTCACCTCACCCCCTTTGGGAAGATATTATAAGACAAGAGAATGAGATTGTAAATGATGAGGATGATAGATTTTTCTTAGATGATCAAATCTTTAAGGTCTATAGCAACCCTCTTTATGATTCTTCCCCTACTTATCCTATTTTTGAAGATATTAGGGAACAAAGGAATAAAATCATAAATGATCATGAAAATCATACTTGTCCTTCTCCTAGTATCTCTCCTTTTTGTCAAGAAGATACTTTGATTGATGAAAGTCATGAGAATATTAGTTGTCCCCCTTCACCTGGGGAAACCCTTATTGAGTAAGACAATTCAACCATTGATCATTCCCCTACTTGTAATGAAGTCATTTTGGAAGAACCAATCATTGAATGTCAAGAGCATTTGGTTTGTAGTTCTCCTAAAAAATCTCCTCCTAGGGAGACTATCATGGTGGAAGAAAATGACAATGATAGTAATGTGTCTCCTTGGGGTGATGATAAAAAGGTGATACTAGATTTCAGTTTATTAGAGGTACATCAAACCAAGACCGCTGAGGTTATGAATGTGCAAGTGTCCATTAGATCCCCTTTGATTAATGGACTTCATACATATCCTATGAGACATCCTAAACATCCTCTTATCCTTTACCCATCTTCACACAAACAAAAAACCCAAAAGAAACCCGAACTTATTCTTTACCCACCTACGAATAATATGTCACAACAGTTGAGTCATAATACCATTGCTCATACATATAACACTAGAATTAATCCAAAACCAAGACAAGCACCTTCTATTGAGAAATATGTCTCAAATTATTGGATTGATCGACTTCCTAGAACAGTTATGTTCTCTTCCTTCATTGGCTTGAGTTAAGTTGCTGGTTTTCAAGTTTATCTAACTGAAGTCGTGGGGTTTTAAAGTTTTGTAACCTCTTGAATTAGCGACTATGAAGGGAAGGTTACTTCCTTTGTTGTCAGCTCATTGCGGGTTTCAAGAAATTTGTAACCTCCTACTTGAGGTTCAGAAGTTTGTATTTTGGGCAACAGAGAAATCCCTTTGTTAGAGTGTCGCAGGTTTTGAGAACTTCTTAACCTTCATCATGAGGTTTGGAAGTTCTAGTTTTCAGTGACAGAGCGATGCCTTTCTCTCTATGTCACAGGTTTTGAGAACTTCATAACCTCCATCAAGAGGTTCAGAAGTTTTAGTTTTGAGAGATAAGGTGATCCCTTTATTGGTGAGTCGCGGGTTCTGGGAACTTCACAACCTACACCATGAGGTTTTGAAGTTGGGTCTTCTAGTGATATAGACACTTGGATGCTAATGGCTGTGGGGACCACTTGGGACCTGATAAGGTTGGTGGATCATGATGAAGGCCGATAGGTGGTGATGATGTGGAGGACAGTTGGCATGTGGGCCCATGTGCTCAATGGTTGACTTGGTGACCCATGGAGAACCCTAAGTTTGATAGTGGAGATTTGTTCGGCTGCTTATCCGATGGCCAAGATTGCATGCTAGATGATGGCATGTGGCTCGAGGTGAAAGCCTAAGGGGTGCGAAAGTTGAAGAGTCGAAGCGATATAGAGAATGTGATATTCTCTAGTCTCTCTGGAATCTCTCTCAGGGCTGAATGATGGTTACTTGGACAAGCTGAGCTGTAGACCAAGAGGCTGGATGTAGCAAAGGATGAGAGATGACTCTCTTGCTGAGAGTGGTAGTGATAGTGAGCAACGAAAACAATGTACAGTAGGTCAAAAGGTTGGGTGCTGGTTGAGGTTACCAGGTGGAGTCTAAGAGGATGTGTGGAGGTTGAGAGGTTGCGTGGAGGTCGAGAGGTTGGATGCTAAAAGGTGGTACCTGAACAAGTCGAGGGGCCGAAAGGTTGAGAGGCTGCATGGTGCTAAGCACCAAACAAGCCGCAAGGCTAAGGTGCTAGATGCAGACAGAGAAGCCATGATGCTAGGCGTGGACTAGTCGAGAACCTAGGTGCAAGCCAAGAAGCTGAGTGCAGGTCGGGTGTTGTTGAACTAGCCATGAGGTTGAGAAGCTAGGAGAGAGATGGATCTCATAGAAGGTAAAGGGTGAGTGACTGTGTGACAAATATTTCAAGAGACCGGTAGTCGAGTCGTGTGGTTGTGTAGCTATGAGATGTCTCTTGCTGAGAGAGGTGGTCGCCAGGGGGTTTTGGTTCTAGATATTTTCTCCAGAATAAAATAAGATGTAAACTCTGTAAATACCATGAGCTTGACATTGTATTGTAACTACTTTTGTTGTTGAATAATACAATGGCGATCTGGGCTTTTGGAGTCTAGGGTTTTTTACCTAAAAGGGTTTTTCCTCATGTATATCTGTGTGTTCTTTTCTTTTGTCTTTCATGTTGATTATTCAAGTTGAATATGTTTATGCTGGCATTGGATTTGGTTATTTTTGCATGTGCTTTTCTCAGAAGGGAACTAATGTGGGAAATCAACTATGCCTTCTTCCGCTTTGTGGTATAGTAGTAGTGTATTTGAGGATTTAAAATCCCCGAAGGCACTGCTGTTCTTAGATATTTCTATCTAAGATGACCCAATTTCCCAACAAGTGGTATCAAAGTTGTGTGACAGTAGGAAGAGTGGAGTCTAGGAGTCCCTGATACCAATGAGTGGTATCAAAGCCATGTTTTGGGATGTGTTTCTTCTTGCTGTGTTGCTAGTTCTGGGTATTCCTTCTGTGAAGATTTCTTAGTCTATTAGGCTTGATGAAATTTGGAGGAATCGACTGATGGTTGATCTTTTAGTGAGTAAAATTCCTTACTATTTTGAGACAACACACAACATGAAAGACATTGAAGATGGAGAAATTGGAGTTGATCATATTGTAATGATGTGGTTTGAGGCTCCTAGTTGGCAGTGAATGATCCTGATGCAAGGGGTGTGAGTTTATGCTTATGGTTGTGTTGCAACAGAGTATGGTTCATACTGGGTGTTTGTGTGAGAGGCTCCTTGATGGTATGGAGATTTTTGGGTTGTTTTTTCAGCCATGGAGTAATG
Organism: Sequoia sempervirens; assembly: GCA_007258455.2. Taxonomy (NCBI): domain Eukaryota; kingdom Viridiplantae; phylum Streptophyta; class Pinopsida; order Cupressales; family Cupressaceae; genus Sequoia; species Sequoia sempervirens. The sequence continues at coordinate 65,642,562 of VDFB02379711.1, forward strand.
TGCTTATGCTGGGTGGTTTGCCCTAGTATTGGAAGGAACAATTTTTTTGGTACCCTAATTGCATGAAGGCTATGGAGTTGGTCATTGGATGATCTGGAAGCTTCTATAATAGCTCATCTCTCAGATGCATATGCATTTTGGTGGTTTTGGAGTTGGCTTGAAATGGGCTTGGAGTTCCTGAACTATTGTTTGTACTTGCATGGCTTGATGATTTTGTAGGTTTTTTATGGTCAAGAAAAAATTGCAATTTTCAATGGTGCTGCTCAATGGATTCCCTTGACTATGGTGCTCTTTGTGGATGTGATTGGTGAATTGGATTTGAGCTTGATCTGGTGTTTGAGTCATGTTGTCTTTGTGGCTATTCTCTTTGAGATCTCAGTGTTGTTGTTTCCAATGTGATGATGGGTTTGCACGTTTGTTGTGATTAATATTTGAGTTATGTGGTGGTGGATTAGCTACCCATTTACTACAATGTGATAACTCAAAAGTGGACTATCTATATCTACAAGGTTGATTCAGTGTTGGTGTAGACTTGTTAGCTGGCCCTGTCTGTGGTCACTTGTGCATTGGTGAGGTTGCTTTGAGATGAGAGGATGGATGGTGTAGATTACCTGAATAGTCAGTTATGGGGACCTTTAGCATGTGTATCACGATGGCATGGGTAGCTTGGATACACTTCCTTATGTAAGCTTTTGACAGTGATGGTTTTGTCTACTTGGTTTGGAGATCTTGGTGCTACTTGGCATAGTTGTTAGATGGACATGTTGTTTTAGACCTGGAGAACTTTCAGTTTAGCAGATGTTTGGTCATGATGCTTGGAGAGCTTGGTGTCACGGTTTAGTGGGAGCTTTAGCAATGACAGTGGATTCATCACTTGGTGGTGAATGGACTTCTTTAGTGTTGTAGATGTTACTAGGAGGGACTCTTAGATCTTGTTGCTATAGAAGGGTTCTTTTGTATTTGCATGGAAACTATTTGAAGATGTGCAACATCTCGTAGCCATGGAGGATTCTTGAAGTCTTTGGTTGAGGTGTTGGTGGTACTTGACACAGTTGGCATTTAGGGGGGTATGTAGGAGGATTATTGGTACATGATGTGCAGAGGCGCTCTCTTTGGTCTTGGTTCTCTTCTTGGATATTTGGTCTCACATTACATTGGTATGAGGTTGTTCTTTATCTCTTTCCTTTGTTGGGCGTGTAAAGAAGTTGAGAGAGTCGTGAAGACTTGTGGTGAGAGTTGTTCTTGTCAGTCTTTAGATTGTGCACATCATTGTGGATGTTTCCATGGTACTACGTGGTGTGGTTTACACCTCTTGTATCATGTTATTAGTAGACTCAACATGCCTTGATCTCTTCAGATTTAGCATTACCCATGTAGTGGGAGTTCCTAGATGTGTTTTGTCTTCTTCAACTAGTTGGCACATGGAGCTTGTTTTTTTGTTGTTGATTGGTTGGCTATGTAACTGGCATGAGTTTACTAATGTTGATACCTTGGAGGTATGTGTGATTAGATGGATTAGCACCTTCTATGTGTGTTATTTTTAGTCACATGGGTTGATTAGTTAGATGGGAGCAGTCAATTTCCTAGTTGTTGTTCTAGTTGATGTTCTATCTTGTTTATGGAGGATGGCTTCACGGTTGTGTTCATGTTGAGGGCTTTGAAGCTAATGTTGTGTTGCTCCTATATAGCTCATGAGCACAGTGGAGTGGTGGCAGTGTTGGTGCCCTTTGTCCTCGACAGGATCTAATGCTTGTGTTCTTGAGATTGGTGCATATACGCCTTGGATCATTTATTTTCTTGTTGTGGATGGCTGGAACTATTGCCTGAGTTGGTGGACATATTAGATGCCATTGCAAGTGTCTTAGTTGGAGCACAAAAGCATTGTTTAAGCTTCTTGAGTTTTATTTGGAAGGAGCCAGTAAGTTCTTCATCAAGTGGGAGAATGTTGACAAATGTGACTCAAATTACTAGCTTGATTGACTTCCTAGAGCAATTATGTTCTCTTCCTTCATTGGCCTAAGTTAAGTCATTGGTTTTCAAGTTTATCTAACTAAAGTTGCGGGGTTCTGAAGTTTTGTGACCTCTTGACTTAGCGACTATGAAGGGAAGGTTACTTCCTTTGTTTTCAGCTCGTCGTGGGTTTCAAGAAGTTTGTAACCTCTTGCTTGAGGTTCGAAAGTTTGGATTTTGGGTGATGGAGCGATCCCTTTGTTGGAGTGTCGCGGGTTTTGAGAACTTCGTAACCTCCATCATGAGGTTTGGAATTTTTGGTTTTTAGTGACGAAGTGATCCCTTTCTTAGCGTGTCGTCGGTTTTGAGAACTTTGTAACCTTCGTCAAGAGGTTTAAAAGTTTGAGTTTTAAGCGATAGGGGCAATCCCTTTATCAACGAGTTATGGGTTCTGGGAACTTCACAACCTTTGCCATGAGGTTTTGAAGTTGGGTCTTCCAGTGATATAGCAACTTGGATGTCGATTGTTGTGGGGACCACTTAGATTCTGATAAGGTTGGTGGATTGTGATGAAGGCTAACAGGTGGTGATGACGTGGAGGACAGTTGGCATGTGGGCCCATGTGCTCGATGGTTGACTCAGTGACCCATGGAGAACCCTAAGTTCAATGGTAGAGATTTGTTCTACTGCTTATCTGATGGGTAGGATTGCATGCTAGATGATGGAATGTGGCTTGAGGTGAAACCTTAAGGGGTGTGGTAGTTGAAGAGTCGAAGTGATATAAAGAATGTGATATTCTCTAGTCTCTCTAGAATATCTCTCGAGGCTGAATGACGATTACTTGGACAAGCTGAGTTGTAGGCTGAGAGGCTGGATGTGGAAAAGGCTGAGAGATGACTCTCTAGCTAAAAGTGGTGGAGATAGTGAGTGGCGGAAATGATGTATGACACGCCAAAAGGCTGGGTGTTGGTTGATGTTACTAGGTTGGAGGCCGAGAGGTTGGAGTGTGGGGTTTTTTACCCGAAAGGGTTTTTCCCCACATATATCTATGTATTATTTTCTTGTCTTTCATGTTGATTTTGCAAGTTGAATCTGTCTATGCTAGTGTTGGATCTGGTTAAATTTCTACATGTGATTTTCTTAGAAGGGTTAATGTGGGAAACCAACTATGCCTGCTTCCACTTTGTGGTATAGTAGTACTGTATTTTAAGGATTTAAAATCCTTGAAGGAACTGCTGTTCTTAGATATTTCTATCTGAGAAGAATCAATTTCCCAACACCTTCAATATCCCTCCCATTGCCTAATCCTATCCTACCTAACCCTCTCTTATTAGGTCTTCCTCATGGAAAGGAGTATGATCTTGTTGAACAACTTAAGAATACTCCTGCAAAGATATCCCTATGGGACCTAATTCAGAATTCACCTAATTACCACACTATGCTTCAAAATGCCTTGCAACAAGTTCCCATCCCTTCTAATGTGCAACCAAATGACATAGCAGCCATGATCAAAGGAATAAATGTTGACATTGTTTTCCACCAAAGTGAACTCCCCCCTTTGGAAGTGCAAAGAAAATGATGCTTTCATGATCATAACTCAATACAATACAATAGGGATAAAGTGAACCCTTGTTGAAAATGGCTCAACCCTTAATGTGTGTAGCGCACACCTCTTGGATAGGCTTTGTGTGGATAAATAAAAAATTCAACTGGTCTCTTTATCTACTAGTGGATTTGAAAATGTTGGAAGGGAACCGCTTGGTGTGATTACTTTGCCTATTACAGCTGGAAAAGCTACATTAGACACACCTATTCATGCCATGCCTGATTATCTTTCATACAATCTTATTTTAGGTAGACCATGGATTCATGCAATGAATGAGGTCCCTTCTACTATTCATGATAAAATGAAGTATGTCTACAACAACACAATGTACACACTTGACACTGATCATGAGCCATATAGTGTCTTACAACTTGAGAAAAATAAAGAAAACCCCTTGAAAACATTAACGCCAACTACACAAGTAGAACCCGTGCAACATAAAGAGAAAGAGAAACACATCGAAGAAGTCATGAAGCTATTAGAAGATGATTGGGGATCCTTAGATTTCAAACATACATTCATGGGTGAATACAAGATCATAAACAAAGATTCAAATAAGGGACATGAAAAAGCAATAATGTCAACATGAAATTTGATAGACCCTTTGAAAGCATCCACCTCAACCACTTCAGAACACAAGACAAAAAATTGCACAATCTTTGACAAAACTAATTATGAACAACCACCAGATCCAAAAGCAATGAAAAAGCTTTATGGAAAAGGTTATGAACTTATAAAAAAACTTGGTTACAATCTAAAAGGATGTGGTGCTAGAGAACAAGGCATCCATTTCCCTATAGATCCTGACATGCAAGAAACAACTCATGGTCTTGGTTATTGTCCTTTGATAGAAATAAACAAGCCTTCACTTGATATCAAAACTATTACAAAAGATTCTTTGAAATAAATGCAAGAAACAAGGAAATCTTCGCTTAATGTCAATGTCATCTCACAAAACACTAATGATTTAAGTTTGTTAGATTTTACACCCTCCTATAAAGGAGAGAACAAATTCTCGCAATCTAAAGAGTCTTGCATAGGTATGACATCTGATACAAAGCAAGAGATATCTTTGTCACATAATAAAGGAACATCTTCTATTGATCAAGAGGGTATCTTGTCAAGACTCCTCTAAGATCACTTGATACCCTTTCCTCCAAGAACACGAAATAAATTTTATTACAAGACTTCATTTTGTGCATATCATAGAGTAAATGGTCATGCCACTAACGAATGTAAGGCTTTAAGTAACAAAATTCAACATCTTTAGGAGTGTGGTGCTCTTCCTTGTGTTGAAGCACCCAATTCCTCTAACTAATACTTACATTCATCTTATTCAGTTCACCCTTGTCTTTTACTAAGTGGGGGCAAGGGGTTAGTTAGCCTTGTCCTCGTATGTCACTTGTTGTCTCTTTTGGCTAGTTGACCACTTTTCATGAACATATAAGAGCAAGCTTTGGATGTGGACAACATGCATTAAGCTGGCTCACATGTGACATACTTACTCATGATGTAGCTTATTTGAAACATATGAATTGGCATAGGGAATTCCAGATAAGCTCTCATGTCTTCTTCTACTTTAAAGCAATTGCTCACAACAATGGTGTTAGCAACTGCTTTAAAGTGGGGGCATACATTACCACTCATGTTTCACTACACGATTTTTCTTTTTCTTCTTGCGATGTGTCCTCTCCTTGGTGGTGTCATTGATATTGACTTCCTCCAAGAACATGATATTTCTTTTGACTTGTCCTCTCTTGGAAGCATTAAATACAATGTTCCCTAGGATGAGACCTTGCACTTGTCCTCTCTTGGAAACAAGATGAAAGCTTTTGCGCTTATCTTCTCTTGGAAGCATTGGGTATGATGTTCCCCAGGATGAGACCTTATATTTATCCTCTCTCAAAGGTGTTAAACATGACGTCCCTTGACATTAAGACCTTTCATGAAATAAGAAAAATCCCTTTGAACATACCTTACACTCTTTTGAAATTTATGACAATTATTATATGGCCACCTTGCATAACACAACTTGCATTCCTGTAGTGCCATCCTGTTTGTTCATGAGGTCCAAGAAAACAAAGTTTTACTTGTATCATGAAGCTTGAAAATCATTTTTGTATGAAAATTATCAAATTTATCAGGACGTATAACTTTGGTGTGGTTTGAGCGAGAAGCTCAATATGAGGCATGACTTTCCCCATAGCCACTCGTGTGAGCACATATCAGCCATATGCGTCTCACCTTCTTATATTAATCACCCAACAAACAACCAAGAGTTATGTTGCCTCAAAATAAGTATGCATTTTTGGAAAAACAACCTAGATCTAATCCACATCGTGTTGGGAAAATAGTCGAAGCTTGATCCACCTTTGTATTTTTTTCTCATTTGTACTTCTCTTCCTTCTAGTTATTTCCATTGCATGATCACGTATCTTGTTTTTTTGTAAACCATTCACCTTGTGCATGTCCTTTTGTTCTTATGTCGGTTTGACTTAGGATCTTAGATCCTTGGGGATTGACCACCTCCTTCATCTTTGTTATCTTAGACCATCCACATTGGTACAATTGGATCCCACTTGAATGTCTACTTTAGTGTGAGTTTGAAGCAAGTTCATCCTCTTAATAAAGTGGGGGCTAAATGTAGTGTAGAAAAACATGTAACTTGCTTGACATGGGAATAATTGATGATAAATTGGACTTAATGTTGCTTTGATCTAGTGTTGTGAGGTGTTTTACACATCCACATTAGGTATTGGGCCCGTTTTAAGCCTAAATTCACTTAACTCTATCCTAATTTAATGTTGTAAAATGTATTTATTTACATTTTCACATTAAATTTGGGAGGCTTGTAAATCAAATGGACCTAATCTAGTGTTGTAATATGTCTTTCACATTCACATGGGATTTAGGGCCCTTTTAAGCTAAATAGACTCAATTTTGCCTTAATTTAGTGTTGTAAAGTGTATTTATTTACACTTTCACATTTGATTTTGGGACTTGTTACATTTATGACCTTAATGTCATCATTAATAGGCCCTTATGACCCCATATTGTGCATCCCAAGGCATATTTTGATAAAATACCTGACAAAATCAACATAAAAGCTTAAATTCTTCACTCCTCGACATCTTAGCTGGCAAAATAGCCCTTGTGGGACCCATTCACCACCTTGGGTGAATGAGTCCCATCCATGTGGGACTCATTTTCCCAAGATGGTGAATGAGTCCCATTTGAGCTATTTTTGAGGTTTGAGTGGGAAAAAGTGAGTTTTTAATTCAAATTTCTTTAATTTTGGCCTTGGGGATCAAATTAATGGTCATTTGAGTGAATTTCCTATATAAATGAGTTCTCAAATCATCATTTCATTATGTATTCATTTTTTCAAGTCAAGCATTTAATAGTTAAGCATTCCAAGTCTTCACAAGGTCATCAAGATAGCTTTCAAGATCAACTCTAAGGCATTCAAGGGCATATTCTTCATCAATTGTTACAACAATTCAAGATCCATCATCATGGCAAGGTTCTAATTGCATTACTTCATGTTCATACTTCATTATCTTATTTCATCATTTGGTTTAATTACCTAAAAGGGGTTTGAAAAAGGCAAACCCCTTTTCCCTAATAATCAACATTTTCTCTCTTTGTGTGATTGCATATCTAGGTGCTTTGAAGGCTTGGAGATCATTGAAGATTAGGTTTCAAAATTGTTGGAGTCATCCCTACTTGCAAGGTCAAAATCTTCACAAAAAGTCACTTATAGTCTTGAAAATTAGGGTTTCAGATCTAGACACCTAGAGGAATAGATTTAGCAAATAGAGAAGAGCAGATCCAGACTTTGAATTTATAGAAAATCCAAACTAGACTCATTCACCAAAAGTGGCGAATGAGTCCCACTGTGGGTGTTTTTCAAATATTTTTGAAAATTTGGATACACATTTTCCTAAAACCCACTTCTATGGAGAAATCAAGAACTATGACCAATTTTCCAAGAATGGCAAATGAGTCCCACTGGGCCTAAAAAGTAGCACTTTCAGAATTTCAATTAGTTAATAAGCATGTTAGTCATTCATTCAATGCATTCCCTAATTATGAGAGTCTCTTAGTGCAAGAGAGTTAAAATGTTAATGCTTTCCTTCAACATACACCACCTTCTTATCTCTCCTATTTGTGAGGATGATGTGATAGAAGAGAATACAAACATAGATAATCATGATGATCATAATTGTTGTTCTCTTGATACCTCTACTTTTAGTGACAAAGGAATCATTGAAAAAGAAGGCACAATCATTGAGAATCATTAATATCTTGCTTCTCCTTCTCCTCATCCCCTTTGGGAAGATATTATAGGACAAGAGAATGAGATTGTAAATGATGAGGATGATAGATTGGTCTTAGATGATCAAATATTTAAGGTCTATAACAACCCTCTTTATGATCCTTCCCCTACTTATCCTATTTTTGAAGATATTAGGGAACAAAGGAATAAAATCATAAATGATCATGAAAATCATACTTGTCCTTCTCCTAGCATCTCTTCTCGTGGTCAAGAAGATACTTTGATCGATGAAAGTCATGAGTTTCTTATTATCCCCCTTCAATTAGGGAAACCCTTATTGATCAAGAAAATTCAACCATTGATCATTCCCCTACTTGTAATGAAGTCATTTTGGAAGAACCAATCCTTGAATGTCAAGAGAATTTAGTTTGTAGTTCTCCTAAAAACTCTTCTCCTAGGGAGACTATCATGGTGTAAGAAAATGATAGCAATAGTAATGTGTCTTCCTGGGGTTTATGGTAAAAAGATGATACTATATTTTCCTTTATTAGAGATACATCAAACCAAGAGTGCTAAGGTTATGAATGCACAAGTTTCCATTAGACCCCCTTCAATTAATGGAATTCCTACATATCTTGTGGGACATCCTAAGAATCCACTTATCCTTTACCCACCTTCACGCAAACAATAAACCCAAAAAAAACATGAACTTATTCTTTACCCACCTAAGAATAATGTGTCGTAGCAACCGAGTCATAATACCATTGCTCATACATATAACACTAGAAACAATCCACAAATAAGACAAGCACCTTCAATATCCCTGCCATTGCCTAATTCTATCCTACCTAACCCTACCTTACCAGGCCCTCCTCATGGAAATGAGTATGATCTTGTTGAACAACTTAAGAATACTCCTGCAAAGATATCCCTATGGGAACTAATTTATTATTCATCTAATTACCACACTATGCTTCAAAATACCTTGCAACAAGTTCCTATCCCTTCTAATGTGCAACCAAATGACATAGCAACGACGATCCAAAGAATAAATGCTGACATTGTTTTCCACCAAAGTGAACTCCCCCCTTTGGAAGTGCAAAAACAAAATGATGCTTTCATCATCATAGATCAATACAATATGATAGGGATAAAGCAAACCCTTTTTGACAATGGATCAACCCTTAATGTGTGTAGCACACACCTCTTGGATATGCTTCTTGTGGATAAATAAAAAAATCAATTGGTCTCTTTATCTATTAGTGGATTTGACAATGTTGGAAGGGAACCGCTTGGTGTGATTACTTTGCCTATTATAGCTGGCAAAGCTGTTAGACACACCTATTCATGTCATGCTCGATAATCTTTCATACAACCTTATTTTAGGAAAACTGTGGATTCATGCAATGAAGGAGGTACCTTATACTCTTCATCATGAGATGAAGTATGTCTACAACAACATAGTGTACACACTTGATGCTGATTATGAGCCTTATAGTGTCTTACAACTTGAGAAAAACAAAGAAAACCCCTTGAAAAAATTAACTCCAACTAGAAAATTAGAACTCGTGCAATAGAAAGACAAATAAAACCACATTTAAGAAGTCATGAAGCTATTAGAAGATGATTGGGGTTCCTTAGATTTCAAACATACATTCATGGGTGAGTACATGATCATAAAAAAAGATTCAAATAATGGACATGAAAAAGCAATAATGTCAACACAAAATTTAATAGACCCTTCAAAAGCATCCACCTCAACCACTTCAAAACACAAGACAACAAATTACACAACAACCTTTGACAAAATTGATTATGAACAACCACTAGAACCAAAAGCAATAAAAAGGCTTTATGGAAAAGGTTATGAACTTATGTAACAACTTGGTTCCAATGGAAAAGGATGTGGTGCTAGAGAACAAGGAATTCATGTCCCTATAGAGCCTAACACACAAGAAACAACTCATGGTCTTGGTTATTGTCCTTTGATAGAAATAAAAAATCCTTCAGTTGATATAAACACTATTACAAAATATTCTTTCAAAGAAACATAAGAAATAAGGAAATATTTGCTTAATGTCAATGTGATCTCACAAAACACTAATGATTTTAGTTTGTTAGATTTTACACCCTCATGTAAAGGAAAGAACAAAATATCGCAATCTAAAAAGTCTTGCGTAGGTATGACATCTAGTACTAAGCAAGAAATATCTTTGTCGTACAATAAAGGAACATCTTCTATTGATCAAGAGGGTATCTTGTCAAGACTCCTCCAAGATCACTTGTTATCCCTTCCTCCAAGAAAACAAAAGAAATTTTATTACAAAACTTCATTCTATGCATATCATAGAGTTCATGGTCATGCCACTAATTAATGTAAGGATTTAATTAACAAAATTCAACATCTTTAGGAGTGTGGTGCTCTTCCTTGTGTTGAAGCACCCAATTTCTCTAACTAATACTTACTATCATCCTATTCAACTCACCCTTGTCCTGCACTAAGTGGGGGCAATGGGTTATTTATCGTTGTCCTCGTATGTCACTTGTCATTGTATCTTTTGGATAGTTGACCACCTTTCATGAACATATAAGAGCAAGCTTGGAATGTGGATGACATGCCTTAAGTTGGCTCGCATGTGACATACTTATTCATGATGTAGCTTATTGGAAACATATGACTTGGCATAGGGCTTTCTAAATAAGCTCTCATGTCTTCTTCTACTTTAAAGCAATTTCTCACAACAATGGTGTTAACAAACACTTTAAAGTGGGGGCATACATCAGAACTCATGTTTCACTGCACAATTTTTCATTTTCTTCTTGCGATGTGTCCTCTCCTTGGTGGTGTCATTGAGCTTGATTTCCTCCAAGAATGTGATATTTATTTTGACTTGTCCTATCTTGGAAGCATTAGATACAATGTTCCCCAGGATGAGACCTTGCACTTGTCCTCTCTTGGAAACAAGATGAGACCTTTTGTGCTTGTACTCTCTTGGAAGCATTGGGTATGATGTTCCTCGGGATGAGACCTTGTATTTATCCTCTCTTGGAGATATTAAGCATGATGTCCCCTAAGATTAATACTTTACATGAATTAAGAAAAATCCCTTTAAACATACCTTACACTCTTTTGGCATTTATGACAATTATTATATGGCCACCTTGCATAACACAACTTGCATGGCCGTAGTGTCATCCTGTTTGTTCACGAGATACAAGAATAAATTTTTTTGCTTGTCTCATGAAGCTTGAAAATAATTTTTGCATGTAAAATTATCAAATTTAATAGGAGGTATAACTTTGGTGTGGTTTGAGCAGGAAGCCCAATTTGAGGCATGAATTTTCCCATAGCCACTCACATGTGTGTGAGCACATATCGGTCATATGTGTCTCACCTTCTTGGATTACACATTCACTAGACAACCAAGAGTTCTATTGCCTTAGAGTGAGTATGCATTTTTGGACAAAAAACCTAGATCTGATCCACATCGTGTTGGACAAACTGTTGAATCTTGATCCACCTTTTTATTTTTTGCTCATTTTTACTTCTCTTCTAGTAATTGCCATTGCATAATAATGTATCTTATTTTGCTGCAAAATCATTCACCTTGTGCATGTCCTTTGTGCTTATGTTGGTTTGAATTAAGATCTTGGATCCTGGGGGCTTGACCGCCTCCATCTTTGTTATCCTAGACCATCCACATTGGTACAACTGGATCCCTCTTGAATGCCTACTTTAGTGTGAGTTTGAAGCAAGTTCACCCTCTTACTAAAGTGGGGGCTAAATTTTTTAGAAAAATGTGTACCTTGCTCAACATGAGAATAATTGATGATAAATTGGACTTAATGTCACCTTGATCTAGTGTTGTGAGGTGTTTTACACATCCACATTAGGTCTTGGGCCCATTTTAAGTCTAAATTCACTCAACTCTGTCCTAATTTAATGTTGTAAAATGTATTTATTTACATTTTAAAATTAAATTTGGGAGACTTGTAAATAAAGTGGACCTAATCTAGTGTTGTAATGTGTTTTTCACATGCACATGGGATTTAGGGCCCTTTTAAGCTAAATAGACTCAATTTTTCCTTAATTTAGTGTTGTAAAGTGTAATTTTTTACACAAGTTCACATTGGATTTTGGGCCCTCTAGTGTAGGGGCACCATTAAACCCCTGATTTGTGGAAGAGTGATTTCCATTGAAGGTTGGAAGAGTGATTGAGGTATAGATAAGGTTGCTTGAAGGCTGGAAGAGTGATTTCTATTAAAACCCTAAATTTTTGGCTTAAAGAGAGGGTTTTTGATTTTGGAACTTGGGTGAATGAATTTCTGTGAAAAAATTGTGGAATCCTTGGTTGATTACATGTATATTTCTTCCCAAAATAGTTTAGTGGTTTGGGAAAAGGTTTAAGACAAGTCTCTTTGCAAAATAGGCCTAATTTGAGGTCTAGTTGGCGTAGAAAACCAACTTTGAGGAAGATGGTTCAAAGAAACTTATTGAATGTTTATGGTATGTTTTTGTGTGTTTTGATGGGTGTTTGAAATCCTAATGGTCCAGGTCTGAAAGGACTCCATTGGAAAGATATACCTGATTGAGTTAGATTGCAGTGCTATAAGGAATTGTGTTGGTTTGGTGAAAAGAGGAGAATATTGAAGAATTGTGACTTGAAGGTTATTATTTTTGTGTGGAATTGTGTTGTGTGGTTGTAGGACCTCCCCTAGTTGTTATCACCCTCTTAAAAATTTATGACCTTAATATCATCATTAATAGGTCCCTATGACCGTATATTGTGCATCCCAAGGCATATTTTGATCAAAGACCCAACAAAATCAATATAAAAGCTTAAATTCTTCACTCCCCGACATCCCAGCTGAAAAAAATGACCCTATGGGACCCATTCACCACCTTTGGTGAATAATTCCCATCCAAGTGGGACTCATTCACCCAGGATGGAAAATGAGTCCCATTTGAGCTATTTTCGAGGTTTGAGCAAGAAAAAGTGGGTTTTTAATTCCAATTTATTCAATGTCAGCCTTGGGGATCAAATTAATGGTCATTTGAGTGGTTTTCCTATATAAATGAGTTCTCAAATAATCATTTCATCATGTATTCAAGTCAAGTATTCAAGAGTTAAGCATTCCAAGTCTTCACAAGGTCATCAAGATAGCTTTCAAGATCAATTCTAAAGCATTCAAGGGCATATTCTTTCTCAATTGTTGCAAAAATTCAAGATCCATCATCATGGAAAGGTTCTAATTGCATTACTTCATGTTCATACTTCATTATATTATTTCATCATTTGGTTTAATTACTTAAAAGGGGTTTGACCAAAGAAAACCCCTATTCCCTAACAATCAATATTTTCTCTTTGTGTGATTGAAAATCTAGGTGCTTTGAAGGATTGGAGATCATTGAAGATTAGGTTTCAAACTTGTTGGATTCATCTCCCTACTTGCAAGGTCAAAATCTTCACAAAATGTCACTTACAGTCCCAAAAATTAGGGTTTTAGCTCTAGACACTTGGAGGAACAAATTTAGTAGACCGAGAAGAGCAGATCCAAACTTTGAATTTTTAGAAAAGAAAAATTGGACTCATTCACCACAAGTGGCGAATGAGTCCCATTGTGGGTGTTTTTCAAATATTTTTGCAGATTTTGATACCCATTTGCCCGAAACCTACTTTTGTGTAGAAATCCAAAACTAGGACTGATTCACCCAAAATGGCGAATGAGTCTCACCAGGCCTAAAAAACAACAATATTAGAATTTTAGATCTCCATTCCATCTTGATCTCTAGATTCCAAGTGCACACTTTCAGTTTCATATCTTTTTGTTACATTTTTGTTCACTTTATTAGGTTATTTAGAGTTAGTTTGCATTTCACACAAATTTTTCCAATATTTTATTTTCCATGTTTAGACTTGGTGGTGAACTCCTCATTGTAAATCATTAAATCCATAGAATAGTCCCTTTGCCAGATTTCAATCTCCTTTGCATTGAAATCTCAAGGGTTTGTTCTTGAGTGAAAGGTTGGAAAATTGGTATTTCTCCTTTTAGGTCCAAAACCCTAGAAGTGAAAGAAAGCATCACCATTTTTTCCTCTTTTTAGAAGGATATTTCATCTAGGAAAATTTCTCCTCCCAGGCTTGCTATAGGTTGCATATGAATACCTTTTGTACGTTTGATTTGAACAATGGGTACAAGATTTTTAAAAAGAGTGCTTGGTATCACATAATGAAATTAGTTATCTTATCATGTTGTCCCTACTTACATCAGACAAGATCCGAGAAGGTCATCTTCAAACCAATGTTAGCCTAGAATTGATGGAATAAATATTTGATGAGTTGGTCAAATGAGAATATAGAATTGTCAGACAAGGAACAATACCAATTGAGAGTTGTATCCTTGAGAGATCGAGGAAAAAGCTTTTCCATTATAGCATCGTGATGAAAGAAATCCATACACATGGCTTTATAAGTTGATACATGTTTCTATGGATCACCTTTACCACCATATTTTTCAAACTTAAGAATCTCCAAATATTGTCACCGACAATGGACTATGTCAAGAGAAGGGCTAAAAGATAGGTTGGGAAGAAGCCTGAGACAGATTCACCAATTGGTTTTGCATCTGACCCATATTTTGAAGGAGAGCATTCAAAATAGGGTTTGAAGATGTCAAAGGTATAGTGGAACCTCCCGTAGAACCACCACCACCAAAACCACCTCTAGAGCCACCACTGTGACCACCGTCAAAGCCACTAGCATGGCCTCCATTAGAGCCACCACCATGGCCTTCGCCAGAGCCACCACCACCAACACCGCCACCACTGCCGAAAGCACCACTAGTCATTCCGCTAGAGCCCCCACCACTAGGGGAAGTAGTAGGGGTGAAGTTTAAACCAAGGGTTATTCTACTCACCTTGATTATGTGTGGTTTTTGAGAAGAAAAGGGAACACTCACCGAAGGGCCTATTTCGGCCATGCATATAGAAGTGGTAGGCATTGAGACACATATTTGTCTCTCATAGGCATTGAGCACTGTTCCTTGGGTAGTACTCAATCTAGTGTCATACAAAGGGATATATGCTTCGGTTAGATCAGTGATGTTGTGTAAGAATTCTATGCTTGTCCGATCCTTTCTTAACGTGTATCTCACCTTGCTAACAAGCCTAGTGGCTCTTGTCATATTTGTTGCTTTCTTTAAATGATTCACAAGGTCTAACAAACTCCTGTCTAATGCCAAAAGGTTTTCCATGGGAATATGTACAATATCATTCTCATCCATAAAAGAGGCTGTAGGGGATATTGGAGGAGTGGGTACACGAGTGGTCTCATCAACAAAACCCATCTTGTCTGTAAAGCCTGTGGTAAAACCAATAGTAAAATTTGAAGTGACCTTCATCTTTTCCATTTGTAAGTGTAGACATGCAAAATTAACATTATGCATTCTATCAGATTCAGTCAAATTAGGTCTCACATTAGGCCCATTCATCACTTTCATCCATAACATCCATGTTTAAACATAATCATCATATCATCATCACTTTTGATCCTAAAAAAGCATCCTAAAAACTTTCACTTTGGGACATAAAATAGAGATTAATCCAAAGAATCAAGAGATTCATCTCCCATATTCTCGAAGATTGATCCCTGTTTTATGGTTCTAACTAGATCTCAATACAAGAAGAGTATGGAAGCCAACAAAGAAACACCCGCTTCAAGTGATCTTAGCCAAACCACTCTTGAAATGAATCCCATTGGGGATGGAAATCTCACAATTAGCCTTCCAACATCATCGCAAAACCCACAAGAGGAAAGCCAAGGGGAGGATCTTACCTTTGGAATGTCTCATGAACAAATAGCTAAAATGCTCCAAAATTTGGACAACCATAGAATCATCAACATCATGATGAGACTCAACCCTTCGTTGTACATGCTTGAACTAGCAAAACAAGGGGCCAAGTTGCCTTCGAATTTTGATGTGAGCACTATAGTAGAGACATCTTTTCCACCAATCTCATCCACCATCCCCATTTCATCTACACCCCCATCTCAAAACGTCATAGAAAATATCCTGCAAATCACAACATCATTTTCTCCAACTCAACCCAACGTTAACAAGGGAAAAACATTTCTCAATGCTCTTCAATCACATCCCCTTGTTAATAATCAAAACTTGGACGTAAACACCACATTGGAACAAAACATCCTCCATAATCCATTACAAAAAAATGTTCCTCTCACTTTACATTATGACCCATCATCAACATCTTTTCACGGAGCACCTCAAATTCCCCTCCTCACAAATTCACAAGAGGAGGGAGACATGTTCGGACCAGGGGGCATTTTAAACTCCACAATACTCTCGCAAGGATTCACCCCCCTTACATTTCCACCTCTCCCACCATCACCATTGTCATCCACACCACTCCTTGGTTTAGGGCTTCCCCCTCTACCAAGTATCAATCAAAACAACATCCCAACCATCAATCAAAACATTTTTCCAAATGCTCAAAACTTATTGTTGACATCACAACGACAAACAACAAACACACAAGCAATGGCAACATCATCAAACACCCCCACAACATTGCAAAGCATGGTCTCTCAAGGTCCAATCACATCAACGACACCACTTACCACATCAACAACACCATCCACCAATCATGTAATCAACACGACAACACCATCCACCAATCACGTAATCAACATGATAACACCATCCACCAACCAAATAACCAACACAACATCATCATCTACCACCATACCAAACCCACCACCACCCCCACCACCACCAACGTTCACCACATCAAACCAATTCGACGCAGCATTACAAGTTGCTTTTCAAAGAGGATACCAACAAGTGTAGAAACAAAAAGTCATACAACAAGCCACTCAAGCTACCAAAGCTGCACAAGCTGCATTACAAGCGCAACAAGCACAACAAGCCCAACCTTTATTGCAATGGCAACAACAACAAGCCGCCCAAGCCGCACAAGCATTACAAGCACAAAGGGTGACTCAAGCACAACTTTTATTACAACAAGAAGTAGCGCAAGTGCAAGCACAAGCTCAAGCACAACAAGCGCAAGCTCAAGCACAACTTCTTGCACAAGCAGCGCAAATGCAAGCATATCATCAAGCACTAAAGCAATACCAAGAGCAGCAAGAAGCAGTAGAATTGGTAGCCCAACAACAAGCGTTGTGGGAACAACAACAAGCATTGTGGGGACAACAACAAGCATAGCAGCAAGCACAACAACAAGTGTTGTTGGAACAATAGCAAGCGCAACAACAACAAGAGCAACAACAAGCATTGTTCATCCAAAAGCAAGTAGAAGCCTACTTCGCCCACCACAACATACCGATACCATTGAATAATGCACCAACCAATCCACCCATCCAAACCATGTTTGCGATACCCCAAAACACCTTCATTCCACTCCCTGACCTGCAAGATGATGTGATGACACAACTCAAGTTGCTCTCACAACAAGTGCTCAATCTTCAATCAGGTCGAACAACCAAAACATAGAGCAACTTGTCTCCCTATCCATTTGATAGGAGCTGAGACATGAAACCATTCCCTAAGGGATTTGAGATCCCTAAATTTGACAAATATCGAGGTACAGGAAACCCTGAAGATCACATCAGGGAATTCCAGGTTCATTGTATGGAGGTTGCATATGACGATACTTATCTGATGCGGCTATTCCCTAGGAGCTTGGTAGGCAACACTATAGAATGGTTCTGTCGCTTACCCTCAGGCATCAGAACATTCCAAGAAATCAGAGATGAATTCATTAGAAACTACACATGTAACATTACAATGGATGTTAGTCTCGAAGAACTATATGCTCTAAAACAAGGAAAAAATGAATCTTTTCCTTCATTTCTTCAACGATGGTGATCCAAGGCCAATCGAAGTAAGTGGACCATGCCAGAAGAGCAACAAGTCTACACAATCATCACAAACCTTGAAAGCTACTTGTCATTCCACCTCAAGGTTTAGGGAATCACCACCTATGATCAACTAATCTCCAAGGCACTTAGCATCGAAAGAGCCCTTGCAACCCAACCCATCGAATCAACACCATATCATGAACAACAAAACAATTGCCCACCATCAAATTACAATGATAAACCTCGTACATGGGCGAGAAACAAAAACATCACTAATGATGGCATCGTCGATGCCAAGGTGGTCATTAGTGGTCTACGCCAAAATACACTCGCACCATAAATCCAACCACAACGCCAAAACACTCATCACACAACATACCAACCCAATAATCCCACCATCAATAACGTCAATGACCAAAGAGGACCACCTCAATGCAAAACATACCCCAAACAAAAATACACTACTTTGGGGGAACCACTTGAGGACATCATGAAAAAGCTAATCGCCAAAAAACTCATCCAAGCTCCTACATTTGAGAATTATCAAGAACCTGATGTCAAACCTCCTTGGTACAATGAAAATCAACTATGTGAGTTCCACAAAATCAAAGGCCACACCACAAACAATTGTATGAGACTCAAGAACATCATCCAAGATCTCATCGACAAAAGAATCATAAATGTGGAAGCACCTACTAGGAATCAGGATCTTAAAATCTACATGAATCCAATGCCAAATCATGGAAACAAAGGGAATAACAAGGATAAAGGAAAAGGTAGTGTAAATCATGTATACGAAATAGTTGTTTCCAACCTCAATGAAAACTGCATGGTCATCACCATCAAAGGTGCCCATGCCGAAGATTGTGGAGTCACCACAAGAGGCGACAAAGTCACCATTGCAGGATCATCCCAACCAAATAGAGTCCCTACATCAAGAGCCATTCCATATATCTACAATGTTGTAGACCAACTCAAAAGAATGCCAGCACACATCTCCATCATGGAGTTGTTAAAAATCTCATCAGTGCATAAAAAGATCCTTGAGGAAGCATTAGCCTCATCTATCATCCCTGCAGGCCTCGATGTGGAACAATTCCAAGCTATGGTCGGAAACATCATAAAACCTAATCTCCTTACGTTTTCTGACCAAGATTTTCCCGCCCAACCATCTCACAATTGCGCACTTCACTTGGAGGTCATTGTGAACAAAAGAAAAATCAAAAGGGTCTTGGTGGATGGAGGTGCAGGTTTGAACATCTGTTCTTTTAGTCTAATCAAGCAATTAAATATATCAGAAGATTCCATTGATAAAGGGAAGGGCATCACAATCAGAGCATATGATGACCAAGAAAGAGTGTCTCAAGGCACAATTAAGCTCCCTATCCAAGTAGGGACAACACTCATGGAAACCACATGTCAAGTCTTAGACCTCGAATTGCCATACAATATCCTCCTGGGATGCCCATGGATTCATGTGATGAAAGCCGTAGCATCAACCTTCCACCAATGTGTGGAATTCACACATAACGGACAAGAGGTTACTATCCATGGAGATCCTAAGCCATTTTCATACTGCAAGAACCTTGAAGCCAAATATTACAAAATCCCCCAAGTGCCGAAAAATGATGAGGGCCCATCCACATCATACATCAATCCCGCCACTCTCACGTCCACTTTTGCGACAGAGACACCCACCATTCCCACCATATCTGATATCAAGCTCATCATCCAAGAGGATGGTTGTGAAGCAGGCCCCTAACAATGCTTTTTGTGATAGGAGAGTTACCACAATCTCCAAGATCACGAGGACGCCCACAAGAAAATCAAGCTCCCACATCACAAACCTATCCTCAAAATTGTCCTGAATTCACAAGGTGGGGAGACCTTGGCCATGAGGTAATTGAAGCAGATCCATCAAACATGTTGTATCGAGATGAAAGACCGACACCTGAATTACCAATGGATGAAAGAAGCAGAGGCCTACACATGATGCTTACGATGCACTATGATAGAAATCAAAGACTGGGACAAAATGACAATGGGCTCTTAATACCAATCATGCTTGAGACGCGACCTATAACACATCTTGGTCTTGGATGTACCCCTCTGAAAATAACCATATGTGGCCGAAGTCCTCTAGTTAGAGCCGCTAATGTTTCTCCTCAGCCAGTCCTAGTACAAGTGCACTCCCCAATACCCATAGGGACAGACATGCATAACTTTATCACTGAGCCCTATATTAGTAGTGATGACGAAGATACCTTATCCAACCTACCTAGGTTATTCGAAGATACCACCCTGTGTATGATTAGTACCATATCCTTTGAACCAGATAGTCAAAATCATGAGATCCACTTAGTCTACCCCCAACTGATCGACTATGACCAAAGAGGACCACTAGTTCTCGATACATTCGAAAATGATGAAGCGCTCTCAGAATTCATGGGTTGAGGGATAAAATTCCAGATGGAGATCACAAGGTAGGATTCATAATGGAGTTGGACACACATGCCTATTACGGGGAAACGATTGAATCCTTCAGACACAAAAGTGAGAAACTAAGAATCATATCCAAGTCCTTGAGTGAAAACCACACCATGGCACTCTCTGACAACAAAATAGTAAAAATAAAGGATATATCCAATGGTGAAAACCTCTTTGAGGTGCCTGAGGATGAAGGATTCAATCTTCCCCTAAGAGCTATTCATCACGAGAAGTCAGTAGTCTTGGCCGAAAAATGCAACCCAGTCAACCTAGGAATAGAGGAGACCCTGCATATCACATTCTAGGTGGAATCACTATTATCAGAAGAGCAAGAACTCCTAGCAGCATTCCTAAGGGAAAGACAAATAAACTTTACATGGAGTTATGCTGATATGCCAGGACTTGATCCAAATACTATGGTCCACCACCTAGCAGTGTATCCAAATGCAAAACCTATTAGACAAAAGCTTCGAAAAATGCATCCTCAAATTGCTTTGTTAGTCAAAATGGAGCTCAAAAATCTATTAGATGCTAGATTCATCCGACCAATTGATTGTCCAGAATGGGTATCGAACTTGGTACCTGTTTCAAAACCTGATGGAGCTTTCAGAATCTGTACATATTTTAGAGATTTGAACAAAGCATGTCCCAAGGATGACTTTCCACTTCCCAATATCGATATGATAGTGGACATGATAGCAGGGCATGAGATGCTATCACTAATGGATGGATTCTCAGGATATAACTAGATCATGATAGCAAAAGAGGATCAACACAAGACAACTTTTACTTGTCTGTGGGGGACCTACTGTTGGAACATGATGCCATTCGGCCTAAAGAACGTAGGAGCAACCTATCAAAGGGCCATGACACTAATATTTCATGATATGATTCACAAAATAGTCGAAGACTATGTTGACGACATCCTAGCAAAGTCAAGAAAAAGACAAGATCATATAGCAACCCTAAGTGCTATCTTTGACAGATTGGAGGAATACAAAGTTAGACTAAATCCCAAGAAGTGCATCTTCGGTGCATAATCAGGTAAATTGCTAGGATACATAGTCTCCATGAGGGGTATCAAAGTGGATCCAACAAAAGTGAAAACAATCCTTGAGATGGAAGCACCAAGGAACTTAAAGCAACTAAGAGGCCTCCAAGGCAGGCTCCAATCCATTAGAAGGTTCATAGCACAACTGGCATACAAGAAAAATCCATATTCGCACCTTCTCCACAAGGGGGTATCATACAAATGGGATACAAAATGCGAAGAGGCATTCAAAAAAATAAAGGAATATCTACTGACACCTCTAGTGTTAATGCCACCTATCCCGAGAAATCCATTGATCTTATATGTGTCAGCAATAGCAACAACCCTAGGAGCTCTCTTGGCTCAGCATGATGAAAACGGAACAAAGAGGGCCATCTACTATATCAATAGGACAATGGTGGGTCATGAGATAAATTACTCATTCATTGAGAAAGCATGCCTCGCAGTAGTGTTTGTATCCCAAAAATTCAGACACTACATGTTGGCACACAAGATCAAGCTTATTGCCAAAATTGACCCCCTTAAATATCTCTTTTCAAAGGCAATGTTAACTGGCAGAATGGCAAAATGGGTCATAATATTATCAGAATATGACATCGAGTATGTTGAAAGAAAAGCCATCAAGGGTCAAGTTATTGCAGATCAACTAGCAGAAGCACCCATATATTCTGAGAATCCTCTTGTATCTGAATTTCCAAACGAATCCATCTTTAACCTCAATGTAGCCGATCACTGGAAATTATACTTTGATGGCTCATACACACAACATGAATCAGGAGCTGGTATCTTCTTCATCACCCCACACGAGGACTACATACCAAGATCATACAAACTGGCATTTCCTTGCACTAACAACATAGCAGAATACTAGGCTTTGACTATAGGTCTCAGAATACCAGTGCAATGGAATATTATAGCTCTCAAGGTCTATGGAGACTCTCAGTTGATCATAAATCAAGTCAATAATGAATATTAGACAAAGGATGACAAGCTAACCCCATACAAAAAATTGGTGGAGACTCTAAAGGAATCCTTCATCGACATAACATTTGAGTAGATTCCAAGAACCAACAATAGAGCCACTGATGCCATGGCTACAATTGGGTCTCTAGTAGACATCCCTCACAACGAGCCGAAATATGAATTTCTAATCAAGCAGCTTCTCATTCCCACATTTGAGGTACTAGAATCAGAATATGTGTGTCAAATTGTTGGTCCTGGTGATCCTTGGTATCATGACATTTATACATATCTTCGCATAGGAGTCACACCCGTTGACCTACCATCGAGCCTAAAATGAACCTTTATCAAAAAGGCATCTAGATTTTTCATCCTAGGAGATAACTTATATCGTAGAAGCATAGAAGGTACCTTACTACGCTATCTAAATGCTGAGGAGGCATTAACTGCTCTAATCGAGGTTCATAACGGTATATGTGGCTCACACTCGAGTGGAATAACCATAGCCAAGAAACTGCTGAGGCTGGGGTATTATTGGCCCACAATGGAGCGAGAAGCACATGATCACACTAATAGGTGTTTACAATGTCAGCAGCATGGGGACCTCATCCATGCTCCAGCTCAAGAGCTTCACCCGATTATCACACCATGGCCCTTTTCATAGTGGGGACTTGACCTCATTGGGAAAATCTCACCCACCTCATCCAACAACCATAAATTCATTATCATTTCAACTGAGTACTTCACAAGGTGGGTGGAAGCCATACCCATGACCTATATCACTGGAAAGCAGATCTCAAAATTCATCTTGAACTATCTCATCTATTGTTATGGTGTCCCACAAGCCATTATCTCAGATAATGGGACACCCTTCAAGAACCAGGAGGTTCGTGACTTGTGTGAGAAATTCAAAATCCAGCATCGCTTCTCCACCCTGTACTATCCCCAAGGCAATGGCAAGCAAAAGCCATGAACAAAACCATCCTCAAAATACTCAAGAAAATAGTCAATGATGCAGGTCATGATTGGCATCTGTAGCTTAATCTCGCCCTCTAGGCTTATTGAACCAACATCTGCACACCCACTGGTGCCACACCATTCTCCTTGGTCTACGGATCAAAGGCTATACTCCCAATTGAGATCGAGCTCCCATCCCTCAGAATATCACTGCAAAATCTCATCACTGATGAAGAATATCGAGTTTCAAGACTAAACGAGCTGGAGTTACTAGATGAGAGAAGGATCGATGCTTTGAATCACTTACAAGTCTATCAAAATAGACTCAAACGAAGCTACAACAAGAGGATCAGAAGTAGGACTTTCCAAGTCAGAGAATTGGTCTTAAAAGAAAATCAGAAGAATGTCCTAAATCCCAACAGCAAAGGAAAGTTTGAACCCAATTGGTTAGGGCCTTTCATTGTCATAGCAAGCTATAAATCAGGGGCATATTAGCTATCAACACCCAAAGGGGAACCTCTGCAGGAGCCCATGAATAGCTCCCATCTCAAACAATTTTATGCCTAATTCTTTTAGGTATAGAACCAAAAAATCCAAAAAATTAGAAAAAGTCCTAAAAAAATGGTTACTTCAGCAAAAACCTGGCAAATAAGCGTCTTGGTAACAACAAAAAAATTAAAAAAGCAAAAAAATCCAAAAAAATCAGAAAAAGGGTCAAAAATAGTAAAGAGAAAAAATCGTCCTCTAGTGAAAACCACTGTGGTGGCACTTTGGGCAAGTACCTTGGTGAAAACTTGGCAAACAGGTGCCTTGTGTAAATAAGCACATTCCATCCACCAAGACCTTTATGGCTTGTTCGTCATTATCCCTCCATTTCGCTTCCATCATCCATCGCATTCAGATCTCCATTCATCATTCATCCACTTGCATCCGCACCATAGCTTGGTCCTGTGTTTGTATCATGATCCCTCCTAGTACTATTCGGCCCATTCTCAAGGTTAGTTTGTCCTGCCTTTATCGGAGTAGTCTATTGCATCACGCTGGGGGCATGTTCTCATCGGATCGGATTCGTGTATGGTCTTAAAGTCCTCAAACATCAAAAAATACAAAAACATCAAAAAATTAGAAAATCCAAAAACATCAGAAAAACAAAAAATCCAAAAACATCAGAAAATCAGAAAATCTAAAAACATCAGAAAATCCAAAAATCCAAAAACAACAGAAAATCAAAAAATCCAAAAACATCGAAAAATTAGAAAATCCAAAAACATCAAAACATTAGAAAATCCAAAAACATAAGAAAAATTAGAAAATCCAAAAACATCAAAACATCAGAAAATCCAAAAATAGGTCAAAAAGTCATTCAAAAAACCAAAAAAAGGTCGTCTTGTCGAACTACGTCATCTCTGAGCTTGAACATAGGCAAGGTTGATCTTTGATCATCCACCGAGACATTTAGGTCAGTCCTATAGGAGTCCATCATAATAAACTGACATCTCATCATGCATATCGTCATCTGTAAATCAGTTAAGTCGTCAGTTGAACTACGTGGTCTCTGCGTGTATAACGTAGGCAAGGCTAATCTATTGATCAGCCCCCGAGGCCCCTAGGATAGGTCTTTTAGGTTAGTCTCTCAGTCAAAATATTAGAAAATCCCAAAAACATTAGAAAACTGAAAATAAAAACATTTGTAAAACTTTGAAAAATACCAAAAATAGCCTCAAAACATTTCAAAAATGTCAAAAACATCCAAATATTTGAAAAAAATCCATTTGCCTCATCTCGCTTGCACCCGCAATAAACACCATTCATAATAAACTGATCGTCATCATCAACCTTTGGTGAAACAATTAGAAACAAGTCTAGCAGGTTAAAAAGTAAAACTCAAAAGCGTCAAGTCTCAAGTCTAAGTTAGTACATAAACAAGTTGGTCAAGTCTTTGTGTCGATAGTCCATTATCCAAATAGTCCCATATCAATCATCTGATAACATCATGTCCTAGGATGAATCCTTCCTACAAGGGGCATTATTTATCAAAAAGAACACTTTGGATAAATGAAAGGACATGCCGCCATCCACTAACATGTCCTAGGATGTATCCTTCCTACAATGGGAATTATCTTTTGGTAATAAGTTTCGGTTCTTATCCTTAAAAACACATTCCCTTTTGGTTAGCAGTATTGAAGAACATTAGCTTGTTTTTGTGCTTGGTCTTTTTCTTTTGACTTATCTTATTGCGCTCAATCCAAGGACCTCTCGATGATATTTGAACGAAAGATTTAGAGAGATAGGAATGGGGCAATGATCATCATTCTTTTGTTTGTTGTGCTTGTTGGACGTTCTTGTAAAATAACTTGACGAATACTTGCTTTGTTAGATATGTATGGAGGATGTTTCAGATAGCTTGTTGACTATTGCATTGATTGGTTATACCTTTCCATGTTTTGGTTTGAGATGTTTGAGACTTCTAAAGTGCATCCTAGCAGAGTTTCCGTATGTCAGGTGTGAACAAGAATACTCCTATCTATTTGTTGAGTCAAAGTCCATCACACTAAGTACAACGTCATCTTGGTCCTTTATACCTTGATGCATCATACTTAGGCATGTTATCAAAAATAAAGTGACCCTTTTAAAATCCCAATCCTTGATAAGCAAAATCATCCATCTATCATCATCATTTCTTATCATCATTTCTCATCATCATCTCTCATAATGTTGGCTTGTTGGATCCTCTTGTCATCATCTCATTTCCGCACTAACATCATCATCACCAATACATCCATCATGCATCCATTATGCATTCATCTTGCATCTATAAATCATTAGTATTTTGCATATCATCTCACATGCATATCATCATCATAATATAGATCTGTTAGTCTAAGCATATCATAAATCATCCATTGCATAATCACAGCATATCACATCATCAATCTCATCCATCTCATATCATATCATCATTTTAGTTGTTTAAGATAATATAGATTTGTTATTCTAAGCATCTTAAAATCATCTCATTTGCATTATCATCCATAACCATCCATTTTGAACCTCTTTATTGTGAGATCGACCCTCAAATTGAATCTTTTTGCTTGATGTCTCGAGGGGGCAATGTACCAGTGTACTTCTTTCCATTGGGGCATCTTTAAAATTAGGAATTTTTTGAATTTTGATTGCGGCAAGTTATTCTTTGAACCAACACAATAAGTACATTGCTTCAAAGAGGGGCAAAATGTAGACATGAAAAATTAACATTATGCATTCGATTAGATTCAGTCAAATTAGGTCTCACATTAGGCCCATTCATCACTTTCATCCATTCATTAAATAATCTTATTTCCTAAGGTCATTTATCAAATAAACATTATCATCAGCCTTTTAATAAATCAAGCATCATCCCTTTAATTAAATAGATCAAACAAATTTATTTAATTAAATCCAATCCATATTTCATCCTTTTCTGATTTAAATAAATCAAATATTTAAATCATGAAAGTCAAACTCACCTAATCAGCATTAAACTAACATAATCATCATCTATTTAATCTAACCCTGATTAAATACTAATCTCACCCACTTGCATTCTCTAGATATTTCCACTTGCACAAATAAATCAATTTTATTGATTGATTAAAAACCCTCATTTTTCCTCAACATGACAATTTGATTTGTCCCTCCAACATTGCATTTATTGCTATTTTTCTTGTCCCCCTCTCAAAATTTATGGCAAAATTTGAATTCAAATTCTCCCTCTCATGGGCACTCTTCTCAAATCTTGCACAACCATTGGCCTATCACCACTTGACAAGTGTCATCTTCTCATTGGAGGATCTTTAGTCCCACATTCACCATCTTGGCCAATCTCTCATCAAGAAAATCTATAAAATAAGGCCTTCATTCTCATTCATGGATACACAACTTTTAGGCAAGGTTACTCTCTTAATTTGAGAACTCATCTTGCTCATCATCTCCATTTGCATTTCATCATTTTAGCTATTGATCAAGGATTGGGAAAGGATCACTAGCACATGTGACACCAATCCACCATGGAATAGGTAACTTGTTGAGTGTTTTCATTATGCTTGTGGTTTTCTTTTATCCTTTGTTGCATTTTGAAGCATTTGCAAGGTATTTCATAGGAGTGTTCTTGAAGGATTTGTAGGTACTAACCCTTGTTTGAGATTAGTGTTTGTAGATTTTGAAAAGCATGCTTACAGTAAGTGTCGTACATTTCTCCTAAAAATGTACTTGGAGGTCATAGAATGGGTTTTGATGCTCATAAAACCTTCCAACACCCAAGTCTACAATGGTCACCAAGTGTGAGGGAAAAAGTATCAACATGAAGCAACAAATAGACGTTCACATTAGGTTCACCAAAATGTGGAGGAGGGGGACCAACCACACCAAGGCTCTAGGTCATGGAGAGCTGAGAGTGGAAGGTTTCCCTAATCTACTTCAACCATGCAAGTGTTTAATATCAAGGATAGAGAATGAAGAGAACTCTTAGTGCTTCTGTCACTCTACTAATCCAAGAGTTAAGTTTGGACTAAACAAACAGGTTTCTGGAATCCAAACTGTACCTAGGACAACTCTCTACCAAAGGACAACAATGTAGGTCTAGGATGATAGTGTGACATGTTGGCATCTCACAACTATGTTGGTGTCTATACAATAAAAAAGTGGAAAAGGACGGTGAAAATAATTGAATGCCTACTAATGGTTGAGGTGTCGAGATGTAAAGTAATAATAGAAATGCTAAATGACACAATAATGAAAATAACAAGAAAGACGATATGAAATGACAAGAACGAAGGTGGTGGAAATGAACTCACAAAGGGTCTAGTTTTCTAGCAAGTTCCACACGAATGCGTACCTACACATAGCCAAGAGGGTTAAAATGTTGGGGTTGTATAGGGGTTTTTTGCAATCAAACCCTCGCTTTGGTGTTTCCACCTCCACGGACAACCAGATAGATAAATATGTAGAAATATAATAAAGAAAAAAATGATAGAATGGAAATGAAACCAAACACTAAGAGAGGCACTATGTTACTCAATTTGAACAAAAAAATAGTAACGAGAAAGCATTACCACCCTCAACCAAGGGAAATCAAGGCCAATTAGAAAGGAATGTAAGTCTACAACTATGATAGAGTCGACATAGCTGCAACAATGCCAAAATTAGTCTCGCAAGACACCAAGTTGTAGCTTCTGTGGTAGATCTGAAGAATGTTGTGATTGTTGGGATCATGAAGCCAATAGTGCAACACATATCTTGAAGTTGCAAGACTATGGAGCGGAATGTGAAGTTCGATCAATGAATGTGTAGAGAATGTGAAGAAGATCAAATTAGTGTGTAGAAGATCAAGAATTGCAAAGAAGATTGCCGAATGTGTAAAGAAGAAGGAATGAAGATGAAGGATATCCATTTTAAAGAAGGTTTGAGAGGAAAAGAGTCATTCAAAGGTCAATAAGAAGGTGTAGGGGTGTTAAGTTTCATCGCCAATGGAGATTATAACACCTATGCAAATTCTAGAGGTAGGAATCTTGTCAGGATGATAGTGCATTGTGTAGATGTCCGCATGTCACACGTGTCCTTGATAGAAATTCCCCTAGTGACACTAAAAACAAGTGCCAAGTGGATGGAGTTTAGAATAAGGATGTGGAATTACTCAATCGGATTTGATTTTTCTAAAGTGAAGGGTGTAAAGGGGGAATTTGCAATGGGGGTGTAAATTCACTCCTATATAACTATGTCTCACATCAATATTGGCAATAGGACACCAATTTGTGAAGTTCATACAAGTTTCACAAACTTGGTACAAAATGGATAAAAGGTGAAATGTAATGAAATACTATAGAATGTAAAGTGCAATGCAATAATTTTAAATTTCAAACAAGATAATTTTTTAATTATGCTATGCAAAAATATAAAAATGATGCTATTGATGGGTTTTTTTACACTTCTCAACACAGGAAGCACACAAGTGCATTACCTCTCTTGAAAGGAAACTTCCTACAAACAAGTTGTAGAAAATTACCCCAAGGTCTCTTGGGTGTGAGGTTATGAATTACAAAAACAACTCAATTGATTGATTTTATTTGTTGGTATTCACAAGGGGCATAGAAAATTGTTAAGTTAGAAGGATATTGGATCTTCAAATGGAGTTTGTGATATTTTAAGAGTGATGTGTAATTGCTGCAAGTTCAAAATAGTAGTCTAAAACTCCATGTGCAACATCAGATTTGGCTTTACAATGATGTTGGAATTTTTCCTAAACTACTATTTCAAAGAAAGGTCAAAAGGGAAAAGAGAGTTAAGAGTTCCTAGATCTGCAACTACTGATGAATAGTGACAATGGAGGGTGCTACAGTGGACATCCTTCCTATAACTAAGTTCCACTTAACCAAATATCATACAGTCTCATGAAACTAGTGCTATCCTATAAGGTCCATAGATTTTTAGCTGTTCATTCACCATAAAGCATGAATAAAAGATGAATTTTAAGTGCAAAAATAACTTAATGTTCAGACTAGCTTTACACTATTGTTCATCATCAATAACCAGTAAAACACATGAACACATAAAGCATCAACACCATAGTATTGTTCAAGATGAATGGATAGCATCAACTAAAATACTAAAGCTATTTGAAAATAGTTAAAACAACAAAATAAAACTATCTAAATCTATCAAATGTGAGGAGATGAATCATGCAACATGAGGGAAGCACAAGAATCCACCAAAAGCAATGAAACTCTATTAAAATTTTTGCAACATGTCTTTACAACAACTCAACTCTCCCTTTGAAAATGAGAGGAAACCCCCTATTTATAGTTTTCCAAAAATTAAATGAATGGCCGGGATTTACTCTCATTGTGTTACCAAGATTCATTTTACATTAGGGTTTCACCAACCCTCAAAATATACTAATATAAAATACAATTTTGTATATTCTCTATTTCGTCCTATAGTGCCCTGACATTGTAGTAGTTTTGTCTTCTAGTGACTGCCTTCTTTTCTCAGCTTATATTGTCAGGAACTCATCATGTATCACTAGTTTTCCTTCATTCTTCTAAAGAGTGGCATACTCCACAAATTTCGCAATTAGTGCTTGAAGCTTGTCCCACTCTATGATATTAGATTGAAGAACTTGAAAGGTCAACTTCTTAGATCTTCCAGTGATTTGTTCCCAATTCTTTGTACACTTTGGTGTGGCCTTAATTACCTGTTCAGATTGGATGAGTGCCCTAGTAGCAAAATCCATGAAATCTGGAATTAGTGAGTCTGCTCCATCTTCTTATGGAAGGATGGCTTGATCTTTTCTGAATCCAACTCCATGAAAGGCATATCATAATCTTTCATCAACTTCAAGTAATCCTTTTTGTATGTCCTCTGCTCTTTGACCCATTTGAGGTCAAGCTTAACCTCATGCAACACTCTCTCCATAATGTACCTCCTATGATCCAGGCCCATTTTCCATGTTTCCACTAGCCAATGATCATCCTTCACAAGGGAAAGATCCTTATCCCATGTCTTTCCAAGCATTTTGATAATGGCCTCGAGATTAGGATAGGTGATCCTATATAGCTTGGTGAATCGGTGACATATCCTTTCCATGCCCTCTAACTGCTTCTACACATATCAAAATTTGTTGGATTTTTAGACAACGTGGCCTATACCCATGTCACCATTATAAAGTACCTGATGGAACCTATTTGTAGTAGCTTTGGTCCAATTCTTCATCTTTTCCATCTTGGTGAGCTCTTCTTGAGAGATGAGTAGGGGTGTAGAGGATGTAGTTGGAGCTTCTTCCTCTAGAGATGTCCATTCTTGAATATAGGTGTTGAGATTTTCCACTTATGCCTTCAATTCCTCCTTAGAGGATTGATCCTTATTCATTTGTTCCACTATCATGGCTACTGATCCCTAAAATTCATTGATTTTTTGCTCTCTTGTAGTAGTGCCCAAGTCTATGGTGGAAATATTGTAGCTGACCCCCTCTCCTTTGTCCATCATTGGGGTGGCTATTTGCACAGTTCTGGATCTAGATGCGTGAATAGTGATGCAAGAAAAAACCCTTGGCTTCTTTTCTTTCTTTGTATTCATTTGTGCTCTTTCCAATATAGCCTCGAGTTAGGCCTTCAGATCAATAGGAGTCAGGGTTTTCTTTTGTAACTGCTTCTCTAGCCAATCTTGCATTCGAGTCTCGCTGCTTGGTGATTCATGATCAACTTCCTCTTTTTGCTCATGCTGAGAATGTTTCTCTTCATGGACTGGGGCTTCTCGTTTGATTCTTTCTTCTTCCTCATCCGAGTCTTCAATGTGTATGGTCTTTTCCCTATTTGACTCAGTGATGGCTACGTTCGTTTCCATGATACCTTCCATTTGAGGCACTCTTTTTGTTTCCTACTCGAGCTCTTCATGGTGTTTTGACTTAGGGATATTCTTTGGAGCATCCTCTTCCTTCTCTTCTAATTTCTCTCCTTCTTGAATGAGGCCTTTGTCTTGCCTGACTAGTGGAGGCTCCTCAAATGTCTCCATGTTGGTTTCAGTGTCTTCTTTCTCTTTAGGAGGTTGCCTCTCGGATTCAACTTCTTCTCCAATATCCCTAAGATGCTAGGACAACTCTTCTTCACGCTCTTGGTTGGAGGTCTCTATGATTTACTTTACATTGAGGGCTTCGGTATCCTCCTCTAAAGATTGCGACTTTTCCTCATCGGTCACCAACTTATCCACACTCATGCTTATCCTTCCATCTTATTCTTCCATCTAGATGTTCAATGTAGTCATCCTTGGAGGGATCTTTGGGCTCTTCCATATTCCCTAGGCATCCTCCCTCTATCATTTCACCATTTCTTCTAATATTTGCATAGTAGCTTCCATTTTTGGTAGCTCCATGGGTGGTGGAGGAATGAGCAAGCCAACAACAATTTGGGCCATCACCACTTGGATGGTGGGGTTCATTATTACCCAAGAGAGCTCGACAGGTATTTCTTGCATATACTTGGAAAATGCCTCTTGCAAGGTAAGAGGAGGCATAGTAGTTGTGGCAACTAAAGATACTATGGTAGAAAGAGTAGGAAATGGAGGCGGCAGCGAGGTAGATGACAATGGGGATGTCATGGTTGAAGAGGAGTCTAATACCACAATCAGGGCCATTGGTGAAGTGGAAGAAAGGTGGAAATAAATTTCAATAGTAGGTGGAGAAGAAAAAGGCAGTGCTTGAGATGCAGAAGGTGCAGTGGCAATGACAATGGTAATGGAAAGAGCAGAGGAAGTAGGTGGTGACTATGGTTTCTCAGCCTGTTCTTCTCCCTGATGTTGTGGATCTTCCTCGATAGTTGGCATTTCACTAAATCCTCCTAATTTCTTAGCATTCTTTGAGGATTTTCCCTCTGAGGCTTTCCATGTGTAAACTTTGTGTTTGGACTGACGCTCAGACACATCTTTTCTCTTTGTCGATCTAGTTGCCGGAGGAGACTTAGGAGTTTCTTGTGTTGGGGAAAAAGTTGCTCTACTATCTGTTTCACTTTCAGGCTCATCTACTAGCTCACTGTATGTCAAAACAACACACTGTGCCTTAAGTTGGGCGATTTGAGCATCCACCCACCGCTTGGTTTTTCTCTCTATTGGCCATGTTACAATGTCAAGGTCATTGACCTCTTCATCATCCCAATCAATCAAGGGAAATGAAAACTTGGCCATAGTATGAAACCTCTCATCAAGGATGGTATCTTCCTCTTCTACAATTTGATCAGTTGTTGGGAACAAGTTGATCAATCACACAAACTAGGCTCTCATTCGCATGTAATGCCTCATTCTTACCTTCTTATCATCTTTATAGTTGGCCCAAAAAATTTCTATGTGGGGTAGATGAGCATATTGCTTCCCGACCAACTTCTTTAGTTTTCCATAGGGATCCATCCTTGGTTAGGCCATATGGAGGTCCAAATGATACTCCGCCATCTCCTTCTCCAAATATTCTTCACACTAGGCAATATGAATGACATACATTCCTTGCATGAAATTAAGGGGATAGGGAATTCCTGCCCAGTGTTTATTGCTCAGTAGAGCATGAGCATTCTACATCTACCAGGAAACTTCTAGTATAAACATCTAGTCATTTGGATACCAGGGCAGCTTGTAGGGTCTTTTAGAGAAGCCTTCATCTTGATATATGTGAATTTTAGGAACTAGACGAATAGGAACCCAAACCTCTGAATGAATGCCAAAGAATTGTGCAAGACTCTTCTATGAAAGTCTCCTCCAAGGAGTTTGATAATATGCCATATGAAGGCATCATTCACCCTATGATATTCTCTTTTGAAGTTCCTATACTGCAATTGTGGGTATTGATCATATACCTTGAGCTCTCGAATTCCTAGATTAGGATTTTGTACAACAAAGAGGATTTGTATGGAAATGCCTCTGCTAGTAGGTATACCAGATAGGAGGTCATGTAGAATTGTGATGCCTTCTCCATTACCATGAAATGTGCGTGGAGGCTTTTGTTGATGATCTTGGCCCAGTGGAATTTTTCTTTTCCATGAATGATCTCCTCGATAAAATAAAACATCCATTCTTGGAAGAAGGCTACACCAGGGAGGCCCATTACTCTACCTAGTAGAGTGACCAGATCATGGTGTCTTCATGGAAGTCTCTTCTGAAATGTTCTTGTGGCACCTTGGCCACACTACCCCTCTTCTCTTTCAACCAATGTTAGTTGATTAGCTTCTTGCATGCTAGGAGCTCTTCCTTCCACATGTTCTAGGTGTATCCCTTCTCTGTTTCCTCCATGGAGTCAAATGTCAGGATGTGAAAATTTTCACCTATGAATCAAGCAAACAGGTCTACCACCACCCTACCCTCATGATCTATAATTTTCCTATTGCCACTATGGTAGCACTCTCTGCATGCCATTACAAGTTCTAGGGCTACAAGCATAGGTAGGAAGCTAACTTCCTTGGCAAGGCCACTCTTTCAGATCTTTCGTGTTTTCTAAGTGATGGGGTTGCTTGTGATTCTTCTTTGGAATTCATCTATGTCTACATGCCCCAGGTTTGTATCTGATATTAAATCCCACATAGAGGTAACCTTGGAGGTAATTTCCACCCCATGGAACTAATACTTCATTTGGTCTTTCTCCTCTTTTCCCCTTGGTGCTTTGGTAGTTTTCTTTCCTTTCTCCTTCTCTACAGACTGCCTCGATTTGCCCACAATAGATTCCATAAATATTACAAGCAAGGGAAGAGTAAGCACATTCACATAAAATGTGAGGAAACGTTAGTGAAATCCTACAAAACAAATGTTAGATCTGATAATTCATCTCTTGAAGATCACAAAATTCATTAGCTTTCTTTGTTTTGCATTCATTTGGGTCGATTATAACAGTGTGCACCTAGGGATGCGGGCTTCCTTGGGATAGCTTCCATCTAGAGGAGGCAGAAGGGAAACAAAATTGGGAGCATGATGGCCCATAGATGACCACCCACACTTAGAATTTTGCATTTGGAGTTTGGGGGCTAGTCAAAGATCCAAGGTATTTGGCACATTGGGAAATAATCTATGAGGTCTTTGGAGGTTTTCAATTGGTCACTTTTTCATATGAATACGAGGAATGCATAGGTAGGGGATACCTTAGACATTTGAAGCTCCCTTGTTCAAAAACAATGGTCACAAGGCAGAAACCCACAATGGGAATCTTGCACGACGGGGTCTGCAAGTGAATTGGATGACATGGGAAATGTCCCTTTGGGTTTAGTCATTTGGAAGTCTATGGGTAGGGACGGTGGGAGGCCACTAGGTGAAGGCCATTCAAGGGCAACGGTGATGACATAGCAGCCTGTAGAAAGTGGTTTGCACTAGCGGGTCTGCAAAAGGCCCTGGCATTAGCTATCTCATTTTCTTGGGAGGGACTTAGACGAGGGAGGAAGATTTGGGGCCTGCAATGTGGAAGGAAGGAAGGGCATAGCCGCTGGCAAGCGGTGATCAGATGACAACAGGCCATAGGTGGCACCGCACAAAGGAACACCCACAAAGCACTCTTAGTCATTTTTTGCTTGATCAGCTCAAGGGGAGATGGTGAGACTAGAGTCCACAAGGTGGATGGACAAGGGTTCTTGGTTATTTCTTAACGACGGTGAGGGTGGGGCAGTCCATAGACACCCCCTACAAAGTCTAGACCATTTGTGATTTCAGAATTGGCATTTTTAGGCATAAAATCAAATGACGAAGTGGTCAGTGGAGTCCTCAGTGCGGATGAGAACATGGATGTCACCGCTTATGGAAGGCATGTGAATCTACAATAGAGGGCAGACAAAATTCCACAAAGAAAGACCCACATTGGAAACTTTGCTTCAAGTTCCTTAAGGAATTGAAATTTGTTGAACCTGCAATGCGAGAGGCTAGTAGGGGATGTCCTTTTTAAAGTAATGACTAGATGAGGGCCACCCGCACACGACAACCTAAAATGGCAGACCCGCAAGGGTTTTAATCTTAGCATTTTTACTACAAGTTTTTCATGCATTAGGTTTTTACCAAGGCAACAGAGGGATGATTCCACCCACATGCAGAAGTTTGCATAGGTGTGCCCGCATAGTTACAACACTTGGACTTGTGTTTAAACTCATTTTGAGTGGTGGCGGCAAAGGCCTTGCAGGCCGCAAGGGTTCCAAAGCTCTGGTGAAGAATGACGACAGGGAGGTGAAGTTCCACATGGCCCTTAGAGGTTGAGTTTGATCAATTTTTGAGGAACGTTTAAATGGGTTTGCGTAGAATTTCAAGGTTAATTAGTTGCCTAAGGAATTTTGAATGTTTGCCTTAAATTTTTCTGTTAAATTTAGAAACTTGAATTAAAGAGACTCTTTCATGTTGACAATGGCGAACATACATGGGAATCCTAAAGAAATCAATCAAGGCGAAGTTTGGAATTGTCTAGGGGGTCGTGCAGGTGTGGAGAAGCCAACAACTATCTGGGCTCTTACAATTTTCTGACTTGTGTTAGTTGAAATGACAGGTCAGCCCTCCTATTTATAAGAATATTAGCATTAATGATCCACATTTAAATCTCGTATGGCAGCTAGCGGGTTAGCTGGGTGCGGGTTTCAAAAGAATGATGACGGGAAAGGTGGGTCCTACAAGGCATACAAAACCTTGGGTGTTGCTATCAGACAGGCTACAAAGGATGACAACCAGGGAGGATGCGAGACTCGCCATGCGGGTGGACGTCCACTATTGGCCACTAATGAAACAGAGAAGGAAGGACAACTATGCACAAAGGGAATTCTACAGGGGTGGACCCGCAAGTGCCAAAGGATGCCAACTTTAAAACTTAAAGGAAACTTGCCAAGGAAACCTCGTAAAGGCCAAGGACTTGAAAATATCTTGGGTGGTGAACTTTGGTCGACTAAAGATGATGACTTTGGGACTTCTTGACCACTTGGAACTTAAAATTAGGGGGCACACAAAATGAGACAAAGGAAAAAGTGACCCGATGAAGGTGAAAAGAGAGGGTCCCCATTTTGAATGAGGCATGTGTTCTATAGGCACAAAAAATGGGCGACTCTATTGGGAGAACGCTCCTGAGAATTCTAAGGGTAATTTTTCATTCAAAACCCAGAATCCCTAGTTTCACAGACCAGACGCCAGTTTTCTTGAGTGAACTAAGAGACTCGAACGAGGACAGAACCTTAACTGAATCAAGCCAGAGGAGTATCTTAGAAGTGTGTGAAGGGTGATTTCATTCCCTTTCTTCAGATACCATAACAAAACAACTATTAATCTGTCTAATAAAGCTATGTAAATCATCCAACCCCAAAATTAACCTGGACATTTCTTCGCTACCAGTCAGGTATCCATAGCTCCAACGGAGTTGTCGTTGTGACCCACAAGCATTGCTTTATTGCTAGCCGGGTGTCCATAGCCTCGATAGAGTTGCTTGCACACCCACACAATTCCTTGTTTAATACTTCTTTTTGTTTCTTTTCCTTTTGTAATTTTTTCCTTTAGTACTCATTCTTTTGCTCAACTGCGTAAGCATCAAAGCTTACTATGGGTTTCGAATTGCAATGGTTACTAGAGTAGACTTGAGATTTTTCACTTGCTGAGAACTCATAATAGCTATTACATGGCTCTTCAAAAACATTAAAGTGTATTTTCATGTGTGATCTAAGAGAAGTGTACAAAGATTCAACCAAGGGTTCTATCCTAGGTCAAGTCAAAGTCCAAATAGGGAAACCACTTCATGGAAGCAATCATAAATCAATAGCTATGAATGAAGGTTTATCCAAAGAACAAACAAGATTAGACAAAAAGCTAGGCCTTCTGATATTCCAAGCATGGCCACCACATCAAGAAAAAAGGGACACACCCTTAGCAAGAACAAAAGCAGCTGGGAAAGTGAGCAAAAACGAATTGAAAATGCAACAAGAAAGCAAAAAGGAAACCTAAGCTAACATGTGTACAACTATATATGAGGATGAGGTTGAAAATTTTAGTCAAGGAAATAATGCTTGAGGTGTTTTCCATTGACGGGCAACGAGACATCCTCTCTAGTGAGTGTCTTGAGGTGAAAGGCATTATCTCCTAAAATTTCTAAAATCTGAAAGGGTCCAAGCTAGAGCTTGTCAAATTTGTCATGCCCCCCTTTCTTTTCATGGGCCTTGTCCCAACAAATGACCAAATCAATGATCCTAAAGGCCTTGACTTTGGTTGGATGATCGAACCATCTTTTAACTACACCCTGATGCTTGGCGAAATTTTCAATTGCTCGATCATAGACTTCTTCTAGGTGTAGTAACTTAGCTAAACATGCTTCTTGATGGTCTCCCTCCTCATAGTAAGTGTTGAGAAATTGGAGGGTGTGAATCTTAAGGTGAATGGGAAAGACAGGTTCTAGCCATAGATGAGATGGAATGGAGAATTACCCAAGGAAGCCTTATGGTGTGTATGATTTTCCCAGAGGGAAAAATGTAGGTGGATGTACCAATCTTTGGGGTTTCTATCAAGCATTTTTTTGGTCACAGTTATCAAATTTTTGTTCGTTGATTCAGCTAGGCCATTTCCTTGAGGATAATAGTTGGACAAGAATTTTAGTGCAATCCTATAATCGAAGGCCCAACTAGCAAACTTAAGTGAGGAAAAGGCAAGGCCATTATCACAGACAAGGGTATAGGGGCATCCAAAACGATTCAAAATAAAACTTTCTAGAAAATTTACAACCACCTTTGTAGTAAATTACCTACATGCTATTGCTTTTTTCCATCTTGTACAATAATCATATGTGGTTAGAATATACTTGTGGCCTGTAGAGGATGGTGTGCTTACTGAACTAATGAAGTTGAGGCCCCATTGAGTGAACAGTCTTACCTCAAAGATGGGTTGCAACGAGACAATAGAATTTCTTTCTTTGGTAGCAGAAACTTGGAAAACTTGACAAGTCCTAACATGGTTGTGGTATCCTTAAACGCCATTGCCTAGTAGTACCCAACCCACAAAATCTGGTGGGAAGTTGAAGGGCCAGATTGTGGTGAGTGCCAAATTTATCATGAAATTCCTTTAGTACCATGGTTGCTTCCTCTTTTTCGAGGCATCTAAGATAGACTCCTTCATGGTTGCGCTTGTATAATATAGATCCTTGTAGCATATAACTACTGCTTTTCAGCCTTAGAGCACATTTTTGTACACCCTGTAATCGGGATGGGCACTTTTTGTTTAGTAGATAGTAAAGGATATCATCATACCACTCTCTAGGAGAGACGTCTTCCAATTGGTACTGCTACACGGTGAGCTCGGGCCCAGCTTCAACTAGTGTTTCAACTATCATTTGGGTAAGGGCCTACCCTCGAACCAAATTCATGGGCTGAATCTTCATATCATATTCTTGTAACAAAGTGACCCATTTGGCTCTCCTTTCTCCCAACTCATTCTGCATCAGCAAAGTCTTAACTCTTGGGTTAGGTACAATTGCAAACACCTTATGCTGCAAGATATAGTGCCTAAATTTCTTAATTCCTCTAACTAAGGCATATGCTTTCTTTTCAACATTGTGGTACCTCAACTCAACATCCTTGAACAGAGTACATATGAAGGCAATCGGGTGTTCACTCCCTTCATCATTTTTCTGGGTCAATATGCTAGCATAGGAGTGGTTTGAAGTAAATGAATAGATGTAAAACAACCTTAGGTAATCCAGGCTGACTAGTACTGGTGCATCAACAATTTCTTTCTTGATTTGTTCAAAAGCTTGCTTGGCTTCCGACATCCACTCAACTTTGGCATCTTGCTTTAGCATAGCATTGAGCAGCTTGATGATTTTAAAAAATCCAGTGATGAACTTTTTAATAAAATTGATCTTTCCAAAGAAGAATTTCAGCTCCTTCTTGTTGCCTAGAAGTTGAATTTTTAGAATGACTTGGATGCGTTTGGGATATATCAAAATTCCTCTCTCTGAGATCATGTCCCAAGTAGCTTATCTTCTATAACTCCAAAGATACACTTCTTTGGATTCAAGGATATTTTGAACTCTCTGCACTCCTAGAAGACCTTACACAAATTAGAGACATGATCCCATATTTTCTTTGAAAACACAATAAGATCGTCCATGTAGATGATGATGCACTTTCCAATTAGATCCTTGAAAGCAATATCCATGGCACACTAGAATGTTGCACCAACATTGATTAGTCCAAATGGCATTCTTTTGTATGCAAAGGTTCCCCATTTTGTGGTGAATGTTGTCTTATGTCTGTCTTCATACTGTACCATCACTTGATTATAGCTAGAGTATCCATCTAGGAAAAAAATCATTTGAGATCCATTAACTATTTCTAGCACTTCATCTAATGAGGGCATTGGATAGTTGTCTTTCTTTGAGGCTCTGTTCAAGTTGTGAAAGTCTACGCATAATCTGATTTCTTTGTTCTTCCTGATTGAGACCAAGTTTTCCACCCACGTGGAGTGTCTAGCAGGGAATATGATTCTGGCCACTAACTTTTGGAATTCCTTGTAGATGATGGGTTCCAACAAGATGTTAATGGGGTGCTAATGTTGCCGAAAGGGTCTCACATTCGACTTAAGAGGGATGGTGTGAGTGATGATCGAGGTGTTGTATGTCTTCAAGTCTTCATAACTATAATGAACCACATCATGGTATTTGCGCAAGGCATCGATGATCCCTTTCTTTTCTTCTAGTGTGTATACTTTACCAATGAACATATTCTTAACTTCTTCATTAGTCCCTAAGTTGTGAGAATCACACTAGTTTTCAATGGAATCCTTCTTTGTTTACTAATCCTAATCCCTGATCTAATCTAAGTCAAATATTCGCTCAAGTTGAACCATTCCTCTTGGTATTGTATTTTTATTAAGATTGATGAATCTCTCTATGTCTAATTCAGCCTCCGTGGGCTCTGCCTCATCAATTATTTGAGTTGTAAACACATCGGAGCTGGTGATGAAATACAAGATGTGTTTCTCACCGTTGAATACTTGGAAATTGGTGATATTATTTAGCATTGATGGAGTGGAAGTAAGCTCAACAATAAATTTCTTCAACCTAGATAAGGAATGGGGTTCGAGGGTATTAGCTTCCTACACTAAGGCATCATCAATATGATTATTGGAGAAAGGGATCAACTAAATGTTAAATGCATCTAGGCCTTCTATGCAATTCCACTCTATATCTATAGTTTTCTAGTTTTCTAGATCATGACAAGAATATAGTTTTCTAACTTTTTTTACTACTAGCTCTGAGTCACCAAAGACTTGCATCATTTTAACTTTCTTCCTTAGAGACATCAAGAGACCATGGACTAGTGCTTCATATTCCGCTACATTGTTCATGCAATAAAACTAGAGTCTATGAGTAGCGAAGTATGTTTTACCTATAGGGATGATAAGATTGAATCCAAGTCCCACTCCTTGCTTGGACTTGTACCCGTCGAAGCACAACGTCCAAAAATTAGAGGAACCTTGGGCCTTAGAGTCAATAGAGCACATTTTTTCTCTTAGTTGGACACTTGTTTCAACATCTTTAGTTGAAGGCACAAATTCAGTGTAGCTTTGGTAAATCGGTGCTGTTTGGAGTTCCCCTTTTGGAGTGACTTGTCCTTTGATGTGCTCAACTACTGTTTGGCACAAAAAACATTCAAATTCTAAGTGGGAAACATTGTGTACTCAACACCAACTAGGTAACAAGAGCTCTTAAAAGTCCATTCTTGCTCCTAAGCTTAGCTAATCTCTCATTCATTTCTCCATGAAATCCTAGAATTCATCCAATAATCCCAGGTTTCCATCCTCACAATTTTCTTCATTGTCTGATTTGATCAACATCTCTATGCTCTGAGGTGTGTAGGATAAGTTAGTAGGAGAGCTACATAACACAAGAAGAATTGCTTTAGTTAATTCCTCTCCTTGAGACTTTGGTTCTTCCTAATATGCCACAGGACAATAGTTTCCCAGTTCTATTTTAGTAAAAAACACATCATTTGTGTTGTATTTCGTGATCATAAACTTCATGCATGGCTCTCGGTTAATATGGATTTGGTTGGGGAGGCCCTTCCACGACAACCATAAATGAGAAAATTTGGTTGCAGCTTATCCATTTAATGCCCGGGTGAAGTCTCTTCCTAGTATTATGCCATATGTTTTCGAGATATTAGCAACTTGAATATCGATATCCTAAGCTACACCCTTGGATCAACAATAATCTACATAGGTATCCTATTGATTTCATCGACAATATTCACTTTTTTTAATCCAACTAGGTCACCTTCTATTGGGAGGGAGTCAGGACTATTCCTAAAGCTTTCCATACAACAAGAGACATGACATTGGCCGATGCTCCTAAATCGAGTAGGCAATTATGTAAGTTCTTTCCAAATATCCTGATAGTGTTTAGGAAGGGTGGGGTTTCTAACTTCCCTTGGAACAAGCCCATGGGTGTGTCTATCTGGTCCACTTGAGCTTTATCTTTATCATTGGTCTTAGCCTTGGTTTGTGCTTGACTTTGCCCCTTGGCAGGTTGTTTACTTGTTTGTTGATTTGTGTGCTGATCCATTTTCTTTCCTAGAATTTCCTTGATTACTGGCTCATTTTTCAACTCGTGAAAGGAAACACTTTTGGCAGGCACTTCTTGAGTTGTTTTAGATGGGACAATCCCATTAAGCATCCTAAAGAAAGCGTTCCTTACTGCAAGGACCCTGAGCAATTCAAAGAATGATAAAGCTTATATTAACCCTTTTAAATTATTTAGCTAAATATTCACCCATTTTCTCAATTTAAACTTCAAAGGATCTACCTTTAGGAGAACCAGTTGGTTGGTTTTGGGTCTAATTTGACTGCCTATTCTTATTGAAATACTAAGTGGATACATCGGGGTAGCTTGGGTTGTTGCTAGCATTTGGATCAGGCGAAGTGCTAAAGTTATTGGGAAAAGTGGAGGTTGTGAAAGGGCCTCCTACTTGTCTATTTCTCAAATTATAAAGGGTTTCCCTTTGGTGAAACATTTGGACCTCATCTTCAAAGGGCTCTTCTTCATCTACTAGACCATTACCTACTGAAGCTAAAATCTAGGATAAAGAATCTTCATTGCTTACCTCTTTTTCTTCTTCGTTCTTTGGGGTAGTGGTCTTGTTTTCTCACACATTGCTTTCACTTCACAGGAAGGGAACTTGGTTGATCACGAGCACTAAAGAATCATATGGTTCAGATGGGACTATGTCTCTGCAGCTTGCACTATCTACAACAATTTGAACCTTGACTTGGAAGATCTCTATGGTTATTTAGAACTTAGG
Organism: Sequoia sempervirens; assembly: GCA_007258455.2. Taxonomy (NCBI): domain Eukaryota; kingdom Viridiplantae; phylum Streptophyta; class Pinopsida; order Cupressales; family Cupressaceae; genus Sequoia; species Sequoia sempervirens. The sequence continues at coordinate 65,685,550 of VDFB02379711.1, forward strand.
ACAATCCAATTTGGAATGTCTATTTCTTTTGTGGATGTAGCACCATCTCGATAAGGAATCCTCAACTAAATACACTCCACTTGTAGCTTTATCTACATTAGTTGGTTGATCAAGAGGGGTGGGAACACCTCCATTGTTTGACCTTGTATTCCACATCCAATTCTGTCTTTGTGTAGGTCTTCTCTCAAAGATTTGATTAGAACTTTGCCCTCTCTCATAATTCTATCCAAGGGAAGCACCCACATCACAATTGTCTATATTATCTCGATTGAGGTTGGCCTGGATGCTTCTTTGATAGGCTTGTAGCTGGTTGTTCTGATTCCTTAAGTGCATCATTTTTTTTTACATCTTCTTCAACAATTCCATTAGTTCATCCATCTGGTCCTTTTCTGTGTTATTTGGTTGTGGTGCTTGATTATGAAGGAAGACCAGTTGTACTATTGGTTGGTTTTGCTAAATGGGTAGAAACTTAAATCCTTGTAGGTATGTAGGCACTTGGGGTTGGTGAGGATAAACTTGTTGCTGTGGTTATAAGTAGTGAAACACAAGAGGTGCTTGATTCAATGGTTGGCCCATATGAGGTACTATGGGAAACTATGGGACTTGATTCATGAGTGGTGTTTGATGTGCCAAGGCTTGAGTGAGTCCTTGAATCTACATTGGATGAGCAATTGGCCCCAAGGATGGCAACAGACCAACAATGGTCTATCCCAAATCTGTACTTGCTGTGACTGCTTCTGCATAAGCCTCTGCCAAGCTAGCTGGTGTTGGGTGCATTCTCTTCACTAGTGTGGATGTAAGGTTATCTAGAGCAGCATAATAGACCAACCGAGCTGAGGGATCATCAACCACATAGGAAGCCTACAATCTCATGTATGCACAATGGAATTGATTATTAAAGGAGCTGATTGGTTCATTGATTTCCCTTCGAACAATCATGAATTGCTGATATAGTTTAGAAGGGCTAATTGGAATCTTGTATTTCTACAAAAGACATTCTTTAAGAGATCCCAAGAGGTGATGGATCTAGTTAGAAAGTTGATGTACCAATAGAAGGATTCATCTCCCAAAGAGTAAGGAAAGAGCCTACAAGCCACGTCTTCATGATCTATTCAGATGTCCTTCAAGGCTATTTGAAAGATCTTGATATGTTCTTCATCTATCCTCTGTAGATCATGAGGATGGAACTTCATGCAAAATCCTTCTAGATTCTTTGGCATGTCATGGTAGACCTAGAAGGACAAGGGAGAAGGGTTGTTACCCAGCCAAGCCATGGAGGGAGGCAGAGGTTGTGCTTGTTGTGCAACAATAGCTTTGGTCTACAAAGGAGCAACAACACTTGAGGTAGTGCCTTGGCTTACATGTGTTGGGGTAAGGAAAGTTCCTTGATTATGAGGAGCAAAGGGCTGGAAGGTAGCTTGGAATAGTTGAGAAGAGAAAGTGGGTGCTAGAAAGGAAGGGGGAGAGTGGGGTAGATGCATGGAAGGGAGAGGTGAGGATGGAGGTGAAGTGAATGGAGCAGATGAGGTTGAGGAGGATGCCTCCCCTCCTTTAGCTCTCTTAGCCTTGGTAGGGGGTGGTAGCTCTTGGAATTCCCCTTTGTTTGGTGTAGATCTTAACACTCTTTGGAACCTCTTAGGGGAGAAGGGACCGATTCGATCCAACTTAGCAAAAGGGAGGCCCTCCTTCTAGTGCCATTTCTATTGATGGGTTTTTTTGCACTTCTCAACACAGGTAGCACAAAAGTACACTACCTCTCTTGAAAGGAAGCTTCCTACAAACAAGTTGTAGAAAATTACCCCAAGGTCTCATGACTTGCAAAAATAGTTCAGTGGATTGATGTGATTTGCTCGTAATCACAAGGGGCACAAACAATTGCTAAGTTAGAAGGAGATTGAATCTTCAAATGGAGATTGTGAGATTTTAAGAGTGATGTGTAATTGCTGCAAGTTCAAAATAGTAGTCTAAAACTAAATGTGCAACATCAGATTTGGATTTGAAATGATGTTGGAACTTTTCCTAAACTACTATTTCAAAGAAAGGTAAAAAGGGAAAAGGGAGGTAAGAGTTCCTAGACCTAAAACTACTAATGAACATTGACAATGGAGGATGCTACAGTGGACAACCTTCCTATAACTAAGTTCCACTTAACCAAATATCATACAATCTCATGAAACTAGTGCTATCTTCTAAGGTCTACAAATTTTTAGTTGTTCATTCACCATAAGGCATGAATAAAAGATGAATTTTAAGTGCAACAATAACTTAATGTTGAGACTAGCTTTACACTACTGTTTATCATCAATAACTAGGAAAAATCATGCACATGGAAAGCATCAACACCATAGCATTGTTGAAGATCAATGGACAACATCAACTAAACTACTAAAGCTACTTGAAAATAGTTAGAACAACAAACTAAATCTATCTAAATCTATCAAATGTGAGGAGATGAATCATGCAACATGAGGGAAACACAAGAATCCACCAAAAAAAAAAGAAATTCTATTAATTTTTTTTAGCATGTTTTTACAACAACTCAAATCTCCCTTTGAAAATGGGAGGAGACCCCCTATTTATAGTTTTCCAAAAATTAAATGAATGGCCAAGATTTACTCTCATTGTGTGGCCAAGATTCATTTTACATTAGGGTTTCACCTACCCTTAAAATATACTAATATAAAATACAATTTTGCATTTTCTCTATTTCGTCTTGTATTGCCCTTACACTGTAGTAGTTTTGTCTTCTAGTGACTACCTTCTTTTCTAAGCTTATACTTGTCAGGAACTCATCATCTATCACTAGTTTTCCTCCATTCTTCTTAAGAGTGGCGTACTACACAAATTTCCCAATCAATGTCTGAAGCTTTTCCCACTCCATGATATCAGATTGAAGAACTTGGAAGGTCAGCTTCTTAGGTCTGCCAGTGATTTGTTCCCAATTCTTATGGAAGTATGGCCCGATCTTTGCTGGATCCAACTCCATGATAGACATATCATAATTCATCACTAGCTTCAAGTAATCCTCGCTATCTGTACTGTGCTCTTTGACCCATTCGAAATCAAGATCAACCTCATACAACACTCTCTCCAGAACATCCCTCTTGTGATCTAGGCCCATTTTCCATGTTTCCACTAGCTAGTGATTTTCCTTCACAAGGGAAAGCTCCTTCTCCTATGTCTTTTTGAGAATTTTAAGAATGGCCTCAAGCTTAGGATAAGTGATCCTATATATCTTAGTGAATCAGTGACATATCCTTTTCGTTCCCTCTAGTTGCTTCTACACATCTTAGAATTTTTTGGATGTTCAGAAAGTGTGGCCTATACCCATGCCACCATTATAAAGTACCTGACGAAACCAATTTGTAGTAGCCTTGGTCCAATTCTTCATCTTTTCCATCTTAGTGAGCTCTTCCTAAGAGAGGAGTGGTGGCATAGAGGATGTAGTTGGAGCTTTTTCCTCCATAGATGTCCATTGCTAAATATAGGTGTTGAGATCCACCACAGTTTGTGTCTTCAGTTCCTCCTTAGAGTATTGATCCTTATTCATTTGTTCCACTATCATGGCCACTAATCCTTGGAATTCATCAATTTTTTTCTCTCTTGTAGTAGTGCCCAATTCTATGGTGGAAATATTGTAGCTGACCCCCTCTCCTTTGTCTATTACTGGGGTGGCTATCTACATAGTTCTAGATCCGAATGCGTCAATAGTGATACAGCAATGGACCCTTGACTTCTTTTCATTCTTTGTCTTTGTTTGTGCTCTTGCCAATATAGCCTCGAGTGGGGCCTTTAGATCAACTGGAGCTGGGGTTTTCTTTTGTAACTACTTCTCTAGCCAATTAGGCATTCGTGTCACCCCTTTTGGTGATTCATGATCACCTTCCTCCTTTTTCTCATGCTGGGGTTGTTTCTCTTCATGGCCTCGGGATTCTCATTCAATTCTTTCTCCTTCCTCATCTGAGTCTTTAATCTCTATGGTCTTTTCCCTATCTGAATTAGTGACGACTACGTTCTTTTTTGGGATACCTTCCATTTGAGGCACTCTTTCTATTTCTTACTCGAGCTCTTCATGGTGTTCCAACTTGGAGCTCTTCTTTGGAGCATCCTCTTCCTTCTCTTCTCTTTTCTCTCCTTCTTGAATAGGGCCTTTGTCTCTCCCGACTAGTGGAGGCTCATCGAATGTCTCCATGTTGGCTTTAGTGTCTTCTTTCTCTTCAGGAGGCTACCTCTTGAATTCAACTTCTTCTCCAATATCCCTAAGATGATGGGACAACTCTTCTTCAAGTTATTGGTTAGAGGTCTCTATGATGTACTTTACATTGAGGGCTTCAGTATCCTCCTCTAAAGATTATGAATTTTCCTCATTAGTCGCCACCTTATCCATGCTCATGTTTATCCTACCCTCTGTATGTTCAAAGTAGTCATCCTTGAAGGGATCTTCAGGCTCTTCCATTATTCCCTTGGCAGCCTCCCTCTGTCATTTCTCCATTTTTTCTTATATTTTCATAGTAGCCTCCATTTTTGGTAGCATTGTGGGTGTTGGAGGAATAGGTAGGGCAACAAAAATTTGGGCCATCATCGCTTGGACGGTGGGGTTCATTATTACCCCAAAGAGCTCGACGGGTATTCCTTGCATATACTTGGAAAATGTCTTTGGCAAGGTAAGAGGAGGCATAGTAGTTGTGGAAACTAAAGATACCATCCTAGAAAGAGTAGGAAATGGAGGGGGCAATGAGGTAGACGAAAATGGGGATGTCATGGCCAAAGAGGAGTCTAATACCATAATTGAGGCTGTTGGTGAAGTGGAAGCAAGATGGACATAAATGTCCACAACAGGCAGAGAAGAAACAAATAGTTCTTGAGATGTAGAAGGTGGAGGAGTGGTAATGACAGTGGTAATGGCAGGAGTGGAGGAAGTAGGTGGTGACTGCGGTTGCTTGGCTTCTTCTTCTCCCTTATGTTGCAAATCTTCCTTGATAGTTGGAATTTTGCTAAGTTCTCCTAATTTCTTAACTTTTTTTAAGGATTCTCCCTCTGAGGATTTTTGTGGGTAAAATTTTTCTTTGGGATGACACTCAAACACATCTTTTCTCTTTCTCAATCTAGTTGTCGAAGGGGACTTAGGAGTTTTTTGTGTTGGGGCAACAGCTGCTCCGCTATCTGTTTCACTTTCAGGCTCATATATGAGCTCACCATATGTCAACACAACACCCTGTGCCTTAAGTTAGGCATTTTGAGCATCCATCCACTGCTTGGTTCTACTCTCTATTGGCCACATTTCAATGTCAAGGTCACTGACCTCTTCATCCCAATCAATTAGGGGAAATGGTGACTTGGCCAAAGCATTAAATCTCTCATCAAGGATGGTATCTTCCTCTTCTACAATTTGATCAGGTATTGGGAACAAGTTGATTGACCACAAAAATTGGGCTGTCATTTGCATGTAATGACTCATTCTTACCTCCTCATCATCTTTACAGCTAGCCCAAAAATCTTCTATGTGGGGCAGATGAGCATACTACTTCCCAACCAGCTTATTCAATTTTGCATAGGGGTCCATCCTTGGTTAGGATGTGTGGAGGTCCAGATGATACTCCGCTATCTCCTTCGAATGTTTTGCACATTGGGTAGGAAGAATGACATACATTCCTTACCCGAAATTAAGGGTATAGGGAATTCCTACCTGGTGTTTATCGTTTAATAGAGTGTGAGCATTCTGCAGCTACCGAGAGACTTCTAGTGTAATCATTCAGTCATTAGGATATTGGGGCAGCTTGTAGGGTCTTTCAGAGAAGCCTTTTGTACTGATATATGTGAATTTTTGGAACTGGATGAACAAGAACTAAAACTATGAATGAATGCCAAAGTATTGTGTGAGACTCTTCTCTGAAAATATCCTCCACAGAGTCTTATAATAGGCTCGATGAAGGCATCATTCACCCTCTAATATTCTCTTTTGAAGTTCCTATACTGCAATTGTGGGTATCGATCATATACCTTGAGCTCTCGACTTCCTGGATTAGGATTTAATGAAATGAAGAGGCCTTTGTATGGGAATTCCTTCGCTAGCAGGTATACTAGATAGGAGGTCATGTAGAATTGTGATGTCTTCACGATCATGAATTATGTGTGGAGGTTTTTGTTGATGATCTTGGCCTAGTGGAACTTTTATTTTCCATGAATGATATCCTCGATAAAATAAAACATCCATTCTTGGAAGAAGACTATAGTAGGGAGGCCCATTAATTTGCTTAGTAGAGTGACCAAATCATGGCACTCTTCATGGAAGTCACTTCTAAAAATTTCTTGTGGAACCTTGGAAACACTACCCTTCTTCTCTTTCAACTAATGTTGGTTGATTAGCTTCTTGCATGCTAGGGGGTCTTCCTTCCACATGTTCTCAGCACATCACTTCTCTGTTTCCTCCATGGGGTAGAATGCTGAGATGTGGAAAGTTTCGCCTATGGATCAGGCAGATAGGTCTTTCAACTCCTTGCCCTCATGATCTATAATTTTCTTGTTGCCACTATGGTAGCACTCTCTGCATGCCATTACAAGTTCCGGGGCTACAGGCACAGGTGGGAAGCTGACTATCTTGTCAAGGCCACTCTTTTGGATTTTCTGTACATTCTCAGTGATGGGGTTGCTCATGATTTTTTGTTGGAATTCATCTATGTCTATGTGCCCCAGGTTGGTATCTGATATTGAACCCCACATAGAGGTAACCTTGGAGGTAATTTCTACCCCATTGAATTGATACTTCATTTGGTCTTTCTCCTCTTTTCCCCTTGGTGCTTTGGTAGTTTTCTTTCCTTTCTACTTCTCTAAAGACTACCTCGATGTGACCACAATAGATTACATAAATCTACAAGCAAGGGTAGAGTAAGCACATTCAAATAAAAATTGAGGAAGCATTAGTGAAATCCTACAAAACAAAGGTTACATCCGATAATTCATCTCTTTAAGATCATGAAATTCATTAACGTTCATCATTTGACATTCATTTTGGTCAATTATAGTAGTGTGGGCCCAGGGATGAAGGTTTCCCTAGGCTGGAAGCTATTTGGAGGAGGCAAAAGGGAAACGACACTAGGAGCACGACAACCCACAAATGGCCATCTACACTCAGAATTCCGCATTCGGAATTTGGGGGCCCATCAAGGATCCAAGGTATTTGTGGCACATTAGGCAATTATCTATGAGGTCTTTTGAGGTGTTAAATTGGTCACTTTTTCGTGTGGATGAGAGGAATGCAGAGGTAAGGGACACCTCAGACATTTGGAGCTTCGCTTTTGAAAAATGATGGTCACAAGGAAAAAACCCGCAATGGGAATCCCACACGGTGGGGTCCACAAGTGGCTTGATGGGAATGGGAAATGTACCTTTGAGTTTAGTCATTTGGAAGTCTACGGGGAGCGACCAGTGGGAGGCCTCTAGGTGAAGGCCATTCAAGGGCAGCGATGATGACATGGCAGCCCACAGAAACAAAATTCCTTGGCATTAGCTATCTCATTTTGCTCGGAGGGAATTTGATGGTGGAGGAAGATTCAAGCCCCACAATGCAGAAGGAAGGCATGGCGCAACAGTTGGTGAGTGGTGATTAGATGACAGTGGGCCGCATGGGGCAGCCTATAAAGGAACGCCTGCAAAGCACTCTTACATAGACAATTTGTGCTTGATTAGCTCGAGGGGATACGGTGAGGCCAGAGTTTGGAAGGTGGAAGGACAAAGGTTCCTAGTTGTTTTTGAATGGTGGTGAGGGTAGGAAAGTCCATCGATAGACCCTCGCAAAGTCTAGCCCATGTTTTAGTTCAGATTTAGCATTTTTGGGCACAAAATCAAATGGCAAAGCGGTGCAGATGGGAACATGGATGTCACTGCTTATGGAAGGAATGTGAATAGGTGGTAGAGGGTGGACGAAAGTCCACAAAGAAAGACCCACATTGGAAACTTTGCTTCAGGTGCTTGAAGGCATTAGACTCTGTAGAACCTACGATGTGGGAAGATGGCAGGGGACGACTGTTTTAAACTGGCAACCAGATGGGGGCCACCTGCACACGACGACCCTCAAGGGTTTTAAACTTAGCATTTTTACTCCAAGTTTTTGATGCCTTAGGTTTTTATCAGGGTGATAGATGGACAACTTTTTCTCACATGTGGAAGTCCGTATAGGAGGGCCCGCAAGGTTACAACACTTGGACTTGTGATTAGACTAATTTTGAGCAGTGTCAATGAAGGGCTTGTAGGCTGCAAGGGTTCTAAAGCTCTAGTGAAGAACGACGGTGGGGAGGTGAAGTTACGCATGACCCTTAGAGGTTGAGTTTGATCAATTTTTGAGAAATTTTTAAATGGGTTTGCACAAAATATCAAGGTTAATCAGCTGCTTAAGGAATTTTGGATGTTTGATTTTTTAGTTAAATTTAGAAACTTGAATTAAAGAGACGCTTTCATGCTGGCAACGACAAAATACCTGGGAATCCTGAAGAAATCGATTGAGGCTAAGTTTGAAATTGTCTAGGAGGTCATGCGAGCGTGGAGGAGGTGGTGACTATCTGGGCTCTGAAATTTTTTTGACTTGTGTCGGTGAAAATGACAGGTTGGCCCTCCTATTTATAGGAAAATGAGTATTAATGACCTACATTTATTAATTGTACAATGGACGGTGGGGTAGCTGGGTGTGGGTTTTGAAAGAATGACAGTGGGAAAGTTGGGTCCCATAAGGCGGATGGATCCTTAGGTATTGCCATTAGATAGGTTGCAAAAGATGACAACCATGGAGGACGTGAGACCTGCCATGTAGGCGAACGTCCACTGTCGGTTGCCAACAAAACAAAGAAGTAAGGATAACTATGTGCAAAGGGAAATCCATAGGTGTAGAATCGTAGGTGCTGAAGGACACCAACTTTAAAACGTAAGGGAAACTGCTAAGGAAACCCCACAAATGTTAAGGACTTGGAAATTTCTTGGGTGTTGAACTTTGGTCGACTAAAGATGATGACTTTGGGACTTCTTGACCACTTGGAACTCAAAATTAGGGGGCACATAAAATGAGGCGAAGGCAAAAAATGACCCAGTGAAGGCGAAAAAAGAGGGTCCCCATTTTGAATGGGGCGTGTGTGCTATAGGCATAACATCTATCTATGAATGTTAATATACGCCAAGCTAAGAAAAGACAAAACATACAATGTTAGTCATGTTAGAAAGCACAAATGATCATTCTCTATGAAATTCTTGATCATATTAAGATAAGGAAACATGAACAAAGCATGAAATAACACAAATAAGAGCATGTAAACCTATCTAAATAGATCAAACCTCCATCCCATAGGGGGATTGGTGTCACTTTGATGTGGAAAGTGGCCCTTTCCCAATCCCTTTGATAAACTCCAAGATAAAAATGATTGCAAGAGTATATGATTGTGATGCAAATGTATTGATAATCTAACTAAAATGATGAAAATGAGTGATTTCTATGAGTGAATATGCCTATAGTAAGATTGCATGAGATTGTGGATCCATATTCAATGGAGAATGCCTCTATTTATAGAACTCAAGGGTTGAAGAATGAGTGAAATTGGAGGATGTGGGACTAAAATGAAGGCCAATAGCATTGTGTTACTTATCACAAGGCTATTGAAAGCCATGGGGATGTGTGTGGAGCACATTTTGAAGAATGTGTAGAGTTAAGGCATGGTAGATGGATTTTTAAGAGAATTGAATGAAAATGGTTGAGATGTAAGAGGGACAAGATGGCATGTAAGAGGCCATTTAATGAAAAGGTGGCTCTTGTAAGAGCATTAAAGACCTTTGTAAGAGGCTATTTAAAGCTTTTGGAGGGAAATTCAAGTTGAGGGAATATTCCAAAGAATATGTCTTTGAGAGGAAAATAGAATAATTAGTTAATTAGAAGAAATTTTTTTCATGTGCAACTTGGTTAGTTGATCATGGTTTTACTCAACCAAGGTAGAGTCAAAAGCTAGAGAAATGAGTAATGAAGATTAGGATGTTAATTAAAGTTAATTAAAATTCAAAATTAATCAACTTGAGTGGATTAGGGGATTTATGACATTTGTTTTAAATAATTTTTTTTTTTAATCAAATGAGAGGACTTTAGGGACTTTAATTAAATAATTTGATTTATTTAATTAAATGTGATGAACATTAGTCAGGGGAGGGTGAATTAATTTGATAAAGTTAATTATTTGATTAATAGTAGAAATTGATGAATTTAATTAAATAATACAAATTATTTAATTAATTGGTTAGAGCAAGAGTGATTTAGGAGGAACCAATGTTAATTAATTAGAATTAGATGCATAGTATCATTTAGGATTATTTAAGTGTACATTTTCCCCTCTTTGAAGAAATGTACCCATTGCGTTGGTTAAAAGAATGACACTACCAAGATCAAAATTCAAAAATTTTCTAATTTTTTTTTGGATGCCCCACTGTTTCCTTAGTGGAAGGAATTACGTTGTTACACTGTCCCCTCGAGAGATTGGGCGAAAATTTTATTTTTTGAGTTGAGCTCACGATAAAGATTCATCAATGGTTCAGTTGTAGGAAATAGGCTACAAGACATAAAATAGGCTCAACACACCAAAAAACAAGCAAGAGAGGATTTGTAGCTCACAAAACAGATGAATGGGCTCAAAAACACTAATTTCCTACTCAAAAACCTTAATTTCCAAGCTTAAATAGGTGGGTTTAGTCCATTTTCAATTCATTTGTGCATTGATGCTTCTAGAATTATTGTGATTTTGCTTTGATTTGCTAACATAATGGCTGAGTGTGTGTTTCTTAGACATTAGATGGAGCAGGTTCGTGAGTTTCGACGACCTCTAGATGTAGGACCCCTGGTACACAAATCAAAACTTTTCTCATTTTTTCATGTTTTAATGCATTTATTAGGGTTTAATTAGGTTGGCCAAAAGCAACAGCAGCTATAAAGAGTCACATTTTCTTTGGTCAGCGTCGCTTTTGATGCTGGAGCATCACCTTTGTGGTATAGTTTTGTGCAAATTAGTTTGGGTCAAGAGTTACACATTCAATGTTGACTTAACTTTGTAATGAAGCATCTTGCGACTTAGGATGAGTTGAGTGTCGCTAAAAAATGTCGACTCACCTTTGACATAGAGCGTCATGCGAGTCCAAAATGGTCTAGCATAGCCCTCAAATGCTAGCCCACCTTTGAGGAGAAGCACCACTATTGAATTTGGCATCACTTTTGCTAAAAGCAGAGCATTACCTTTTCTAATACCGACCCGCCTTTGCATTAGGAGGATTTTGATTTTTTAATTTGTGTCATTTTTCACAAAATTTTGATGTGGTGCACATTCTAAGTGTACGAGGTTCTTCATCTGCTCCATTTGAAGGACCATCAATGCCTGATTTTGTGTTAGGCAAGGCACTTGACCGGTGATGCATTATTTTTCCTGGGCGTGATTGGTTTTGGATCTGTTGCACAAATGCTAGCCATCTGTATACACCTCACTATGATGATAGCCTTGGTCGAGTGATGGAAGAGTGAGATTTCATTGTTTCACTTATCGACTGGAGAGGTCACTGTTACCCTCAAGGATGTATGGAATATCCTGTAGATCGCCATCCACAATGAGCAAATAGTGTATGATGTAGAGGCCGAAGGTGATGCTATTTTTGTGATTCTTAGGGTTGATCAGTATGAGTTTGAAAGTGGTCAAATTGATCTTCATCATTACAAGGGGATTGCCCCAGATCTATCATTGTTTATTGGCGCACTAATCTTAGGGGTCCTAGTACCTAACAGACGGGTGAGGGGATGTAGCATTGGATGGGGGATTGTTTGGGCTCAGATGATGAGTGAGATGACTATTTACACATGGGGCCTAGTAGTTCTTACATCCTTGTACCATGATATACACCAGGTGGTATACTATGGTGCTCACAACATTGGGGTAGGAGTCACATTAATCCATGTATGGGCCTATAAGAATATTGCCATTTTGAGGCTGACGATTACATTGGTGGAGATAGACCATGATGAGCCTGTAGTGTATAGATACAGGGCTATGACCACACTTCATTTCATAGGTATTGTAGGAATCTCACACTGGAGGTAGGTGATTGACGAGATGACAGTCTTCAGGTGGAGGCGTTCTCCTTTCATGTCGATGGAATGATGATGATAAGTAGTTATTTTATTATTGCTAGACAAGGTATATGTAGGGTTGTGATCACTTGATGATCGAGCAGTACCTCCTCAATAGGGTAGCCCAATAGTTCAGAGAGGTGCATAATGTACCTCAATAGGGTTGCAGGGTAGTATTTTCCAGGAGATCCTGCGAGACTACTTGGGGACAACGGATCCAACCCTAGGTTGTGATAGACGACTTTAGATAGTTGGTGCCACAACTGTGGGTGTACTTTGACGGTCCACATGATGCTGGGATGACATAGGAATATGATACATATTGGTAGGCACATGCTTCTATTCAACTCACATTTCTAATCATTCTAGTAGTAGGTAGATGATGAGAGAGAGGTCCTCGATAGTAGCCATTGCATAGGCAACATGGGGGGCACGATAGGAAGGTGCCATATTAGGGGCACAAATAGGATGGAGATGTTCCATTGGTACAACCAATGGACCAAAGAACACCAAAACAGTTTCCATAGGGGCCACCACTGGGTCTCGATCCACTGGATGCAAAAATTGTAGCACTGTAGGCATAGGTACAATAGTTGATAGGCTAGTTACAACAGGCCACAACATAGCTATAGGTTGTTACACAGGAGAGGGACTAGACTAGGCAACAACTACACACTACCAAGATAAAGATTGACCATGAGCATCAATTGCAACATGATTCAAATTTAGCATTGACATAGGAGATAGGGTGCCGATAGTAGCTAGAGGTTGTGACACAACATGACATGGTCAGCCCATAGTTCTAGCATAGATTTATAGGTTAGCCATGTAGGAGGCAGCCTATTAGAAGATGTGCTATTACAAAGAATTCCCCTTGGAGTGGCAAGAGCTGGATTTTTCACATATGAGTAGGGTTGCACTAAGTGGGTCTCATGGAGGCCTGTCAGTTAGTAGGAAGCCATCGAGTTCCCACCATGGTGCATGCCAGAGCCATGAAGATCAGGAGAGCTTTGGATAGCTAGTATTTATAAACACTTTTTGGATGTACAACCTGATTAGTGATGTATAGACATTCATTGGCTAAGTTTTGATTAGCCTCTTGTATATTATTTTTGATGATATTACACACTAATCCTGATTTGTATCATGACATTCAATTTTTTCATATATATGAGATGGCTTCAATGCGGAATTGTATGATGTGATGTTTTTTTATTTTATGCTTTATGGATGTATGGATGCATATGACACATGATGGATATATATATGTGATTTATAATTTATTTATGATTATGCTATGATGTATGTGATGTTATAGATGTATGATATAGATGCAAATGTGATGTATGGTTATATTTTCCTTTCATCATATTTCTATGTGATATGCCATGATGATGTAATATGCATGTGTGGATGCATTTTGATGTGATTTTCCTATGCTATGATTATGTTTATTGGATGCTTAGACTAATAGATATATATTATGATGATAATGTACATGAGATTTTTTAAGATGCATAGAATATAAAATCTATATTATCCTAAACAACTTAACTGATAATGATTAATTGGATTAAGATGCTTACAATGAAAAATCTATATTATCCTAAACAACTTAAAAGATAATGCAATGCAAATGGGATGGATTAAGATTCTTTGAATAACAAATGTATATTATCCTAAACAATTGCAATGCATGGATGATGTTGACTATTATGGTGATATGCCATGATTATATAGGATGGATGCATGGATATTTTTGTCGAATTTCATGATAACATGTAAGGACAAATAAAAGATAAAATAATGAGAGGGATCAACCCTTGATATAAATGAGAAGATGTATAAGTCCAAAAAGCCTATGAGTCATTGAGACTTTATTAGATATAAGGATGAGTGATGATGATTTGCTTATCAAGAGATTGGGACATGAACAACACAACTTTCCTTATGTTTGATAACACATATAGATATGATGCATCAAGGTATAAACAACTAGGATGGCACAATATCTAGTGTGATGGAATTTGACTCAAAAAATAGATAGGAGTATCCTTGTGAATACCTAACACACGAAAACCATGGTAGGCTGTATTTTAGAGCCTTCAAACACCTTGGAACAAAACATAGAAAGGTAAAACCTCCCAATGTAATAGTCAATGAGCTATCCAAAACACCCTCCATACATACCTAACAAAGAAAGTATTCACCAAGTTTATATTACAAGGACATCCAACAAGAACAACAAAAAAAAGGATAATGATCAATGCCCCATTCATTTCTCTCTAAATCATTTTGATAGACATCATTCAGAGGTCATTGGAATAGGTGCAATAAGATAAGTTATAAGAAAATACCAAATCAATAAAGAGGCTAATGTTCTTCATACCTCTAGCCAGGACTAAACTATAGTGATGCTTGATTTTGATGTCTATTGTAGAAAAGATGTATCATAGGACATGATTTATTAGATGATTCTGAGACTAATGGGATGATGGGCTATTGATACCATGAGTTTGACCAACTTGTTACTTATTGACCTAGACTCAAGACCCTAATGTTTAGGTTTACCCAAAAGTTTCTATACTTGTTTCTACTTGCCTTACCAAAGGTTGAAGGTGATGGTCGATTTATTATGAGTGGATGTTTATTATGGGTGAAGGTGACATGGGATGGATGATTGTTTTTGGTTTTTTAGAATTTTTTAATTTTTTTTGATATTTTAAAATGTTTTGAGGCTATTTTGGGATTTTGAGATGTTTTACAAGTGTTTTCTAAGATTTTGACCAAGAGCCTAATCTAAGGACCTATCCTAGGGGCCTCGGGGGCTGATCAAAGATTATCCTTGGCTACGTTATACATGCAAAGACCACATAGTTCGATTGACATAGACTCATTTATTGATGAAGTATGAACAATTGGACTACTAGTTTATTATAATGGACACCTAAAGGACCTATCCTACGAGCCTAAAGGGATGATCAATGATTAGCCTTGCCTACGTTATACACACAAAATCCTTGTAGTTTGGCATGTTGACTATGTTTTTGACTCTTTTAGTTTTTGACTAGTTTTTGGATTTTTTATATATTTTGGAGGTTTTTGGATTTTCAGATTTTATGATTTTTTTTGGATTTTTTTGATGTTATGGAATATTTCAAGGATATACATGAATCTAATCTGATGTAGGTATAGGGAAATTCCCCCTAGCATGATGTGATAGACTACCCTGATATAGGTAGGAAAAAATGACCTTTGTAATACAATGGGTGAATACGATAGAAAGTGATGTGGAACATGCCAAAGAATCTGTGGTAGATGGGAAGTGCTTTATTTACACAAGGTGCCTGATTGAATACATATGAAACCCTATTGAGTAGGCCTTGAACTAGTTCACCACATTCATCACTAGCCTAGCATCTAATACTTTGGAATCTAATTCATTAGTGTCCACCACATTCTCCACTAATATAATTCCAATTAACCCTCTATGTAGCCAATAAAGCTTCATAATGTTTGATGCATCTTGGAGCACACAATAAAATAAAGGCCCAACATTACCCCACCATAGGTGCCAATTAGGGCTAGGTGAAAGGACACCTTTGGACCACATAATTTAGACCCGCATTATCTATCAACACATTCACCAACCAACCAATAAAACTATGATAAGGCACATTCCTACTCTAGATTATCACAACCAATATTTATCACCACCACCAATTATTGCACAATATTCATGAATATTAGATTGGATGCATTTAATTTTTGAAGATCTAAGGTAGGGGATACATACACCAATAAAATAGGTGCCCTAGTTCATTTGTATTCACTTCTTTTCTAGTGAGATTAGATAGGTTTCTCTTCCTTCTCAATGCCTTTAAAAAATTCTGAAACAAATAGACCTAAGCCCACTAAAAACAACCACTTAGAGGAATTTTATCATTAATATGGCTTGAATTAATGATAATTTGATGCCAAAATCAATATATCATGTCCACTAAACTATGTTCAAATACCTAAAGAAATGTCATTTTCAATTATTTTGGTGCCTATTTAATGAAAAAATAGATCCATTTCTTTCAAGATATAAGAATACATTTATGAAACAACAATGTTCAATTGTTAGTCTCATGTAAACTTCCAGTCATATGAACACCAAGCATGGGGTGTGCCTCACAAAATAATCTATAGAATTAAGAGGCTTTCTTTTCTATATGATCTTCAATAGGAAAATATATTTTTCATGAATGGGGAAAGGATAAATATTACAATATGAAACAAAGCTTTGAAAACTAATCTATGTAAAAAACCATATATCATTTAGTAGATAAACTGATTATTTCCCAATATCACTATATTAGCAATTTCTAGAAATATTCTTGAACCCTTAAGTAAACTTAACATCTATACATGTCTGAATAAGAGATAATAGGTGAAATAGATAGCTTAAATACCTTGTTCACATCATCATACCAAATATTTCACATGTTTTGATTATTGAGTTTCTCTAGTTATTAATTGGTTGTCCTGCAAAAGTTTACCTTTATCTTTTACCTAATGGGGAATTTAAATTAACATTTTTACCATTTTTTTATTTGTCTTTTGTAGTAAGGAAAATCCTAATGATTTAAAGTTTATGTAAAATAGTGATTATTAAGATTTTGTGTGGATATTCTTTATAGATATTAGAAAATTATTTGTGCATTTTTTAAATATTTTTATTAGCATTTCTTTTATATTTTATCATATGCTTAGTGAGGGACATATATTCTAAAATCCATACCTTTAGCTACAAATAAAATAGAATCATAAATTCTCAAACATTGATCATCAACATTGATATCTAGTACATGCATATTTTTCATATTATTATTTTTGTATATTTTAATTTTTATAAATTTTTAACTCATATTATTTATATTCTAGAGTTATTTTATTTCACAATGCATACCGTTATTGTATATATAGAAGTAATTTTTTTATGTAGCATCGAAACTAGGATATCGATACAATCCATTTATGTAGTTTCTAAAGTTTTTTGTCATTTTCTATTTTACCATTCGTGCAAAAAATATCCACTTATTTTGGTTTTAGTCATATATTCACTAAGAAGGAGAAAAAATATTGTAAGTAACTAAAGTATGTTACAAATTATAATTTCTATAAATATCACTTTGATGCTTATAACCCTTCAAAATTTCATGTGATGTGACTCCATTTGATTGTCCAACCCCTAATTAAAAAATAAAAATTATTTCATAAATTCATCAGCAATAATATGATGGTATCTAAGTGGCCTTTAAAGGAAGGACCTCTAAACGAAGGTCAAAACCTTTATTCAACATTCCTTATTTTTTTTGTTGATGAATAGGTAGTTATCTATATTATTAATAAAGATAAAGTTACATATTCACAAAAGAAGGGTGGGTGGTAAGAAGGCACACCTCGAGAGTCACATGGGCAAAGCCCAGAAAACCAAAAACCAGAGTCACTTGGGCCTAGCCCAGAAGTCCATAAGCATTACAAAAATATAAAATAAAATGGCCATAAAGTAGCCAGAGAAAAGCCAACAGAGCAAGGAGGGTCTCTGTCATCCATGTGTTCCCTCATACATTAGCGGGGTCTAGAGTGACATGAGGAGGAACACATCCATCATCAACATCTTTCTCTTTTTCTTTATCTTTAACCTTGCACCTGAGCAATATTGCAAGTGCCAGATGTGAAAAGCATTTACTAGAGTCTGGCCAACTAGAGCCACTAGTAGGAGTAACATCAAAGGGCCACTCGAAACCGCCACCGCTACTCCCCGTTGCTCCTCTAGAGGGCCACCCCTGGCTAGCTCATGGAGGAGGAGAACGAGCCTGCCAAGGAGGGTAGGAACCATGTGGAAGAGGAGGCTAAGAGTGGGGGAGAGTAGAGCCACTCTACTGTCAGCCCTAAGAGGGTGACTAATTGTGAGAGAAAGTGAGTGAAGTGAACACCTGAGAAATAGTACACAGGGCATTGCCCCAATGATCCAAAAGCACTTGAAGGTGAGCCACCTCAAGTGCAACCTTGTTGGCTTGAACTTGAATCTACATGAGAACATTAGAGCAAATAATAGCTTTAAAATACAAAGAAACATTTTTATCCATTTGTGTATTAGAAAATATGTAGGCATTTCTATCTTTACAGATATTGAAGAGGATTTCCACCCTAAAAGTGTGTCAAAGCTAGGTATATTTAGCAGGAAGTCTGGGTGAGTCTCTGGCAGAATCATATGCCAAGAGAAGGGCTTCAGTTTGAAAGGACAAAAGAAGTCATGAATCCAATTCCAAAACTACTGAGCTTTGGTGCAAAACTAGAAGAGACACTTAAAAGACTCAGCTTGCACAGAAAAATGGCAATGAGGGTCTTGGACTCCTAATTGAACAAGTCAAGAACCCACATGTAAGCCTTGGAAAAGAATACACAAAGTAAAGTGGGAAAGTTCTAGCTCAATTTGTAGACCAAGTGATAGAGAATCTCTTTCGCTAGACATGAGCAGGGGATTGAAGAAGCCACGTTTAGTTCAGACTTTCAATCATAGGAAATTGTGGTGAAAGCCATCTATATCCAAGCCTACGCTTCTAATTCCTGAAAGGGGTGTCTGGGTACCACTTCTAGTCCTTCCACTAGGGATTGGACCCATGAATTCCCACCTTATGAAGCATTTCTGTAGGAATAACATTCACTAGACCATCATAAGTATCATGGTCCTAGTTTTGAAGTTTGTAAAGGGCATGAAAATCTTCCCACGACATGACACACATTGTGGGTCTATGAAACATCTGTTGCAAAGTTTGAATGAATCTCTTGTGGGATCTTAGCACCTTAAGCGAGGGAAACTTAGCTAGTGGCTGACCATTACTAGCAAAGAGAGGTGACCACCAAACATTTTGTTGATTGAGTAAAATCCCATCACAAAAACTAGAGCCAACCTAGTGGAGCCATAGCTTAACCACTTGCCAAGCTTTCCAAATTCTCTTGGCCATGAAGTTCCCATAATTTGAACTAGTTCCTTCATGACCAGAAGGGTTTGAAAGCCAATCCCCTTCCAGG
Organism: Sequoia sempervirens; assembly: GCA_007258455.2. Lineage (NCBI taxonomy): Eukaryota > Viridiplantae > Streptophyta > Pinopsida > Cupressales > Cupressaceae > Sequoia > Sequoia sempervirens. The sequence continues at coordinate 65,704,766 of VDFB02379711.1, forward strand.
TGGGTCTGTGAACAAGAAAAATGGACTAAATACAATGCCTAAGGAGAATCTTCCAGGCTTCATCCCTAGTAAGAGCATGAATTATCCATTTCACACACAAGGCAGTCCCTTGTCATTGAGTGGAGAGCAACCCAAGTCCTCCAAAGTCTCTGGGAAGGCATAAAAACTCCCAGGAAATGTGGTGAAACCCTCTATGGGACTCCACAGAGGCCCAAAGAAAGTCCTGAAGCAACTTTTGAAGCTTGGTATAGGTAGCTTTCAAAGTGGCCTAGCAAGAGGAGTAGTAGACATGTGTGGCCGCTAAAAAATTGGAGCACATTTGGAATTTCACTGCTAGAGAAAGAGGCTTGGTAATCCAATAGGCCAAATTTTTCTCAATATTAGAGAGGAAAACTTGCCACAACTCAACTAGAGTTCAAGCTTGGAAGGCAAAGGGAATGCCCAGAAACTGAAAGATTTCCCATGGCCCAATCCATTTCCAACCATACTGTTGAAGTCGGTGAGGAGTGGGCAATATAGATTGTAGCGCAAAGTTTTATGCCACTAAATGGTGGAGCTAGATGCTAGGAAAAAAATGTTAAGACATTCAAGAGTTTCCTAAATATTATTCGCTTCCTCCAGAAGAGTGAGGAAAGAGTCATCAACAAAATGGCCATTAACTAGTTGAGCCTAGGAGTTAGGTAGAGTAATGCCTTTGACACATTGTTGAGAAACCACACTGGCCAATAGATAGCCAAATCCTTTGGCAACAAACACGTAAAGAGAATGAGCAAGTGGAAATCCTTGCTGAATGGAGTGGAAAAGCCCAAAGGCAAGAGATTGGTGACCATTAATGGTGATACAAGCAGAGGAATTTGAGAAGAGCATTTGGATAGCCTGAATGAAATTAGACCCAAACGCAAGGATTTAAACATGACCAGAATAAAAGGCCATTCAATGCGGTCATAAGATTTAGCAAAGTCTATTTTGAGAAAAATAGCTTTTTGGTCTGAACACCTGGTCCACTCCATGCCTTCCCACACAAGAATGATATTATGCATGATAAATATGAACTTGATGAACCTAGTTTTCTCTAGGCACACAATCTAAGGAAAAAGATGGCGAATCTTCAAAGCTAGAGCTTTGGCAATGATTTTGTAAGAAACATTGAGGAGTGTGATAGGCCGCTAGTTATAGATATCCTCGAGATCACTAGACTTAGGTATGAATTTAATATTTCCTTTAATTATTAAATTACCTAGGGATTTGGAATGAAAAGTCTCGAGATAGACTTTATGCAAGTCGTTCCCAACACAGTCCCAAAGGCCCTTCTAAAATTCATAAGTGAAACTATCAATCCCTGGGGCCTTGTCATCAGCCATGGAATGAATGACTTCCTTTAAGTCTTCAACTATGAGTAATTGTTCACAAAAGGATTTTTGGGCTGAAGATAACCTATTTGGCACAATAACAAGACAATCTTGAAGGGCTTATTATCGCATGGGTGTAAACTCCTGAGCAGTGAAAACTTGTTCATAATGATGAACAAAGGCCTAGAGAATGTCAGGTAGCTTAGAGAGCACCTAAATTCCATCTTTAATTTTTTAAAAATTCCTAGAGATGAGTGCCTAGCACACAGGGCCAGAGAAAAATCCTTGGAGGCTCGCTCACCAATCTTTAACCAATGCAATTTGGCTTTGATTTGCGCACCTCTAGTAGCATAATTTTTTGTAACTTTCTTTTTGTGTCTTAATTCTGCCACCCTGACTTGTAATGATGGGGAGAAAGGGCTAGCTGTTAGAGCCTCAATAGCTGAGCACAAGTTAGCTGTGGTAGCCTCATAAGATCACTGATGAAAAATGGCTAGTTGGCACCCATAAATGCGCAAAATTCTTGTCGTGCGAGTGATAGTGTCATTCCACCAATTAATCCATCTTGTATTATGAGCTGGCCTACACTCCAAATTCTAGAATCTACGAATGTGGGATAATGTGGGTTGATGACAAAGCATAGACATGTTAAAAAAGAACTGTGTTTTGCAAGCCTAAGGTCGTCTTTTCTCCCATTCAATGCAAAAAGAAATGGGGAAATGATCTGACAAAGACACATCCACTAATGGCTTAACTGAGAGTGAAGAGATGTCAAAAGAGAAAAAATATTGAGCCGCGATCATAGCATGATCAAGGTGTTTAAATATCCTATTAGAGCCAACCTTGTAATTACACCAAGTGTGCAAGAGGGAATAATAATGGCGATGACCAATATTGGGATCAAAGAGCCCCAATTTATTACACATGTAAAACCATGCCTCCCTTTTTCCAACTTCCCATTTGAATGGAAAAGCACCATCTTTATCATAGGCCATCTCAACCATATTGAAATCCCCACACAATAACCAAGTAGCAACTAGCAATGAATCGGTGATTGAATGCCAAAGCACAGAGGCTAGCTGGCACCCATAAATGCACAAAAATATTTTCGTACAAGTGATACCATCATTCCAATAATTAATCTAGCCTATATTATGAGTTGGCCTGCATTCCAACTTCTAGACTCTATGAATGTGGGCCAACATGGGTTGATGACAAAACAAAGATGTGTTAAAAAAGAATTGTGTTTTGCAAGCCTGAGGTTGTCTTGTCTCCCATTCAATGCAAAATAAATGGGGAAATGATCTAAAAAATTCACATCCACTAATGGCTTAATTAGGAGTGAAGAGCTGTCAAATTAGAAAAAAGATTGAGCTGAGATCATAGCATGATCAACGTGTTTAAATATCTTGTTAGAGCTAGCCCTGTAATTACACCAAGTGTGCCAAAGGGAATGAGAATGGCGGCAACCAATATTGGGATCAAAGAGCCCCAATTTATTACACATGTAAAACCATGCCTCCCTTTCACCAATTTCCCATCTGAACGGAAAAGTGCCATCTTTATCATAGGCCATCTCAACCATATTGAAATTCCCACACAATAACCAAGTAGCAACTTGCAATGAATCAACAATCCAATGCCAAAGTTTTCCTTAAGAATCTATTTTTAAATTGAAATGTTTCAAAATTAGAAAAAGTACCTTCATTTGATGGTCATGATGAGAGTAATTAAATTTTTTCATTAAAATCTATATTTATGACTTTTGGCATCTTGGGATCATCTTTCACCTCATCCCACTAGTGGCAGAATATATTATATGATCATCCTAATGTTCTAGTTATGATAAGATATATGCATGATAAATAATAAAATATTTTTACAAAGCATTTTGCTTCACCTACTTTTAGATTGATGTCTTCTATGATTTCCTCAATTTTAGAATTTACTTATAACCTATTAAATTATGTAACACCTACAAATTTCAATATTAAAAATATTTGTAAAATGATTTAAAAAATTATTTTCCACTAGAATAGGGGAAATATATCTCACGTTTTTTACCTCTATGTATGTATTCCTATAGCTTTCAAATCTCTTTCTTCTATAATGTTAACATCCTCTTGTCATTATTAATAAAGGACATTATGCTTTTAACTAAATTATATATTTAGTTTAATTTTTGTAAGGATTTTGAGAAGTTCATCTTTAATTGGGAATTTTCCTTACATAATGTGCTCTCTAAATTCAAAATCTTGCTTATTGTCTCATGCAAGATAGTGGTTAGATGGTTACATTATCCTTATTTGTCTCATTGTCTTCTATAAAAAATACTTGTGTTTACTAGTTAATGTTTTTATTATGTTAATATTTCTAAAGGTCAAAGAGAAAAGCGAGCATGTGATCAACAATGGAATAGAAAGGAAATGATTTGTGCTAGAATGAAAGTTATATGTTGAGGTTGAGATGAAATTCTTAGAATTATGAACCTAAATTGCATTCATATATTTGTTTAATAAAATTAAAATAAAAAATATCTAGACATATTCTATGAATGGTCTAAAGATACAATTTTGACACCTCAAAATTCAACGAAACATCTATAATAAAACACTTCCTTTATAAATTTTTAACGATTGTAATCCTAAAAATATATTTAAGGATAAAAATTATGGGAATTACGTTTCCTAAAAAAAGTTCTACATTCATCATATATAGATGAACTACAGGTATTAACATTTTCCTCAATTGTTAGGGGAACATGCTACAACTACATGAGAATTTAATGAAGATAACTCTAGTTCAATAAATATTATCTACTATTGGATAGTTATATGAAAATTAATGAAATCAATAAAATGATTTTTCTTTCAATTTATGAAGGAATCCTTAATTTTATTTTTTTTATCAATTTTGAATTCACACCTCTGAAGTTAGATATTGACATGAATGAAAGAACAAATTTGACAAGAAAAACACCTAGAAGAGGGTGCTAGCACCCCTATCCAACCATTTTTCACACATTCAAATTTGGTTTATAAGTTTAGGGTTTGCTTAATCCAGACTTATTTAGAAAATGAGTGGTTGTTGGGGTTAATATGGTGAAATATGATTAAAAAATTCACTTTTTATGGTAGCTCACTAACATGTTCTCCTGAGTTGAAAGGAAAGTTTGAGTCTAGGGAATTCCTCTAGAGTGTGTTAATGGAGTTGACATTAAAGAGAGTTCTAAATAAAGCATGAAATTATATTTTCCCCTTTAGGGAGTACAATTTCCAGTGCTACAACATGTGTCAACCTTTATCGCACTATGTAGTGATTTTATTTTCAAAGATGATTTATTAGCTAATATATTTCCTTGGTAATTAAAAGATACTTCCTTGATATATGATTGTTAGGGTCTCCTTTACCATTGTACTTGTCAAATCGAGGTATCTCTATGTTTTGTGGCAATAGTATTTTCAATATTTCAAGTGAAAATTGGTTTCTTTTGACATATTATAATGCTTGTTTGCTTTGGTTTTTGTTCAATGTTGATATTTTTTATTGAAGTGAGGTCATGTTTTGAAAAAGTTGGTTAGTGAATGAATCATTGGTTGACATGTTTTGGGAATGTGGTGAATATGGTGGGATTATGTATGTGCTTGGTGGACTACTATGTTGCAAATTTTTGAGAGGGGATGGAATTTAAGGTGTAACATGTGAGGACTCAAAAAATTAAGGATTTCTACTGGAAAGGCCTAAAGTTTGAGCTATGCCAATGCTTTGTTGTACTATTGAAGTGAAAATTGGATTCATGTATATGGAAAGAGATGCTATAGTTGTGGGGAGGGAGACTTGAATTCCTCCTTTACTTTGAGTGTATCCCAAAGATTCATCGCAACTATCAATTATTGGTACATTAGCATAAACTATATGGTCTAGGCTATGAAAAACCACTAATCTGAGCATCACTAATCAATTTCCTCATGTTATCTATTATAGGGTCCATTATGCTAGCTAGATATTTAGTACTCACATAGTCTTGAAGTCTTTCTAAATATTTGTCCATTTTTTTTAGTTCATCTTCGGGAACATGGGAAACATCAGTCTCAACATCCAAAAGATGGTTGATTATCGATATGGTAGCATTAGGGATAGAGTCCAAGATGGGTTGAGTATTGATACCACTTTGCATGAAATATTTGCTAGAATTAGGATCCACAGTGGATGTAAAATAGTGTCGGATACCGTAAATCTACAACTATGTCTCACTAAAGTATTGACAATAGGCCACTAGGTCATGAAACTCATGCTAGTTTCAAAATAATAAGAGTACCCACTATGAACACAAAATTGAAAAATAGAGATATCAAGGCACCCAAAACAAAATTTAGACATAAGAAGCAAAAAAATAACACAAAAATGAGATCTGAGCAAAATCTCAACCAAAAATAAGAGGACAAAGGTACCCAGGGCATCTGTGTCCTTGACAAGGTTTCTAAAAAATAAATTTTTGACTATTTAGGATACTGTTTAGGGTTCCCAGATCTATGTTCAAATAGGTCTAATAGTGATTCCAAATTTTTCCTTATTTAACATTATGAAAATTAAAATGCAAGTGTGCAAGATTGTTTAAAAATGCTTGATCAATAAATGACAATTTTGAACACAATTTTTAGATCTAAAATACTGTTAAACAAGAAAATTGAGAGGGGGGGTGAATCAGTTGTAGCAATTTAAAATTTTAAAATATTCACGAGAAAATAGATCAATCACAAATCCTTAACTCTGTTAAAATGATTAAACATCAAGTGCAAGTGCAGAAATTGAAAACCATCAAACAAACACATTAACACTAGATTTACATGGAAAACCCTATGAGGGAAAAACCACAGCGAGGATTAAATCACACTATAGAGAATATCAAAACTAATTACAAAGGCTCACTGCCAGAGAAAGGCACACTACCAAAACAAGGACTCACTGTCCAACATGGTTAACCACCCAGAGGGCTCACCGCCACAAAGATACAAAGAAGATAGAAGAGATATGTTACAGAGAGAATAAAATCTCAATGCAACAAAGATTTCCACCTCAATTTACTCAACCACTTGCAAACATGCATGAATGATAGAGTACACCTTCAACTCACTGCATCTAGAAACTCATCATTTAGAATTCAAATTGATCTACCACACTCACAACACACACACACATAGATTCACATCTACTTCGCATTTGTTTCACATCTATCTTCTCTATTTCTTTGGACTTATCTCTTGCACCACTTTCACCACTAACTCATCTTGTATTTATACCATCTTTAAGTTTGAAACATATCCAAAGTCGGCCATCCATCATTAGCTCAGTGCCAAAACATCCTAGGGTGAAATTAGAATGAGGGAAACCCAAACACACAATTGAGGAGGACCCAAATAGGTCCCAACATGCTTCATCAACTTCGAAAGTAGTGTTCAACACAAGGTCAACCAAACCAGTGTAAAACACATAGAAAAATTAAGCACACACAATCCTTAGCATGATCTAATCCTTTTAGACACTAAAATTATCTTCAACATGATCATAAAAAATTAACTCTATAACCACAAGTCATAGGACTTTACCAAAAAAAAATCCAGACCAACAACATTTCTCTCAGACCTCATCTAGAAGCACATAAAACCATAGTTCACAACTGGTGAACATAAATCATACTGCACAACTATCCAGAAGCCCAAAAATAGGATATGACAACTTCCAACAACCATAATCAACATACTTGAACCAAAAAAATATAGGAGAAAATCTTGGAGCAAAACTTGGAGCAACCACTGAACACCTGCAACCTTTCTTCATTAAAATTTTCTCAATATCCTTGCATATACAACCAATAACCTACATCCATGACATCAATGAAAATATCAACCAGTTGATAACCAATTGACTAGTTGACATAAATGAAAACACCTTCATTCTTGCAAAAATCTCCCCTTTTATCATTGATGGCAACACATGATGTGAAGAACCATCAAATACAACATACTAGCTTTGAACACACTTATGATTTTTCTTTCTGTTTCTCCCCTATAGTAGATAATATTTTTCACATGATACACTTTTCCATCTCATCTTCTTCCTCTCACCCTTTGACATCAATGAAAAAGGAAAAATATATTTTACATTGATTTCCCCTTTGACATTAAAAATAGAATAATCTTGCAATGACAACACATGACACTACCTACTCCCCTTGAGAGGTAGCCACCAAAACACCAGTCCAAATCTTTGATTGATGCAGGAGTATCAAAGGTGTAAAGGAAATCCCATGTCACCAAAAATATTTAAATTTTTCTTTGTTGATTTTAATAAAGGCTTAGGTGATAGTAAAATAATAATTTCATTTGCAACAATGTATTTTCCCACTTGTGTGAAAATGTGAATGTAAATCCAATGGGGAAAAGGTCTCGGTAATTTGATAAAAGTATCTTGTAAGGGAATATTCCTTTTGGGTGTCCCACTTTTGGAGGAGGTCAAAGAGTCATATTTTCATGTACATGTGTCATATGTTGTCATAAAGTGGGCTGCCAAAATAATATTGAATGTTGCTTGCATGTCTTTGTATGCAACAATTGTTATGACAGGTTGTCAAGAATCTGTAAGAGGTGTAAGTTGTCATAGCATCTCAAATTTGATTGGCCAAGTGTCTAGGCACCCAGATGCTGCCAAAATTGTCCCAGATTGTTGAAGACTCATTTGTTGCAGGTGTTGCATGTAAGATTCAAGAGGAGCCCATGAGCTTCATTTTGATGTAATCTTTTGCATGTTTGAATAGAATATAAGTTTCAGATTTCTCTACCAAATTTCAGTTCTTGTTATGTATTTGCTACCTTCATTAGTTATGTTTTATGAGGTTTTGTAATTATATTTGAAAGGGAGAGTCTTCCTTTTCATCATTGATAGATCCATAGATGCATTAGACCGATGCATCTCCGTATGCATCTAGTTCAAGAAAGGAGAGACAATGACCCCTAACTTCTCCCAGAGATACTCAGAAGTGTCTTTAGGAAGAGCCTTCATATATATATCAACAATCTGATCCTTCATAGGTGCATACTCAATATTTACTTCATTTTCCACAACCTTATCTCTCAAGAAGTGATACTTGATAGATATATTCTTTTTCCTTGAGTGCATCACTATATTCTTTGAAATGTTAATTACACTTATGTTATCACAAAAGATAGAAATAGGATCATCATACACAAATTTGATTTTTTTGAATGTCTATTTCAACCATAAAACTTGTGTACAGAAAGATGCAGTAGCAATATACTCAGCTTTAGTAGTAGATAAAGAAACTAAATCTTGCTTTTTACTCAACCATGCCACCAATCTGCAACAAAGAAAGAATGCACCACCACTTGTACTTTTCTGTGACCTACACATTTAATCCAATCTACATTTTTATAAGAACTTAGTGTAAAGTCACTATCACTAGGATAACATAAACCATAATCTGAAGTTCCATTCAAATATTTGAATCTTCTTTTAACAACAACAACATGTGTTTCCTTAGGATCTTCTTGAAATCTAGCCACAAGATAGACAACATGCATAATATATGGTCTAGTAGTAGTCAAATATAGCAGTCCGCTAATCATAGATCTATATTTGCTTTGATTAGCCTTAGGTGAATTATCATCTTTACCCAATTTGCAACCAGTCACCATAGGAGTGCATACCGGTTTGAAATCATCCATCCCAAACTTCTTCAACATCTCTTTCACATACTTAGAGTGTGAAATAAAAATTTCTTTCTCTATTTCATTAATTTTTAGCCCAAGAAAGAAATTCATCTCTCCAAACATAGACATCTCAAATTATTTTTGTATTTCTTCTTCAAACATCTTACACATAGTTTCATTTCCTCAAAAAATAATGTCATCAACATATACAACCACAATCAAGATTTTGTCATTTTCCATTTTGAAATACAGATTAATATCTTCCATACATTTGTTGAAACCTTGCTAAATCAAATACATTTCTAACCTTGCATACCAAGCTCTAGGAGCTTGCTTCAATCCATATAAAGCTTTCTTCTATCTGCAAACCATATCCAGTTGATTTGACAACTGAAATCCTTCTGGTTGTTCCATGTAGACCTCTTCTTCTAGCTCACCATTCAAAAATGCAAACTTGACATCCATTTGATAGACCTTGTGGAGTCATAAAAAAAGTAACCCTTCTATTTTTTCTGAGTTGTTTATTCCCTCCTTGTGGTTTTGGATTAATGGTGCCTTGATTTAATGTTTTAATGTGGATAACACATTCACATTAGGTCTTGGGCCCTTGTGAATTAATAAATTTTAATGGTGCCTTGCAAAAGTGTTGTGAAGTGTTGTAACACACTTTCACACTTTTCTAGGGTTTTATCAAATAACTAAGCATAATAAACATAATCAAACTTAATATTAACTTATTTGGAGTGTTGTAAAGTGTTGTAGCACACTTTCACATTTCTCTAGTCTTGTCATTAATAATTGGGATTTCTTATGCTTTAATTGGCCCTATTTTGCATCCACAAGCCTCATTTATTGCATCTTTTTGAGAATAATCTCGACACCAATCAGTAACCAATGCTAATTTAGGTGTTCTTGGCTTGTGTGGCCTAGATTTAGTGTCTAGGACTCATTTTCCACCTTGGGTGAATGGGTCCCACTTGGATCCTTTGGCCCCAAACCAATTTTTACAAATTTCCAAGCACTTTTTTTTGGTCCCATACATTATGCCCGATGGGACTCATTCTCCACCTTGCGTGAATGAGTCTCGTGTGGCCCAAATTCAAATTTAATTCAAATTTTTGGTGGAATTTTATTCTCCTAGATCTTATACAAGCTTGTAGTATTGTAATTTCAGGAATTCTTGCATAATTGGGTATATATACAAGGTTCTTTCACTCATATTCAACACCTATCATTCAAGGGACTTCACAAGAGCATTTAAGCATTCACAAGAGAATTCAAGAGCATTCAAGGGAAGATTATCAAGCATTTTAGAGCATTCTTCAAGTGCCAATCATCATGTCAAAGATTGCATTCTTCATGTTTGTTAGTGCGCTAACAATTGTGATGTGGAGTTTATGATTCAAGCAAATGTTTCAAGCAAGATCAACATCATTCAAGATAGAGTCAAGAAACACATTCATTGAATCCATTTCAAGAATATTTGCAACACCTTATTTCTAGGGTTTGGTGAGTTGCAACATTGTTATTTGTTCATTCATCATTCTCCATTCATATTTGCTTACATTTCAAGTTTTAATTACCAACAAAGGGTTTGACAAAGTTAAACCTCTATTCACTAACCCACAAAATTTTCCCCTCTTCTTGTGTGTGATTTGCAAAGATAGGTTACATATTTGTCAAGGAGAAAAGTTGAAGAAAAGTTGTCAAATTCCTAAAGTTGTCATCAAGCCTTGGAGAAGCTTGGAGAAGGTCTACAGGTGGTAATTTGCAGTTTTAGATCTGGAAAATAGTCAAGAAGAGTATAGCAGATTGAGATGAATTGAATCAGGTCTCAAACTTTTGAAAAAGTAGAAGTGGACTAATTTTCCTCAAGTGGAAAATGAGTCCCACCGTACAAGCCTGAAAAATATTTTCATAGATCTGGATACCCTTTTGGAAAAAACCTCTATCTATACATGTTTTTAGAAAATTGACTCATTTGCCTAACCTGTATCTACACATGTTTTTCTAGAATTTTAGACCTACATTCTTCCTTCTTTAGTCTCTTAGGTGCACACTTTCTATTTCATAACTTTTTTTGCATTTTACTCATCTTTCTATGTCATTTAGGGTTAGTTTGCACTCAATTATAACTTACATTGCATTGTCTATTCCAAGTCTACACTTGGTGGCGAACCCCTCACGAGATCTTATTTGTGAGGCCCACTGCTATGTTACATCTAGTACTTGGATTATTTTGAGTATTGGTTATTGTCTATGTCTATTGATACCATTGATGACAGAATATTTAAATTTTTAATTCCATATAATGATTTAATTTTGATTATGCCACATGTTTAGTAGTCTAACTATGATGATTGATCTAATTTTATGTTGATTATTGAGTTTGTTTAATTTGAATCTGAAAACTTAATGATGAATGAATGAAACAAGTGGTGTGAACCAATCATGTTGCAATTATATGAGTATGAAAATTAAGGTTAATAAAAAGGGACAAGATAGGTGGTTAATGATTTTGCAATTATGTTATGAGATCTTTATGCTATGCAGATTATGAAACTTGTGCGAATGCAATTGTGATTCACATTTTTTGATTAATATATGAATATGATTTACTTTGATGGATTAACGTGTGCATCAAGTGTGCAGGTACATTTTCCATGGCCAATGGAAATTAGAGGCAATCCTTGGGAACCCTATGTGAATTAACCAGTGAAACTGAGCTAAAGTCCATATGAAGGGACTATAGTTCCATCATGTAATTATTGATGTTATTTGTGAATTTGTGAATTTGGTTTTTATTCCCATGTCAGTCCATCTAGGAGGTGAGTTGTCTATCCAAGTGGACAAACTCGGATTTGAACTTTTAGGCACTTTTGGGGATTGAAAAGTGATTTTTTATTAAGTGTTTTTATGGGTTTAAGGTCCCGAGGGTAGGTACCTATTGGTTAGGTACCTTTTTAGCTCAAAATGATGGGCAAGTCTCAAGATAGGGCACTCTTTTTTAGGCTTAAAGATATGTGTAGGTGAAAATATCTGCTTGAAACTTTATCTATTGTGTTTGATTTGTATGTTTAATTCAAATTGCTCTTGGAGCATATCTTCTTGTGTTTTTGATGTATTATGTGTTATGGGAAAAAGGGTTGTGTAGGGATAGGCTCACCCAAGTTGGGAAGAGCATCCCTTGTTGGGGATGGTATGGAGTAGGAACCTCCATGGGGAAGTTTAATCCCTCCTTAAGAGGAGAGGCTCAAAAAGGGTATGAGTACCCATATGTAATTGTGAAATGGCAGAAATAGTTTTGGTGTTATGGGTTTCAGAGAAAGAGAAGATAGTAAAGAAGGATAGCATGTGAAAGGATGGGAGTATGATATTGACTTGTTCTTGTTGTTATTATTATAAGTCCCCATATGGAGTGCATAGTCCACCCCCATCCCCCCACTTTGGATTCTTGATGGAATCCTAAAGGTATGTGAAAATCCCTTTGGTGGGTGTGAAAATAATCTTATGTGTATCATGTTGTGTGTAAATACTGTTTTGCTTGGGTTTGTTCGTACCCGGTTCCCTCCATTGCCTCCTAGCTCGAGGGTGGTTTGTTTTCTAGCCCAAGGTTGGGAGGTGAGCACTACCTTGGCTATGGAGAAAATGTTTGTGTATACTTGTGCAGGATGTAGGAGATGGTATAAACTTGTAGCCTCAAACCTTGGGTGATCATTGTTGACCTATGTAGAGATGGGAGTTGTCAAGCCATTGTCAAAATATTCTTGTTAAATATTTGAGAGGATGTTGTAAATGATAGTGTATTATAAAGACACATTGTATTATTTTAAGGTTTTACAAGCATTGCAAATTATGTGGAAAGTTCAAGTAAAAACTATTGTTGTATTTATCAAGAAAATGCAAATGAATGAAGTATATTCCTTAAACATAGTTTGTATTCAAATGAGTTAAATGTATGTTTACATTATTTCTTTGAAGGACATAGTATACATATTGCTTTGAAAGTCTAATAAAATACTCTATTTTGATATTAATTCAGTATGAAAATGAAATGTGTGTTTCTAGTTTAAAAAGAAATCCACAAGTGACTTAGTTAACAATATGCATCTTATCTGAAATTGGTGTACCTGTTTATGTTTTAAAATTACAATATATATTAAAAAAGGGAAATAAGTATAGTACTACTATAGTTATTTGGCATTGGGGTAAAATATGAATAACCTTAATATTCTAAGGAAAAAAAAAACAATTATGAAAAGCATAGGGGATTCTGAAGGAATAACTGCTGCATATTACTGATATGGAAGAAAATGGTAACAAGAGAATGGGTATACTTGTAAAAATTAAATGATTAAATAAGTAAAAGATCGTGCTGCCTATTTAAATATTACTGTGATTCATACTTATGCTGACAATAATAAAATGACCAATGTAGTTATACTTCCAGATTTATATAGAGACAAATTACGTGTTCCCCATGCATTATACTCTAAAGCTACTACTCCTTTCATATTTGTAGTTTAAAGCTACTATAGAATAGAAAAAAGAGAAATAATTAAATAAATAATCATATATTTCTAGAGCCATGAAATGAATATAGGTGTAGATCCATGAATGCTCATTATGTAAGGCAACAAAGACCTCCTCTGATGGTCTTGTAGGATAGCATAAGTGATTATGTTATAGAGCAAAATGATATCAAACCTGCCACAGATATGAATAGAAGGTTATAAAAAAAAATAGACTGAGACAAGCAACTGCCTATGGAAACCCCATCATTAAACTATGAGATCAAGATAAGAGTTGCATATTTAAGTGTGCCATCATGAGGAGTTCTGTGAGGGGGAACCATCTTCTGTGAGTGCCTAGCCTACTTGCTCGCCTGAGGGTGGTTCTGATTAAAGCATTCCTTCCCATCCTATCTTACATCCAGTAACCTCTCAATTGCATCTTCTTGTTCAAACTTGCATGCTTTTCTTGACCACATCAATCCATACTGATGTTCAGGAAGCACCATATTTTCATGACTTCACTACTTAATGAGCTTGGCTGGGGAATGAGCGATGCACTGTTAGCACTCACAAAATTAGCTTGCAGACTTGAAGCATAAATAGGGTGCAAGGTATCAAGTTGTGGATACATGGTTCAAGCACTAGATTTATCAGCCAACAATATTTTGAATATTTATAATTATATGTATAGGTGACTAAAAGTGCATCCCATTCCTGCTTTTGTTCTCAAGATATGAAGATATTGATCTTACCCGTAAGGCTAAGTTGGCCCCGTCCTTTCACGGCAGTTGGAAAACAAATATATGAGACCCCTGGACCGATCATGTCAAGCATTCATTTATTTAGTTTTTCTTCTTTCATGATCCTATGTTTGCACAGGTAGTTAACTTAGGCGCTTCTTACTACATGGTCAGCGTTTCATGTTGGTAGTGTAGAATTAGGAAATAAAATTTCACATGGGATGTTCCAACTGTTTTGTGTGCAATGGATACCTGTGGCTGGCCGACCTCTCTGCCCTAGATTGTCAAACCTAACAGGAAATTCAATTGCCCATACTATGTTATAATAATAATAATATTCTCCTTCACTCGAGGCTTTGGAAACATACAAGTAAAATGGGACAATATCTTGTGTCTTGAGGTAGTTCATCGATATCCACAATGCCTCATGGATGGTGATATCATTAAAATAGTATCTCCTACTTAAGTAAATGAAAGATTGATTACTGCCATGATAGCTATATCAGCCCCCCTTTTCCTATGAGGAAAATAACTAGTCAAGGGGGAGGTTTCATTCGATGTATTTATAATTAGCAATGTATAACACTGAGAGAGAATTATATAGTGATGTTATCTCATGCTAGGGTTCACTGATAGTTGGCATGCAGTGTAGGAGATGTATGTGTCCTCCATGCAAGGGTTGGCATTTGGATGGTCACCTAGGGACATGAGGGCGTGTCAGAGGTATAACCCCCAAGAGGTTTCAAAATTGGTGCAGATTCCAAACATTCAGGAAAGCAAAGCAAGTGTGATTAGACGTTTCAGAAGAGATAAAAGTCTGCATGAAAAGCATAACAAGGGTTTAAAGTCTAGAAAAATATAAACTCCTAGATCATACAATTGGACAATACCCGAATTGGGAACATACACAGGCCTTGGGCTTGGTATGGTAGGCAGTACCTGGGCTATTTTTGAGTATCATGGAGACCAATAGGAGAGAAAGCATCTTTCCAATGTCTCCCTCTATCATTAACTCCCTACCACCTTATCTCCTCATGATCTACATTGACTCTTGTGCGCTAGTGTTTTTTAGCTGGAAACCGATTTGAATTTAATTAACGACTCTTTCTGGGATTGCGTGTTAGTAAATTCTAGTTGCTATGGGCATCAAGATCTTAGTGGGTTGTAGGAGAAAGAATGATTTTAAGAAAAGTAACAAAATTATTTTGTTAATAATTGGTGCGTCTGTGGAAGCAAGATTGTCTACAAAGGCATAGGTAGGCACAACGTGTATGTGAATCTGAGTGGCACAATTAATAGTGGTGTGAATATTAAATGAATTAAATTGTAACATTAGATAATGCCGCCTCAATGAGAATACTATGTGAAACGTTGATAAACATCATTCAACAGTAGATTTTCCATATGTTCATGATGTTCCTTTTCCATATGTTCACATCGTTCACTCGTGAGAATTCACTCTTAAGTTTTCTTTAAATAAATCCATTATGGTGATACCTTGAATATAATTCTCCTTCCTTAAAGGAGATGGGAACATGTCCCCATATTCTCTTAAAATTAAATAAGATTTTAAACAAAGGTAAAGATCAGCATTTATTAGAAATTCTTTAAAAGAGATAGAGAAACCTCTTTCTATTCGTTTTCTTCTTCCTTTTTAAATATAATAAATAATATGTAAATGTTAAAAGAAATTTAAAATGAATTTATTCTTTGAACTTATACCTTTTAAATTCATTCTTTAGAAAATAAATATATATCTATTATTTATAGATTTTTTTGTTTATAATAACTAAATTAATAATAGTTAAAAATATTGAGGATAATCATAAAACAAACTATAATGGGAGATTAATAATTATCGTGGAAATTATAAATATTTCAATTATTCGCATATTAAAATTTTGTGGTGAAATTGTTCTATGTGGGTCCCAACAATATCATCAAGATGGCCAAAATGGGGGTAGGATCATCAAGTTAAATAGTGTCCCGTCAATTGATCCTTAGGACTAATAGTAAAGCAAGATGATGATATTTATATTTTTTTACAAAGAACCCATGCCGAGGTAGTCTTCCAAGAATATTATCTTTCATGCGAGAGTGAACATCAACTTTTGAGTTGGTAGCTAAGAGTTTAGTGGACCTTATGTTTGGAGACAAACATGAATCATTTTTCATTTCCTTACCCTACTCCTGAGTGTTATGACAAAGATGATGTTGCACAAGAAACGTTACCTAAATGTGTAATACATGAACTATGTAATTGTATGTGTATTAAGGTTAGAATTTTGTAATATTTTTTTTTTTTAAAATTAGTAGCATTTTTTTCCTAGTTTAAAATATGGGCATTACATTTTGGTATCAGAGCCTAGGTTCTAAGTCTGGGAACTCTAGGCATTGGTTGGGTCTCACAATAGGGAATTTTGGTGATGTATGGATGAAAGCTGTATCTTGCAATTTTCATATAATTATTAATATAAATTCAACTCTTTGACATAGAACAATTTAATAGGTAACTTTAAGTGAACCAATTAGGGAGGTGGGATCCTCAGGAGTTCAAAAAACCAACATTGCAAATTAAAGCAATGTGTGCTCATAGTTGGTCAAATTTAAATCATCAAAACACCCCTTGATATACACCTAATTGTGGATTCTCAAACAAACTAGGGCAAAGGGAATCTAGTCGTCAAATAGGAAATATACCACCAATTCTTCTGCTTTCCCATGGGTGACTTGATTGAAGTCACTAAGAGACTGTGTTGTGGAAACTTATGCAATTGATGAAATTATTATTATCATTTCGTTATTTTGATTTTATTACTTAGTTATTTAATTATTTAATTATTTATTCAGCTGCTTGAAATGGTTAAAGTCATTTGACCTATTGGTCTTTAAAATTGTCCTTTTTCCTCAAGGACTATTTTGATTTGACTTATGGTTTAAATTTTGAGATTGTTTCATGGTGGCCATTGTTGAAAGTTTTATCGAAATATTTAAAATTGCAATGGTGGATTGTGATTGGAAATTTTATTCATTGTTTTATTGAAATTTCCTTGTTTTGAGGATTTTATCAACATTGTTGTCATTGGTATTTGCATAAGTAATATGAGTGACTGTGAGTCTTTCACACTCCAGGGGAAAAAGGTACATATTTGGAATCAAATAAGGAAGAGTAGAGGGTTGATTTAGAAATGGGTCCATAACTAGTAGTCACACTAAGGCCATAATGGGCAAGGGATTATAAGACCCATTGAAGAAAATATAAAACATTAAAAGAAATTTGGGCATCATGTCATATAAGGATTTCCATGATGTAAATATTTTAAAACTTAGATGCTACATGTAAAATTATGTGAGTCTAGGGTAGCTATAATAATCAAAAGGAAGGACACAAATAATGGATGTTTATTATGAATGAGCTTGGAGTGGATCCTCTCTTGTAACCCTAAGATTCAGTCTCAGAAAGGAGGATATAATATTTCCACCTTGTATAGATACTTCTAACTACTTAATTGAATGCTAGGTAATAATGTTTAAGGTGTCCTATCTCATTTATGTGGATTATGAAATATGGTGTTCATGACCACCATTCGGAAAACAAGAAGTAAATGGGTTTCTTATTTTATTTATGATCCCCTAAAAATACATATTTCTTAAGCAATAAACCTACTCAAAACTAGTATTGGAGGTGGTGTACTCATTATTTCAACATATGAGTAATAATATTTTCATGAGATTCTTGATGATATCAATTTTCTTATATAGGATGTGTTTCTATCATGTTTATTTGTAACTATGTAAAATATGCATGATGTTTAAAACTTTTAAATAGTGAACTTGTAAACTTCTAGTGTGAAGTCTTAACCAATGTAGCCAAGAGTTTACACCTAATTTAGAAATGTCATTTCTTGGTGTTAGAGATGTGGGAAGATATGTTAACAAGACGAATGTGGAAACGGGCCAAGAAGACAAAGATTGCAGATGCACCTGTGATTAGAGTTAAAAAGAGGTCACAAATTGAAGAACCATAAATTTTTGATACAAAAACACTAGCGATGGCTAAAAAGCAATTGAAGCAAGAGAAGGATAAGAGAAAGCCATCTCATGGGAAAACAACCCCTAGGTCAACACCTATCTATACAAAGGAAGGGAATATGTTTTCCTTAGATAACAAGGCATAAATGAAATAACATCACTTTAATACAAGTTGTGGTTAAACTGGGCATTTGGGACTAAACTAGTCCATAATATATGAACTCTTCATGATTTTTCATGAATGCATGCTACTTTGTTTCATAATATTTTGCTATGTACGAAATTTTATTATTTATATACTATTGCCTTGTGATGCATATGTGTGAGTGGTATTTTATTACATCTTATTCTTATAATTATATATGTAAATTTACAAGGATTGCTACATACTAATAATGTATATGTAAATTAGGTTTCTTTCCTTCAATAAAATGAATTATAATGGTACATGGTAAATAGATGGAAGACCCATCAAATCTAGACATAGAGAGAACCAAGTTGGACTTTCCTTAGAAATAGATTTGGATGAATAATCATTATTATTAATAAAAGTTGGAAAATTTCCATCATCAAATGGAGTGGTCAATTGTGTTTTCATTTTCCCTATAGGATTAAGCAGGAAGTTTAAGGACTAAAATGCTTGAAACTATATTAGATATGTGGATATCATTTGGATATCCTTGTAAAGGATTAAAATTAGTGGAATGATTATATGGATAATATTGAAGTGGGTTCTTTAGGTCATATTTTAAGCAATGCCTTAGTGGAATTTGGATCAATGAAGTAATAGTGGTTGTTAAACTTTGCACCAATCCTCCTTATAATATAATTCTCTCCTAAGCTTGTAATGTAGGTAGTACACTCATATTTTACACGCATTATTATGAATGAATGTGATCATCAATTAAATTTAGTTGAAAATTGGTAACTAATGAAAACAAAATGTTTGAATTTTGGTACAGTGGTTTATGAGGCTTATGGATAAACTAGAAAATTCTCTTTATTCTATAGGAATGGCTAGGATAACATGTCAATTTGGTAAGACTTCAAGAGGCACCCAACCTTCTCTATCTTATCTTAGCCATCATACTTTAGTGGATTCTCATCAGGGACCCCCCATCAAAACAAAACTCTCAAATTATTCATACGATACAAGAAATGATTGAAATTATTTGGGAGAGGTTACCTCCAAAAGTCGAGGCTCATTAGGAAAAACAACCTCAACCTCTTGTAGGAGAAAATGGTGGAGAAAATCAACGAGGTAGAAAAGACCCTTGTTAGCTCTTGGAAATGATACCATAAGAGGAATATAGGTGAACCCCATAATTTAGGACAACAAAGACTCATAGGTGCTAAAATTTTGAGAATGATACATGGAATTAATGCAATAGGTGAATCATCTTCAAAATGAAAGGTTTTGTTAGAGCAAGCCATTAGAAATTTGAACACAAGGATAAGAGATCTTACTCCTATGGTTTATCCTTGGAGATTTCAAATGCAATCATTTGTAGCAAAGGGGACTCGAAGGCCACTTCATAGGAATCACCAAGAGTTCCATAGACTCCATCCAAAGTCACAAGGGATACCAAAAGAACAACAAAGGCAAGGTTAGAAAGGAAAATTTTAGGAAGGCACACCTAAGGGTCACTTAAAGGTAGGACAAGCAAATAGCATCCAAATAGATCTCAAACCCCTTGAGAAAGGTGTGGGTCTATTAGGAAACACAACAAGTTTCTAAGGGACCCCTTCATATGGATAGACCCAAGTCACTTAGGTTAATCGAGTGCAGTTAATTCAAGTAATTTTCAAAGGTTCTTGTTTCTTATGTGGGGAAGTGGGACATAAAGCAATCTAATATCAGTGTAGGTTTGGTCTAGATAAACATAACGATGAAATGCTTTAGAAATAAGTTGGTGGGGGTAACTCCTCCCTTACCACTTGAAAACTTCCAGGAGGAAGTTCATTCCTAGAGGGGGAGGATGTGAGGCACACCCCTATGTTACATCCAGTACTTGGATTATTTTGAGTATTGGTTATTTTCTATGCCTATTGATACCATTGATGACATAATATTTAAATTTTTAATTCCATATAATGATTTAATTTTGATTATTCCACATGTTGAGTAGTCTAACTATGATGATTGATCTAATTTTATGTTGATTATTGAGTTTGTTTAATTTGAATATGAAAACTTAATGATGGATGAATGAAACAAGTGGTGTGAACCAATCATGTTGCAATTATATGAGTATGAAAATTAAGGTTAATAAAAAGGGACAAGATAGGCGGTTAATGATTTTGTAATTATGTTATGAGATCTTTATTCTATGTAGATTATGAAACTTGTGTGAATGCAATTGTGATTCAATTTTTTTGATTAATATATGAATATGATTTACTTTGATGGATTAATGTGTGCATCAAGTGTGTAGGTACATTTTCCATGGCCAATGGAAATTGGAGGCAACCCTTGGGAACCCTATGCAAATTAACCAGTGAAACTGAGCTAAAGTCCATATGAAGGGTCCGTCATGTAATTATTGATGTTATTTGTGAATGTTTTTAATTTGGTTTTTATTGCCACGTTAGTCCATCTAGGAGGTGAGTTGTCTATCCAAGTGGACAAACTCAGATTTGAACTTTTAGGCACTTTTGGGGATTGAAAAGTACCTATGGGTTAGGTACCTTTTTAGCTCAAAATCATGGGTCAGTGTCAAGATAGGGCACTCTTTTTGAGGCCTTAAAGAGGTTTGACGAAAATAAGATTTGGGAAGTGGGATGGGGACTAGTCCCTTTCCAATTCCACTTCTCCATGTTGTCTTGGAAGTCTCCCAAATCTTCACACATGGGTGAGTGTGCCTAGGAGGGTGAATGGAAGGTTGACAAATGTCAGCTCCCTATTCAAATGAATTAAAACTTGAGTTTCTATAAAGAAAACTCAAAACAAGGGTTAGGGGATTCTTTTGCATTCTTGATTTTGGTTGAATTTTGGGGGAGTGAGGAGTTTGAAGAAAAATCTTGGAAGAAGAGGAGTTGTGTGGATCCTCAACCCATCTTTCCTTGAGCTTGGTTTTAAGGTAGATTCACCTCTTTTGTTTTCTACTTCTTCACGTTTGTATTTGAAAGATTATATGTGTAGGTAAAAAGATGTGCTTGAAATTTTATCTATTGTGTTTGATTTGTATGTTTATTTCAAATTGCTCTTGGAGCATATCTTCTTATGTTTTTGATGTATTATGTGTTATGGGAAAAAGGGTTGTGTAGGGATAGGCTCACCCAAGTTGGGAAGAGCATCCCTTGTTGGGGATGGTATGGAGTAGGAACCTCCATGGGGAAGTTTAATCCCTCCTTAAGAGGAGAGGCTCAAAAAAGGTATGAGTACCCATATGTAATTGTGAAATGGTAGAAATGGTTTTGGTGTTATGGGTTTCAAAGAAAGAGAAGATAGTAAAGAAGGATAGCATGTGAAAGGATGGGAGTATGATATTGACTTGTTCTTGTTGCTATTATTATAAGTGCCCATATGGAGTGCATAGTCCACCCCCATCACCCCACTTTGGATTCTTGATGGAATCCTAAAGGTACGTGAAAATCCCTTTGGTGGGTGTGAAAATAATCTTATGTGTATGATGTTGTGTGTAAATATTGTTTTCCTTGGGTTCGTTTGTACTCGGTTCCCTTGGTTTCCTCCTAGCTCAGGGGTGGTTGGTTTTCCAACCCAAGGTTGGGAGGTGAGCACTACCTTGGCTATGGAGAAAATGTTTGTGTATACTTGTGCAAGATGTAGGAGATGGTATAAACTTGCAGCCTTAAGCCTTGGGTGATCATTGTTGACCTATGTAGAGATGGGAGTTGTCAAGCCATTGTCAAAATATTCTTGTTAAATATTTGAGAGGATGTTGTAAATGATAGTGTATTATAAAGATGCATTGTGTTATTTTAAGGTTTTACAAGCATTGCAAATTATGTGGAAATTTTAAGTAAAAACTATTGTTGTATTTCTCAAGAAAATGGAAATGTATGAAGTACATTCCTTAAACATAGTTTGTATTCGAATGAGTTAAAAGTATATTTACATTATTTCTTTGAAGGACATAGTATACATATTGCTTTGAAAGTCTAATAAAATACTCTATTTTGATATTAGTTCAGTATGAAAATGAAATGTGTGTTTCTATTTTAAAAAGAAATCCACAAGTGACTTAGTTAACAGTATGCATCTTATCTGAAATTGGTGTACCTGTTTATGTTTTAAAATTACAATATATATTAAAAAAGGGAAATAATTATAGTACTACTGTAGTTATTTGGCACTAGGGTGAAATATGAATAACCTTAATATTCTAAGGAAAAAAAAAACAATTATGAAAAGCGTAGGGGATTCTGAAGGAATAACCACTGCATATTACTGATATGGAAGAAAATGGTAACAAGAGAATGGTTATACTTGTAAAAATTTAATGATTAAATAGGTAAAAGATTGTGCTGTGTATTTAAATATTACTGTGATTAATACTTATGCTGACAATAATAAAATGACCAATGTAGTTATACTTCCAGATTTCTATAGAGACAAATTATGTGTTCCCCATGCATTATACTCTAAAGCTACTACTCCTTTCATATGTGTAGTTTAAAGCTACTATAGAATAGAAAAAAGAGAAATAATAAAATAAAATAAAATAAATAATCATATATTTCTAGAGCCATGAAATGAATATAGGTGTAGATCCATGAATGCTTATTGTGTAAGGCTATAAAGACCTCCTCTGATGGTCTTGTAGGATAGCAGAAGTGATTATGTTATAGAGCAAAATGATATCAAACCTGCCACATATATGAATAGAAGGTTATAAAAAAATAATAGACTGAGACGGGCAACTGCATGTGGAAACCCCATCATTAAACTATGAGATCAAGATAAGAGTTACAGATTTAGGCGTGCCATCGTGAGGAGTTTTGTGAGGGGGAACCATCTTCTGTGAGTGCCTAGCCTACTTGCTCGCCTAAGGGTGGTTTTGATTAAAGCATTCCTTCCCATCCTATCTTACATCTAGTAACCTCTCAATTGCATCTTCCTGTTCAAACTTGCACCCTTTTCTTGACCACATTGATCCATACTGATGTTTAGGAAGCACCATATTTTCATGACTTCACTACTTAGTGCTTGGCTAGGGAATGAGCGATGCACTGTTAGCACTCACAAAATTAGCTTGTAGACTTGAAGCATAAATAGAATGCAAGGTATCAACTTGTGGATACATGGTTTAGGCACTAGATTTATCAGCCAACAATATTTTGAATATTTATAATTATATTTATAAGCGACTAAAAGTGTACCCCATTCCTGTTTTTGTTCTCAAGATATGAAGATATTGATCTTACCCAGAAGGGTAAGTCGACCCCGTCCTTTCACGACAGTTGGAAAACAAATATATGAGACCCCTGGACCGATCATGTCAAGCATTCATTTATTTAGTTTTTCTTCTTTCATGATCCTATGTTTGCACAGGTAGTTAACTTAGGCACTTCTTACTACATGGTCAACGTTTCATGTTGGTAGCATAGAATTAGGAAATAAAATTTTGTATGGGATTTTCCAACTATTTTGTGTGCAATGGATACCTGTGGCTAGCTGACCTCTCTGCCCTAGATTGTCAAACCTGACAGGAAATTCAATTACCCATACTATGTTATAACAATAATAATATTCTCCTTCACTCGAGGCTCTGGAAACATACAAGTAAACTTGGGCAATATCTTGTGTCTTGAGGTAGTTCATTGATATCCACAATGCCTCGTGGATGGTGAAATCATTAAAATAGTATCTCCTACTTAAGTAAATGAAAGATTGATTACTACCATGATAGATATATCAGCCCCCCCTTTTCCTATGAGGAAAATAACCAGTTAAGGGAGAGGTTTCATTCGATGTATTTATAATTAGCAATGTATAACACTAAGAGAGTATTATACAGTGATGTTATCTCATGCTAGGGTTCACTGATAGTTGGCATGCAGTGTAGGAGATGTATATGTCCTCCATGCAAGGGTTGGCATTTGGACGGGCACTTGGGGATAGGAGGGCATGTCAGAGGTATAACGCCCAAGAGGATTCAAAATTGGTGCAGATTCCAAACATTTAGGAAAGCAAAGCAAGTGTGATTAGACGTTTCAGAAGAGATAAAAGTCTTCATGAAAAGCATAACAAGGGTTTAAAGTCTAGAAAAATGTAAACTCCTAGATCATACAATTGGATGATACCCGAATTGGGAACATACACAGGCCTTGGGCTTGGTATGGTAGGCAGTACCTAGTCTATTTTTGAGTAGCATGGAGACCAATAGGAGAGAAAGCATCTTTCCAACATCTCCCTCTATCATTAACTCCCTGCCACCTTATCTCCTCATGAACTGCATTGACTCTTGTGCACTAGTGTTTTTTAGCTGAAAACCGATTTGAAATTAATTAATGACCCTTTCTAGGATTGCGTGTTAGTAAATTCTAGTTGCTATGGGCATCAAGATCTTAGTGGGTTGTAGGAGAAAGAACTATTTTAAGAAAAGTACAACAAACTTGTTTTTTTAATATTTTTGGTGTGTTTGTGGAAGCAAGATTATCTACGAAGGCATAGGTAGGCATAACGTGTATGTGAATATGAGTGGCGCAATTAATAGTGGTGTGAATATTAAATGAATTAAATTGTAATGCTAGGTAATACAACCTCAATGAGAATACTATGTGAAACGTTGATAAACATCATTCAGCAGTAGATTTTCCATATGTTCATGTCGTTCCTTTTCCATATGTTCACGTCATTCCCTTGTGAGAATTGACTCTTATGTTTTCTTTAAATAAATCCATCATGGTGATACCTTGCATATAATTCTCCTTCCTTAAAGGAGAAGGGAATATGTCCCCATATTCTCTTAAAGAGAATCTATTAAATTAAATAAGATTTCAAACAAAGGTAAAGATAAGCATTTGTTAGAAATTCTTTAAAAGAGATAGATAAACCTCTTTCTATTCATTTTCTTCTTCCTTTTTAAAGGTAATAAATAATATGTAAATGTTAAAAGAAATTTAAAATGAATTTATTTTTTGAAATTATACCTTTTAAATTCATTCTTTAGAAAATAAATATATATCTATTATTTATAGATTTTTTTTTTTTATAATAATTAAATTAATAATAGTAAAAAATATTGAGGATAATCATAAAACAAACTACAATGGGAGATTAATAATTATCGTGGAAATTATAAATATTTCAATTATTCGCATATTAAAATTTTGTGGTGAA
The DNA here is from genome assembly GCA_007258455.2 of Sequoia sempervirens. Classification (NCBI taxonomy): domain Eukaryota; kingdom Viridiplantae; phylum Streptophyta; class Pinopsida; order Cupressales; family Cupressaceae; genus Sequoia; species Sequoia sempervirens. The sequence continues at coordinate 65,730,434 of VDFB02379711.1, forward strand.
ATTGTTCTATGTGGGTCCCAACAATATCATCAGGATGGCCAAAAAGGGGGTAGGGCCATCAAGTTAAATAGTGTCCCGTCAATTGATCCTTAGGACTAATAGTGAATCAAGATGATGATATTTATATTTTTTTACAAAGAACCCCTGCCGAGGTAGTCTTCCAAGGATATTATCTTTCATTCGAGAGTGAACATCAACTTTTGAGTTGGTAGCTAAGAGTCTAGTTGACCTTATGTTTGGAGACAAACGGGAACCGTTTTTCATTTCCTTACCCTACTTCTGAGTGTTACGACAAAGATGATGTTGTGCAAGAAACGTTACTAAATGTGCAATAAATGAACTATGTACTTGTATGTGTATTAAGGTTAGTATTTCCTAATAATGTTTAAGAAAAAAATTAGTAGCATTTTTTTTTCCTAGTTTAAAATATGGGCATTACATTATTCATTTCCTAGGACAACCCTATTGCAAGAGATCTTTCTCCTTTGCATTGAGATCTTTAGGTTTATCCTTGATTGGTTCACATCTTTGGATGTGGGTGAAAATATATCATCATTCATTTCCCCTTGGTGAACTTGCATTTAGGACATCACAATTCTGATTTGGAGTGCATCTTCATCCTAGATTTAGCTTACATTAACATTGCATTAAGATTTGCATTTGTTAATTTGCATTCTAGTGTTTCAATTTTTGCATAAATAAAAGCTGATTTAGCTTGCTTTTTTTCATTTAAATTCATTGAAAATTAATCAAATTATGCATTTACATTTCATACGTATATTAGAAAACATAAATATCATAAAATTCAATTCAAAATTTTTGAAAATTTTCAAAAAAATTATCACTGGGACTCATTCACCACCTTGGGTGAATCAATCCTTATGCACATTTTGCACCACATTTTTTGGAATTTAAACTTCATTTTCTGAGTTTCTGTTTGTTGTTTATGCTTTTCTATTTCAGTTTCAAGAATTTTAGTTATAAGCATTTCATTGTTATTAGCTTACATTGCATCTGCATTCACCTCACATTTAGTAGCCTTTGCATGAGTATTTGGTGTCCTATTGCTAATACTGTGGTGAGATGTAGTTCGAGACTCATGTCATCCTATGATAGCACAATCATTGTGGATTTTGGGCTGTCTAGCTCTTTCACTCCTAGTATTAACACTAGTTCACTAGATATGGATAATACCTTCAACAACTCTTTTCCTTCAAGTAGGATGCCAATTTAACCAGGGAATGATAGTATCCCACAAGAAAACATAATTCACATTCATGAGGACCTAACACATTTACAAAATCAAGTGCAAAATGACAACATTTCAACTAGTGTCATCTATACCATCGATAGCATTCACCACATGCTTGAAAGTGAGGAGGGCCTTGACCTCATGAAAACCATAGTTTAAATTTGTGGAAAACATCTCATCTCAACCACTAGTTGTCCTTTGGCCACAAGCAATATTACAAGCCAAGGAGGAACTCAAATTCCTCCTCCTACAAAAATAGCCTCAATACCTACTTACACCAATCCTCAAGTCACAACAACAATGCAACAAGTTAGTAATGTGATTCCTTCCCTTGATATTCTTGCTAGAATCCCTAGTTCCTACATGGCATCACATGTTATATCTCCTACCATACCACATATAAGCATTCCATTCACTTGTCCTACAAACAAATACACCCCTTCACCTTTGTAACTTCCACAAGGTTTAGAGGTGCTTAGATTTGAGAAATATGGAGGGGAGGGAGATCCTTCTAACCATGTTAATTTGTACACTACCTTATGTAGTGACTTTGTCCTTGATGATAAACTTTTGGGAAAGCTTTTTCCTAGATCCTTGAAAGATATTGCCTTGGAATGGTTCTCTTCTTTACCAAAAAACTCAATTCATTCATTAAATGAACTTGTTGAGGAATTTGTAAAACATTTCCAAGTGCATATGACTCCCAAGATGACCTTGGCTGATTTGATGAGATGCAAGCAAAAATAAGAAGAAAAGATAACTGATTTTATCTCACACTATCAATCGCTTTATTCCTAAATCACCATCAAGTTCCTCAACCCACACCTTCAAAAGATGTTCATAAAAAACTTGGAAAGTAAGATCCAAGACAAGCTCACCATGATGAAATTCCCATCCTTCATACACTTGTGTACTACCCTCCATGATTATCAAAATTTGGTTAGCAGTCGAGATATAAAGTACACTTCAATAGGAATCAAGAAATCCAAGCCTGCAAGCCAAAACAATTCTCAACCTTTTAGAAAACAAAATAAAGGATTCCTTCAATTCAACCCCCCTCAACAAACAACTCAAAATGCCAATAACCAAGTAGCTATTGTTAAAGCCATGGTGGCCTTTAATTATGGAGATCCAAAAATACAATTCACTCCCTTGCCTGATACCCTTCATAACACAATGTCCCAACTTTTAGAACAAGAAATGATTACCTTGCCTCCTATCAAAGCACCCGACCCTAATAAGCCCTTACCGCCAAGATTTAAATCAAATGCTTATTGCCACTATCATTGACAAAATGGACATGACACAAAACATTGTAAGTGTCTTAAACATCTTGTGCAAGACCTCATTGATTCCGACCATCTATCCATTGGAGGTGTTAACGATCGAGGAAATAAGTTTATTGCCCCTTCTAACCAAAACTTCCAAATTTTCACCAATCCAATGCCCAAACATAATATTTCATTTGTCAAAGCCAACAAACCTACAAAGAATGATGTGATGAATGTTTATACAAATGACAAAAATAATGATTCTATTCTAAATAATATCAATCATATAGATGAAATGGTAGGGGTGATAAACATGATTCATCGTAAGGGCCGACCTAAGAGTCCTATTGACATTGCTTTCTCCTCTAAGGATATAACTAAACATGCACCCGATGGTCCTCTCTACATAGCCAGCCATATCTATGACAAGCCCACTAATGGGATACTAATAGATCCTGCCTGTGGAGAGAATGTGATCACTGAGGAATTTTTACTTTTGCATGAACTCTATCAAGATGAATATGATAAATCGAGAGCATGGATCAAGACATATAATGGTTTTTCTTGCCATATGATAGGATCAATCACCTTACCATTGTAGATAGGACCAAAAGCATTAGATGCCATATTCTCTGTGATCTCGCAGTTAGACCAATTTCATTTGAAGCTAGGCCACCCATGTGGCTTCACTCCATGAAAGTCATACCTTTGGTTGTGCATAAATGCTTAAAGTTTCCCTTTGACAATGAAGTATTCCCTATTCACCATAGTGGCTTCAACCCTTTGTCATCTAAAGGAAACTTTTCCTTAGATGTCTTTTGGCCAGAACCCATGGAACCTATAAAGCCATGAGAAGACTTCTTTTTCAGGCTAATGCAAGAAGTTGGGTCCACAAAAAGTACAAAATGAAGTGTTTTTGCTATTTTTCAGAATTTGTCACACTTGGACTAAAAATTTAAGACACTTACACAATGAATCTTAAAAAACTTTCCAGTAATAAGAAATTTAGAATTTTAAATCTAGTTTCAAAATATGTAATTTATTCAAATACCCATATGATAGAAATTAAATTTTGATAGGGATGTATAAAAACCACTTTTTAAAAGTCCCCGTTTTCTTACCATACCATGCACGTGTACGAACACCACTTTTTGAACCAAATAAAAGTATTTTTTTAATTCCTTTTGGGGAAAGAGAGCTAACAACATGAAGATTGATGAGGAAATTTTCTTATAATTGTTTTTTAAAATATATTTTTTAATTGAATTTTTATTTGCCTTAATTGCTAATTTTAAAAATGAACGTGTACAGACAACATAATTGGACCTAAACTAAAGATTTTTTGATTTTTTTTTTTCATTGTGTAGAGAAATTTTTGAAGATTGATGCCATGCAATTTTTTTTACAAGAAACTTAACCAAACAAAATTTATTAAAAAACAAAAAAAGACCGACATTTCAAGTTTAAGGACTAGTTTGCTTAGAAATTAATTAAAAAATTAACAAATATAATCCAATCTCAATAAAAATTATATATTTGGAAACTAAACATCATGTTCTCTACTGGGTTTTAATTTTATAGATTGATTCAGAAAAAAAGTCCATCAACCATATTGCCAAAGTTGGACATTCTTCTTCAATATGCCTTAGTTTTTTAGTTGTAAGTCAAAGGCTAATGGTCAAGTTTCCAAGCCTTTTCCAAGCCTAAAACCAAGACAACATGTGGGTTGGGAATTCAAAATTTTAAAAATGTATAAGCATTACAAAATGCATATGCCTGTTCTTTATTTTCTTGATTATTTAAAAAATTAAATACTTTTTAGAAACACATACACACTTTAAAACACATACGTGTTTTATGTTACAAAACATGTATGTGTTTTAAAACATGTACATGTTTTAAAATGAGTATGTGTTTCTAAAAGGTATTTTTTTTAAATAAATGACTTGTATGTGTTATAAAACATGTACACATTATATATTTTTAGTGCATATGCATTTTTTTAGGCTTGGGTACCCAAGGCATAACCCATACACGTTTTTTTAATAACACATATGCATTTTGTATGATTTTTTTGGGTCGAAACTTCCCCTCTTTGTGAACCCAACTTCTTGCTTTTACTCTTTCATATCATACCAAAAATTCAAAGCAAAGAATATAATTGAACTATCTCTCTGAAACATGTTTCCATCCATCTTCGAACATCCCATCCTTGACAAAACCATGCTTGAACCTGAACATGACCCAAACAACCAAGACTAACCTAAAATAAAATCTTCACCTACATCCTACAAATGACCAAGAGACAATGAAATCAACCTCGTCGCACCTCCTAGAATAAAACAAGTTTAAAAAGTCAAAGATAAAGCGGTTGAACAAACTCTTGTGGTTCCTTCTTGTGAACCCCAAATCTACATTAGCTCAAAAACAAAAAGCCCTTAGCATTGTTAGTGAACCAAAGAAAACAAAAGATTCCCTATAATATTCATTTGAACACAAGAATAATGCAAAAGAAGCAAGAAAAACATAAGGAAACATTATTCTAATGATCAAACTAGCATCTTATAGTGGATTGGTGCTTCTTCAATATGGAAAGAAGCCCTTTCCCAATCCTTTGCTAAGCTCCATGATGAAGATGATTTGAATATGATATGGAATGCTAAGATATGGATTCAAATGACAATGATATGGAGAAAGATCTAAAGATTGTGGAGGAGTAAACCAATGGAGATGATCTTTATTTATAGAATATAATGATATAAGAATGCCAAACATGGAGGATGTGGGACTAAAAAAAAGCCAATGAAAAGAGGCCACTTGTCAACTTGTGATAGGTTGGAGGATGAGCATATTTTGGTCAATGTGCCAAAGAGGGGGAGATTCAAATTTGAATTTGAGAGTTAAATGCTGAGTTTGACTTGTGCAAGAGACATGTAAGAGCCATGTAAGAGTTCATAAATGCTTTGTTGGGTGTACATGTCCACTTGTTTTTGAATTCAAACTTGAGGGAATATTCCTTAAAGATGCCATGTTGATGGAAAATGATGAAATTATAAATGAATTAAAATGCTTTATTGGTGCAAGTGGGAAAAGCTAGAGGATGTGCTAGGTGATTAGATTAGGTTAATTAGGATTAGATTAGCTTAGATGAGGATTAGATGCTTTGACCTATTTGAATTAGATATTTTTATTTATTTAAATATGTAGTAGTGTACTTCTTTCCATTGGGGCATCCGAAGAAATCATATTTTTTTTGAATTTTGATCACGATAAGTTTATTCTTTGAACCAACACAACAAGTACATTGCTTCAAAGAGGGGAAAAATGTAGACATGCAAAATTAGAATTATGCATTCAATTAGGTCCATTCATCAAGTAAACCAGGTTTCACATTCATCCACTCATCAAATTAATCAAGTTCACCTTCATCCATTCATCAGGTAAACTCATTAATTTCATTCCTAAGGTTATTAATTTAAATTAAATAAATCAAACATCAAAATTTTAATTAAATAAACCAAACTTTATTTAATTGAAATCTCAAAATGTATATTCCATTCATTTTTTATTTAAATAAATCAAATATTCAAGTCAAAGGGGTCAAAATCACCTAATCATCACCTAAGCTAATCTAATCCTGATTAACCTAACCTAACCACCCATCACATTCTCTAGCTTTTCCTACTTGCACAAATAAATCAATTTATTGATTTATTAAAATCCTTATTTTCTTTCAAATTGGCATAAAAAATAGAATATTCCCTCAAGTTTGAAAATGATGACAAGTTGACTTGTCCCTTCCAACATTGCAATAACTTCTCTATTTCATGTCCCCCACTCAACATTTATATCACAATTTCAAATTTGAAATCTCCCTCTCTTGGGTAAATTGGCCAAAACTTGTACATTCCTCAACCTATGGCAAGTTGACAAGTGGCCTCTTTTCATTGGTTTGTTTTTAGTCCCACATTCATCCATTTGGCCATTTTCTCATCAAAATATTCTATAAATGAAGGGCCTCATTCTTCATCAACTCATCTACATCTTCATGCAAAGTTACTCTCTTAGTTTTAGAACTAATTTTTCTCTTCATCATAGTGCATTGCATCATTTCAGTTTTTAGCAAGGACTGGGAAAGAGTCATTAACACATTTAACACCAATCCAATATGGAATAGGTACATGTTATGCTCTTAGATGTATTTTAATCCTTTTTGTTATTTGTTGCATTTTGTAGCATTTACCTGTTATTTCATAGGAGTATTTTGATGAATTTGTAGGCTACTAACCCATGCTTGAGGTTTTAGTGTTTGCAGATTTTAATAGGTGCTTCGAAATAAAAAAGGGAGGGAATATGCATTTAGATTTAAATTAAATAAAGTTTGGTTTAATTAAAAGGTTGATGTGAGACGTAATTAAACAAAGTTGATTTATTTAATTTAAATGAATAACCTTAGGAATGAATTACATAGGCCTGATTTACTTGGTGAATGGATTTGATGAGCTTGATTTATTTAATGAGCAGATGAATATGAACTAATTAAATGCATGATGTGAATTTCACATGTCTACATTTTTTTCCTCTTTGAAGCAATGTACTTCCTACGTTGGTTCAAAGAATAAACTTGCTGCGATCAAATTTAAAAAAATTCTAATTTTTTCGAATGCCCCAATGGAAAGAAGTACACTAGTACATTGCCCCCTCGAGAGATCGAGTGAAAATATTTGATTTGAGGGTTGATCTCGCGATAAAGAGGTTCAAAATGGATGGTTATGATGATAATGCAAATGAGATGATTTTAAGATGCTTAGAATAACCAAACTATATTATCCTAAACAACTTAAATGATGATATGATGTGAGATGGATGAAATGGATGATGTGATATGCTATGATTATGCAATGGATGTTTTATGCAAATTCTTAGACTAATAGATCTATATTATGATGACTATGCATGTGAGATGATATGATGAATGTTGATGGTTTGTGGATGCAGGATGGATGCATGATGTATGCATTGGTGATGTTATGTTAATGTAGAGAGAAGAAAGAAGAAATGAGATGATGACAAGAGGATCCAACAAGTCCATGATCTGATGAGACTTTATTAGAGATGATGATGATGATAGATGATGATTCACTTATCAAGGATTGGGATTTTAAAAGGGCTACTTACCTTATGTTTGATAACACATGTAGGTACGATGCATCAAGGTATAAACAACTAGGATGGCATTGTACCTAGTGCGATGGACTTTGACTCGAGAAAAAGATAGAAGTATTCTTGTTCACACTTGACATACAGAAACCTTGCTAGGACGTACCTAACAAAGCAAGTATTCACCAAGTTATTTTACAAGAACATCCAACAAGCACAACAGACAAAAGATAATGATCATTGCCCCATTCCTATCTCTATAAATCCTTCGTTTGGATATCATCGAGAGGTCCTTGGAATGAGCACAATAAGATAAATTAAAAGAAAAGATCAAGTATGCAAACAAGCCAATGTTCTTCATACCTTGAGCCAAAGGGATGTGTTTTGATAGGATAAGAATCCAAGTGATATCCAAAAATGATGCCCATTGTCAAAATGGTATATCCTAGGACATGCATTGTATAGGATGATGATGGTTTGATAAGTTGATTGATAGGTTGTTGATATAAGGTTGATTGACATGTTTGAAAATGATCAAGAGTTTGATTTTATGTTTAAAAGTTTGTTGCTTCGATTTTGATTTTGTGTTTGAATTTTGCTTTTGTTGATTGTTGTGATTGTTTTTGTTTTTTGTTTTTTTGCCAAAGGATGAAGGTGACGATTGATTTATTATGGATGAGATTATCACGAGTGAAAGAGAGATGAGACAGATGGATTTTTTCAAATATTTGGATGTTTTTGACGTTTTTGGAATTTTTGAGGCTATTTTGGTATTTTCAAGATTTTACAAATGTTTTGATTTTTGATTTTTTGAATTTTTTGGGGTTTTCTAAGATTTTATGAATGTTTTTAGATTTTGTGTTTTTTGAATGTTTTTGGATTTTGATTTTTCTATGCTTTTGGGATTTTTTGATGTTTTAATGTTTTTGGATTTTCTGATGTTTTGATGTTTTTGGATTTTTTTGATGTTTTGATGTTTTTGGGATTTTTTGATGTTTTGATGTTTTTGGATTTTCTGATGTTTTGAACGTTTTTGGATTTTTTGCACGATTTTGACAATTTGGATTTGGACATGTGTGACAATATCAGTTCTCTATTTGGGATTTTGTTGAGGACCACACTAAGATTGACTGATCGAATAGATGGATTGATGATGATGATAACATTGTTGAGGATACACAACAATGCAAGGATTTGATTGATCAGGATTGATGATGATAACATTGTTGAGGATGCACACCAATGATAGGATTGATTGATTAGGAATGATGATGATAACATTGTTGAGGATGCACAACAATGCAAGGATTGATTGATTAGGATTGATGATGATAACATTATTGAGGATGCACAACAATGCAAGGATAGTGTTAAGCAACACAATGATCAAGAAGGACATCCCAAGATTATGGATTGATTGGTTTTGATTGATTAGGATTGTTGAAGCTTGGTTTGGAACAAAAGATGTTTGGATGATTTGATGTGACCTTTGAAGTGTAAGTTAGATGCAATTGATAGTGATTACTTGGATTGATGAAAGATGAAGACTGATAAGGAACATCTTCTTGTCAAAATATGCCATGGGCTAGTGATTTGGATTTTGGATCACAAATGCTTTGACCAATTTGATTTCATGTTTTCCAATGTTTAGATCACCACATAAGTTGGAGGAAATAGATCAAGATTTATTCTCAAAGCAAGATGTAAATATCTTCCCCCAGTGTCTAGCAATGTATGGAATGTTATGGATAGATGCCTGGATAGGTGTATGGATGGATGGATATGTTAAGCATGCAAATGATGCCAAGGATTATCTTGTGATAAGATAAGGTGTTTAGATAAAGAATGCTCATTGGATAATGCTTCATGGCTCAGATAACGCTACATAGGATAAGATCAATGAAAATGACCCATGTTAAGATGTTTACCATAAGCAAGCATAAAGTGTGCCCCAAAATTTCATCAAGATCAAGATAACTTGGATGATGGATGTAGTCATATGCACATGGATTGGATAAATGGCTCATGGATGAATGGATTTATTATGGCTGAGATGGATGGAATGCTAGATTTATTATGGATGGGGTGAGATGCTTCCACCTGAACTGGTGCACACAGATGCTTGATTCTACACATGACGCCTATTTTCCAAGTTTTCATCATGGTACCTGCCCAAAGCACCACATGCGGTTTTCACTAGAGGACAATTTTTTTTCTTTACTGTTTTCAATCCTTTTTCTGATTTTTTTGTATTTTCATATTTTTTTATTTTTTTGTATTTTTCTAAAAGACTCATGCTAAAGCACAAAGTGTTGCTAATGTAGATGCCCCTTTCATAATGTGCCATCGATATCCTACTTGAAGGAGCTGCTTTGCCAAAATACATGCACTTGAATGCAACTTTTGAGATTCTTGATCTGCTTCTATCGGAGTTGACTTTGTCTTTATGTGCACATCGCAATAGAATGCCTTTTGAATCCTTATGATAAAGGGTCATTGCAAATACATGGTCAATTTTGGAATTGGATATCATGCGTGGAGGCATGGATGGAGTGTGTTTAGGGATAAAAGATGGATTGGTTGACAACTTGGAATCTTTGACTCTCCAAACTTGGGAAGATGAGAAATGATGGGTGGATAAGAAAGTGTGTGTGGAATTAGGACCAACTGTTTGATACATTTTGTATGTCACTTGAAAATCCTACTTTTTCTCTTCCGTACATCTTTGATGGATACTTTTCCCTTTTTTATTTTGCCCCATAGTTTCTTTGACTGATGGAGTTTGATAGGGATTATCTTTCTTTGTATTCTTTGGTATCCATTTGTATTTGATTTGTTCATTATGTTTCTCAACTTCTTTTTCTTTGATAACATTCTTCATACTTTGATTCAAATCTTTCTTTTGACATTGGTCCTAATTCGTGGATGTGGTGATGGGTGGATGAAGATTCATGATATGGCTAGTTTTAGTATTGGCATTGGTTTCATCATAAGGATTCTTCGTGCTCCCTATGTTGATGTTTTCTTGAGACATAGCTACCCCCAGTATTGTGGAATTATTACCTCCATGCTTTGATACTACTTGTTTTGAGAGCTCTTGTTTAGAATGCATTCTTTGATAAATGACCATTGTAGATGATGTTATTAGAATTTGCTACTCTACCGACTCCGAAATATCCTATCCTATATGACTAGTTTCCTTGAGTGGATAATGTTGGATATCCTCATACATGATCCCCTCAATCTAGATTTTGGATATATCTGATCTTGATGTTGAAAACTCTATTTGGCTATAGGAATTAATAACCTCCTCTTTTTGTGTAATAATGTCAGGAGTAAAGGGATCCTTTTCTAAATGAGGATCATCAACGTGTCCATCCAAAGAAATCATCTCATGGGTAGATGGAGGAGTATGTGCTATGTGAACATCCTTTGCAACATCTTGTATAGATAGGAGAGTGTCCATTAGATTATTGTAGTATCTTGGAGATGAAAATTCTTGATCTTGAATGATTTTGGAGTTTCTTTCGTCATGCTTTGGATCAAGTTCTTGACATGGGTCAATTTCAAAGGATGGATTGCTTACAAAGGGTTCTTAGATGTCATCATTAGGAATGGGGAATGGCTCAATATCCTCTTGATCTTTGAGTGGACTTGGATCAAATGTCAAGTTGAGGATTCCTTCAGTATCTGTAACCATGAGGTCAAAGGGGATCAACATGTCTTGGAAAGGACCACTATGAGACTTTGGTGAAAGATGTTTGTCATGCTTTGGAATGAATTATTCAGATATCTCCTCTAACTCATAAGGTGATGCAGAGAAATTTTCAACATGATCATAGGTCAATGGATTGTGCATTATGTCAATAGGATCCAATAATATTAACAATCCTTGAAATAGATCACTAAAAAGTGGCTCTTGATGTATGGTGATTTGATCATCAGATGGGGTGGAAACATCTTCAAGGTGCTCATCGATGGAGAGATCTTGATCATTGTTTTGAACAATTGTGGTGGAGGGATTTCCAATGTCTTCAACCAAAGGGTCAAATGATGTTGAAATTTCTTGAATTGGATCATTTTTGGTTGGTGGATTTTGATCATGATTGAAAAGTGACTCTTGACATATGTTGATTTGATCTTTATACGAGATAGAAACATCTTCAATGTGCTCTTTGATGGATAGATCTTGATCATTGTTTTTAGCAATTGTGGTGGAGAGATTGTCAATTCTATCACCAGTGGTTGAATGTTCATCATTATCCCCAATAGTTATCATTTTTTGTGTTTGTTGGGTAACTTGAGAGGCTTGGGCAGCTTGAGAGGCTTGTTTCACTTGCTAAGCTTGTGTTGCTTGTTTCATGGCTAGATATTGTTGGATAGCCTTTTGGTAGGCTTGGTGAGCTTTTAGTGCAATGTTATATTGTCTTGCTGCATTTGGTTTTGGTGGTAGTGGTGGTGGATTTTGAATTGTGTTGGATGTAGTTATGGTTGTGATAGGGGTGGTTGGAGTGATCAAAGTGATAGGAATGGTCAGAATGACTGAGGTGATAGATCCTTGGGAGACCATATTTTGATTTGTCAAGATTGATGTTGTCATTTGATTAGATACCATCTGTTGGTGCGATGTCGATAGTATATTCAAAGGATTTGATGTGATGGCTTGATTGGTGTTACGTGGATTGATTTGGATGGAGTGATTGGTGCTAGGTAAAGGGGAAATCCCTAAACCAAGGAGTGATGTTGATATGGGTAATGGTGGTGGAGATGTCTCTTGGTGCAATGACTCAACTATTTTGGTAAGTGTAGCAATTTGATCACGCCAAATTTGATCTTGATTTCGATCTTGACTCCCTTGATATGGTTTTTGTTCAAGTAGATTTGGGATGCATACTTGTGGTTTTTGAATGGGATCATGGACAATGTTCTGATTTGGGATGATGTTCAGATTTGGCATGATAGGTTGAAATTGAACATTGTTGATGTTGGGAATCACATTATCTTGATTTAGGTAACTTTGATTTTGCATGGTGTTACCTTGACATGGAGTTGTTAACATCTTGTTTGGTCTTTGAACAATATTCGTATGATTTGAAAACATATCCATCCCAAATTTTACCAAGTTTGGATTCAAAATGTTCATGTTTTGTAAAGTTGTACTTGGTACATTCTCATTTGGCATGTAGGGATTTGGTGGGATGATGTTGTTCGTTTGAAGGCTCATGCATTGATTGTTCGGTTGGTGGATTTGTAAGTTTGGACTTGGATTTAAATCTACCATCGGAAAAGGTGTTCCAAAATCTTGAATGGGAATACTCACATTTTTTGTACTATTGAGTTTTGTAGGGGATAATGATCCCATGTACGAATTGTATAAATGTGAGTTTTGAAAATCCATCGGCATTGTAAGGCTTTGAAAGTTCAATTGATTTGGATTACTCATGATGTATGGATGAAGTTTATATTCCATGTTGTTCTTGTGTTTTGACCTTGTTGTAAAAGTGACCTCTAAGGTGTTTAGGACCAGTGATGAGATGGATGATGAAAGGGGTAAATGATATGAGTGTTGAACACTTAGGGACTTTAGATCAATGCTAGACTTAGGGTTTGATTTTGATTGGTTTGATTGGATAATGAACTTGTATACCATAAGATGTTGGATGTGATCTTAGGATGATCTTGTTCAAAGGATTGATAATTCAATTAAATGTATGAGAAAGGATGCATTCCCATACACCTAACTAAACAAGGTGATTTTGATTTTGATGATTTACCCAGGTCTAGAATGATGTTTTCAAAGCTCTAAAGTTGTTTGTGGGATGGATTTTGATAGATGTTTGGAATTTGGATGAATTGTTTGATTTGATCCTAAATGAACCTAGGAAGGACTTGTTTATGAGACCAAGATAGTGAAGAACATGCCTTTCTCTAAGAGTAATTCAAAATGAAAAGACCAATGTTTGCATGAAAACCATATGAACAAAAGATGCCAAGCACATGTGTGGGGTCCAATTGATTGAATCTTTGATTTAATGGGTTCTTTTTACCACAAACACTTCTTAATTATATTTTGAAACTAGATGTCCAATGTCCTAATTCTCTTTCATCCCACGAAGTGCATTATGTGGAAATCAAGGAAATCAAGACAAAGGTTACCTAAAGTTGACTTTAGTAGGAGAAAATTGAGATGAAATCAAAATGTTTTGAAGCCTCTAAGGATACAAATCCCAAGGGCAAGCAATAACATGTGAATTTTTTCAAGGATATTTGCTTCTCCTAAATGGTTTGAGATTTGATGCTCATGTTGAATGTTGGTTTTCCAATGTTTTCGATCAAAGCACTATGTTTTCAAACTGACTCACAAGCAATATAACATCCTAGCTCAATTGGTACATTTTTCTTGGTGGGCTTTCCTCATGCCCTTCGTAGTAGAAGAGATGATTTTACATGCAACCAAGGAAAAAATATAAAGGTATGTTAAGAATGAAGTCTTAACATCTATATTTTAACCAAGATCGGACATCCAACAAGTAACTTCTTGGAATCTAAGTTCCAATGCACCACTTTGATAAACTCGTTGGATGGACTAGTTGGTTACTACAAACAAGGGTTTTAGTTCAGACTTTCTGTTCGTGGATATTGACCCATACGGCGAGAGTCCCTTTTCAGATCCATCTCATTAGAGCCAATTGTGTGATACTAGTGTTTACTCCAATACACACATTTATATCCGAGTTGGAAATACTCTTGGCTTTAGAGTGTTACCGGTTGAGTCGTTCCCTTGGGTGAGTACTTTTTCCCCAAGGCAGGCCCTGTAAGATAGACAAAAGTGAGTAAACATATTCATAGTTCAATCGACCTTCATTTAGAAACAAAGGGAGAACGCATGCAATAGGTTTAATCACACTTGTACAATGTTTTGTTCAATTTTAGTTCCCAAATTGAAAATGTGGAAGGAATATTTTATGCAATTTAATGTCACCAAAAATACTTTTGATTTTCAAGATCACTGTGAAGTGCGAGAGAAGCGCATACGTCCTTTTAAGTGAAATTAGTTTGCAAAAAAGATTACAAAAGCACAAGATCACTTGTTCATTTTAGCCTCAAAGCAACGATGAATTCATTTTAAGCACCAAAAAATCAAATGTGAAGTTTGCTTGTTCAATTTTTAGCCCAAAAGTAAAGTCTAGTTAGTTTCTAAGTTGAGTTTTAATCCAACTTTGAAAAGATCAAATTAGTGATTTATTTGGTCTAAAACAGAAAACAAAAGTGGGAAATGCATGCTTCAAGCTATTTCAATAAGCATTAAAAAATGCTTTTGTTCGATTTCAATTTCAATGCCCACTTCTTTTCCACTCAAATTTGTTTGACATGCCTTGCTATACCATTATCTCCAAGAAATCTACAAATCAATTATCAACATATTTAAATCTACAAATCAAAATATCAATATATTCAAGAAACATCCAAAAACATCACTTAAAATAAAAATATGTTCAAAAGTGATAGTTTGCTAATTCGTTAGGTTGATAATCCTGCATTCAAAGAAAACAGATGTTAAATTTATGCATTTTTACCATGAATTCGATTTGTAAATAATGCCCAACCTGGATAGATATTCAAGAGAAGTATCCATCATGCTGCCACTTCTGTCAATTTCTTATTCGTACCAAATATTGACCCGGTATAAAGAAACATGCAATCAAGTAGTTGGTTCAGATTTCCCTTTACTCCTCACTGTTCAAAAGTTAAAAAGATAGATTTTAAGAACTATCAATTTTGTTATGGATTATTTAAGATTATGCTATTTAAATCGACAAATGTAAACCACTTTAGATTTATGGCAGGTAATATATTTGTCGTGCACATGTCACAAACCAAATTTCCTGGAAATAGACATACACGTCTCTCTTTGAAATTGACTTATGCATAATGATGATATGATGAACTCGGCCATACTACATGCTTTTACCTTTACCACCATTTTATTATGCAAGATATTCAATAGAAAAATGATGTCGATGGGTCAAAAATAATGAAGATAACCTGCACACATTTTTCACGTCCGCACCCACTTGTACACACAATATATGCCAAGATTAATGGTCATGAAATCTAATGAAAAAGATAACAACTTTTTGACTCAGTGCGATATCTCATGAAAAAGAAATGCCATCATAAATGTTCATAATGAGAGGAGTCTGTAGAGTGGCAGTAAAGGCAGTGTATTCACGGAAAATATGGGGTTCATTGTATTATGACCAAAAAGAAAATATGACATCTTTAAGTCATTGAAAGGAGATTTGACATTGTGTTCTTGTAAGGAGCATTATCTCATGATTGCATTGATGGCAAGATATGACTGCAAACTATATTTGTTGAGAAGGCATAAGAAACTTCCAAACAGATTCGATAGCCAAGTGTAAAATCAAATTCTACAACTATTTTCACGCCCTCCTTGTGTTAGGTATGTAGACTCCTATCCCATATCTATCCCACATTAAAGTTAGTGCGACTTTTGTAGTGTCTCATCCACTAAAATGCCACCTAAATGAAACAATAAAATAAGACTGACTTCTGACAGAAATAGAATTTGTGATCGCACTACAGAGGTAATGACCATTGAACACCAGAATTATTGCAACGACTTTCAATAATGTACCAGTGACTGATGGATTTCAAAGAAAAGCATTCTCATGGTCTAGGTTGTTTGACTAAAGAAGTGAGTCCTCATCTTGCTAAGTTATGGTCACTAATATACATTACCATAGCTGGGAATGGTGCTCTGGTCACCTAAGTAGATGAGTACTAGCATATTAATTGTAGTTGTAGATGTGAAGGCCACGCCCCAACGTCCCAACGCATATTCAAGCAGTACAAAAGTGGTGAATTTATATTAGCTTTTATTAGCATATTCCAATCTCTAGAGGGATATCTAGCATCATCCTATCAGCCATCGGTTAATCAAATCAATAGCAACCAAAAGATTGCAAGATGGACTCATTGCTCATGGAGAAACTACCCGAGCTTCTATGCAACTAATCACTAAGGAAATAGGGACCTACTGGAACTTGTGTGATCCTGCACTTGCTATATGTCCAATCTATAGTTGTAGAAGATGTCAAAATCATTTTGGCACTGCACCAATGATCAACAGTCGCTTCCTTCCTATGCCATTCACTGACCATACAAGTATTACTGCCACCCCCAAACAGGTGTTTATATGTGTGTATGCAGGAGTCCTCTGCAGGAGTATGAAGCTCTTCTCTCCTCCAACATCACCTTAACCTTCCCTGCGAACTATGGCAATCTTCAATAGGCGAATGGAATAGACCATTGCGAGTGGTTTGGCATAGAATGCAACCGACAAGAACCATGTGTGTTGGTAGAGACAAAGACAATCAAAGCAATGTATTGCAGATTGAGGAGAGAAAAGTGAAACAATATTTAACTTACAACATAAATATTAAACAAAACAATGATTTTGTTATTACTGCCTTCAAAAAGAGAGCTTCCAGTGCTCTTTCTGTTCATGCCATTTTTTATTAAAAAAATAAATAGAGAATATGCCTCTTTTTAATTCTTCAAAATAGAGTATCATATTTTCGATCTTAGTCTAGAATGCAAGAAATAAGCTTGAGTTTGATTCTAAAAAAAAAGGGTGGCTTTGAAATAGAAAAAAAATTGATAACTTTCCTCCAACAATGATATCACCAAGATTAAAGACAAACAAATATTTAATCCTAGCTTCCTGAACTGTGAATCTTAGTGTTTGTGGGACAAAAGAAATGAAGGAAATATACAGAGGACCACCTATAAACTACAAAAGGGCCAAATAACATGCTAGAGTTCATGAAGAAGTAGATTTAGAAAGCATCACAAATCATTTCATTCATATGAATTGAAAATAAGTGAGCAATAGTTCCTATTGTCTTTCTAATTACGTGATATGGAGAAGCTCCAAAATCTGCAAAATAACTATCATAAATAAAGTTTTTTTTTTTTTGATGCAATAAATTGAGCAAGCCTATGCACAAACACTAAGATTCAGCCCTCCTTCTAGCACCATTATGTGAACCCAAAATCTACATTAGCTCAAAAACAAAAAGCCCTTAGCATTGTTAGTGAACCAAAGCAAACAAAAGATTCCCTATACGATTCATTTGAACACAAGAATAATGCAAAATAAGCAAGCAAAACATAAGGAAACATTATTCTAATGATCAAACCAACATCTTATAGTGGATTGGTGCTTCTTCATTGTGGAAAGAAGCCCTTTCCCAATCCTTTGCTAAGTTCCATGATGAAGATGATTTGAATATGATATGGAATGCTAAGATATGGATTCAAATGACAATGATATGGAGAAAGATCTAAAGATTGTGGAGGAGTAAACCAATGGAGATGATCTTTATTTATAGAATAGAATGATATAAGAATTCCAAACATGGAGGATGTGGGACTAAAAACAAGCCAATGAAAAGAGGCCACTTGTCAACTTGTGATAGGTTGGAGGATGAGCACATTTTAGTCAATGTGCCAAAGAGGGGGAGATTCAAATTTGAATTTGAGAGTTAAATGCTAAGTTTGACTTGTGCAAGAGACATGTAAGAGCCATGTAAGAGCTCATAAATGCTTTGTTGGGTGTACATGTCCACTTGTTTTTGAATTCAAAATTGAGGGAATATTCCTTAAAGATGCCATGTTGATGGAAAATGATGAAATTATAAATGAATTAAAATGCTTTATTGGTGCAAGTGGGAAAAGCTAGAGGATGTGATGGGTGATTAGATTAGGTTAATCAAGATTAGATTAGCTTAAATGATGATTAGATGCTTTGACCTATTTGACTTAGATATTTTGATTTAAATTTAAATAAAAAAGGGGTGGAATATGCATTTGGATTTCAATTAAATAAATTTTGTTTTAATTAAAAGGTTGATGTGAGACTTAAATTAAACAAAGTTGATTTATTTAATTTAAATGAATAACCTTAGGAATGAATTAAATAGACCTGATTTACTTGGTGAATGGATTTGATGAGCTTGATTTATTTAATGAGTGGATGAATATGAACTAATTAAATGCATGATGTGAATTTCACGTGTCTACACTTCCATTCCTCCCATTAGGGAAGAAAATAAACCTATGGTTGATCAACTTGCTCCTACACAAATGCAACTTGAAAACAAAAACAAAAAAAACAAAGGTGATACAGAGTGTAGGTGTAGAAGTCATGCCCTTTCTCACAAGTTACAAGAAGAATTAAACAAAGAAAATCAAGATCCAAACTTGACTATTCAGTAATGCATGATGACCCTACTCCCGCCCCAAAACAAAGTAATCCTTGGAATACAACAAACATAACAAGAGTCAAACCCTTCCATGGACATTATCCTTTGACCTCATGTTGTGATTAACTTAGATGATGATGATGAGGTTGCTAAAATTGACAAAGAGGTGCATAACAAACTAACTACATTGTTTTCCTCTTCCATTAGCTCTTAAACGAAAATTTTTCCACAAAGAGTGTTGAACCTGGTGCTTCTCCTAGTTCAAAAATTTCCCTTGTCCCTTTGGATAGTTTTGTAAGGAAAGCTAAGTGTAGAAGCAACTCTCCTAACCTCAAAACCTTAGGGAAGAATGTAGAGACACTTCTTAAATTTTACAATTACAGTCCAAATAAGATGCACTTGAAACAGATAACATAAATAGAGAATTAGACATACACATATGAACACCAGATTTACGTGGGAAAACCCTTACATGAGAAAAACCCACCACACCAAGAGAAGTCACTTTGTATTATAGTAATGGAGATTACATACAAAGATCAGACTTATCTTTTTGATGTCAGTTTACAATAGCATTCACAATGATCAACCTTGTACTGGAAATATTCAAGTTACAGTCTTCTCAGAATAGAATTCACACTGATCACCTTTCGAAATATTCACTCAACCATCAAAGCGATCCTTCTAACTAGACTACTTCTACAATCTCTGAGTATATCCATGATGCCCCTGTTTGTCGAACTTCCTCTCAGTAATGGCTGCAACAATCCAACTACTAGTGGTTCCCATTCAGCTTTTCTGATTGGTCAAATACAAGCCAGGTAGGATAGTCTTCACTCGGTCAAAGCATTCAACTTGTGTTGGCATGTCAGTGAGACACTAACCATGTCTCCCTAATGCCACAAAGCTAGCATTCGATATCGCCAAGAGTCCATACTATCAGTAAGATGTTACACCGAGTCCAAAGAGCTATTGCTAAGACTTCACCATGTCGCCAAGACCTCATACTAATGATCATCACTTGTATCGTTATTGCCAAGACTTATCACTTTCGCTAAGAGATCATATTGAGCCTTTATGTTATACCAAAACGTTCAACAGTCAGCAAGACTTATCGCTTTCGCCAGGAGATCATATCGAGGTTCACAAGTTATCTCGAAGTATTCATCTATTGCCAAGACTTATTGCTATCGCTGAGACCTTACTTTGAAGTCTTAAGTCATACTGAGCACCAAAAAATAGTCAGAAAGACTTCTCTCCATTGCTAAGGGTTCTTAGCGAACCCTTAGTGTTACCCCGATGCCTCCGTTTGTTGCCCAAAGTCTCCCTAATATCCAATAAGAGTGGCCTGTCAGCCAAAGAAATTCATATCAGTAAGACTTCATATCGAGCCACCATATGTTACTCCGAGTGTATACTGTCGGCGAGACTTTCCTTCATCACTAAGAGTTCATAGTGAAGCCTTCGTGTCACAAAAAATAGTTATTTTCCCTGCATCAAAACCAATGTTAGAACACAAACATTTTAACCAAACTGCTTCTTTACAAGCATGTGTAGCTGGCATGTATTCAGCCTCTGTAGTGGACAAAGCGACTACAGCCTGCTGCTTACTCATCCAACTCACTGCACCACCATTCAACATGAAAGTATATCCACTGGTGGATCTTTTGCTGTCAATGTCCCCTGCCCAATTAGAATCCACATAGCCTCAAATGAGAGTCCTCTGTGATTCAACCAAGTTTCCATGGTAACACAAAGAATATTCTAAAGTTCCCTTCAAATATCTGAATACTCTTTTCACCACATCCCAATGTGTCCTTTCAGGATTAACCATAAACTGACTAAGTACTCCCACTGCTTGGGCAATGCCTAGCCTCGTACAAACCATTGCATAAATAAGATTTCCAACCACACTAGCATTTGGTACACTAGTTATGTCCTCCATCTCAGTAGGAGATTTTGGATAGTCTTCAACAGATAGCTTTGTTCCTTGTAAAACTAGAACAACTAGTTGCTTGTAGTCATTCATACAAAATATCTCTAGAACAGTCTTGATATACTTACTTTGACTGAGCCAAAGTTTTCTACTATTCCTGTCCCTGGTTATCTCCATCCCCAGAATATATCTTGCTGCACCAAGATCTTTCATTTTGAACTTAGTAGACAACTGAGACTTAAGATCAGAAATCATCAACTTACTATTGCCAATGAACATCATATCATCAACATAGAGAGCAATAATAAGAACTTGATCACTTTCATCTTTGTAATACACACAATGATCAGATTTTGATCTTACAAATCACAAAGAAAATACAAAAGTATCAAACTTCTGGTACCACATTCTAGGAGAATGCTTTAACCCATACAGAGACTTTTTTAACTTGCAAACCAGTTTCTCTTTACCTTTCTCCACAAAGTGCTTAGGTTATAAATCTCTTCTTGAAGATCACCATGAAGAAATGTTGTCTTCACATCCATCTATTTGACCTCTAAGTCATACACTGCTGCAAGTGACAAAAGAAATCTAATGGACATTAGCTTAGTTACAGGAGAAAAAAATATCCCCATAATCAATTCCCTCTACCTGGGAATAGCCCTTCGCAACCAACCTCACCTTATATTTTTCCCTACTGCCATCCAGACCTATTTTCTTTTTAAATACCCATTTGTAGCCAACAACTTTTCTGCCTTTAGGCACCAAACTCCAAGTATCATTCTTTTCTAATGATGCCATTTCTTCATTCATGGCTTCCAACCAAGAGTTTGAATCAGACATTTTATATGCCTCTTTCATAGTCCTAGGCTCATCAGTGCTAGAAATTAAAGCATAGACACAAGGATAATCTATCAAAGAGAACCCATACCTATCAGGTTGCTTTCTTTCACGAGTTGACCTCCTCACTTGCTGAGGCTGAGGTTCTTCTTCTTCTTCAAAATTTTTAGAACTACTTGAGCTCTCCTTAGTTTCAGGTACATTTTGAATTTTCAATTCCTCTTCATCTAGTGTCAGAGGAATTTCAACTACATCCTTTTTGTTTTTTGATTTTGTCTCTGACTGCAGATCCAAGGTAGAAGGCTTCAGCTCACAAAAGATAACACTTCTGTTGTACAGAACCTTCTCCGTATCAGGATTCCAAAGCATGTATCCTTTTATGCCAGCACTATAGCCAATAAAAATACATTTAACAACCTTGTTCTACAACTTAGATCTTTTCTCATACGACACATGAGCATATGCCTCACAGCCAAAAACACGAGTATGTCTTAAAGAGGGCTTCTTACCAGACCATGCTTCCAAAGGTGTTTTCTCAACAAGAGCAGAATTTGGAGAACGATTTATCAAGTAACATGCTGTAGCAACTGCCTCAACCTAGAACTTCTCCTCCAAGCCAACACTACTCAGCATACTTCGTGCTCTCTCCATCACTGTCCTATTGAACCTTTCTGCAACTCCATTTTTTTGTGGAGTATAAGGTGTAGTCTTATGTCTTTAAATTCCATGGTCTTTACAATACCTCTCAAAATAATCAAAAAAAAATTCACCGCCATTATCAGTCCTGAAACATTTTATTTTTCTTCAAGTCTGATTTTCTACAAGGTTCTTAAATTCCTTAAACCAACTGAACATTTCTGATTTAATTTTCAAAAAATAAACAAATGTTCTTCTAGAATAATCATCAATGAACGATACACAGTACCTTGACTTAGACAAAGAAGGAACATTCACTAGACCAAAAATATTAGAATGAATGTAATCAAGCAAACCAAAAGATTTGTGAGGACTGGAATAAAATGAAACATGATGTTGTTTACCATATATACAATGTTCATAGAATTCAAATTCGAGGTTACAATCTTCAAGCCCCTCAACCAGGTTTTTATTCTTCAAGGTTTTTAAACCTTTCTCACCAATGTGGCCTAGTCTATGATTCCAGAGCATAGTCTTTTCTACTGGAAGTTTAACTTCCATAGAGTTTACAAAATTAGGAACGTTTTCTTCTTTTCCTCCATGAGTAGCTTTCTGTGACTTTACAAAGACATTATTGCATTGAACAACATGTGCATCCAACTTATACAAGTTACCAATATGAGCACCTCTTGCTAGCACCATATAGCCTCTAGTCATCTTATAGCCATTTCCAAAGAACGTGACTTGCACTCCAATATCATTCAACATACTAACATACAGTAAATTTTGAGCCAGACCTAGTATATGTATTACATCATTAATTCCCTTCACTCTTCCATCAGGGAATTGAATTATGTCTCTTCCATGGCCAACTATTTCCAATGAAGAATCACTTTCCAAATACACCTTTCCACCATCGTATTTTTCATACTTCGTGAACTAGTCTCTATGAGATGTCATGTGGAAAGATGCTCCAGAGTAAATCAGCCAGACATCATCTAATGCCTATGTAGCCAAGGTTGTAATGAAGGCATATACATCACTTTGAGAAGAATCATTGTCAAAATTCTTCTTCTTCTTCTTTTTCTCCTCTCTGCAATCCTTTTGGACATGACCAGGTTTCCCACAATTCCTGCACTTCACCTTGGACTTCTTGCCAGGAGACTTTGATCTCCCCTCTGATTTCGATTTGGACTTCTTTTACTTCTTCTTGCCTTTATCTTTCAATCTTCCTCTAATAACAAGGGCCTCCTTCGCCATCTCAGAAGATTTCCTTCTCATCTCTTCTGATAACAAAGAAGCAACAACATCTTCCATCTTGAAATTGGATGTTGTACTCCCAATAGCCATCACTAGGTGATCCCAAGAGTCTGGAAAAGAACATAATAAAAGCATACAATGATCCTCTTCATCTATCTTCACACCAACAGATGTTAACTATGCAATCAACATGTTGAATGTGTTCAAATGATCAGTTATAGACCCTCCTTCCTACATTCTCAAAGTGTACAACTTCTTCCTTAGGAATAGTTTATTCACCAAGGACTTCCCCTAACAAATAGATGCCAGTCTCTTCCACAAGGAAGATGCATTCTTCTCTTCATGCACATTCAAAAGAATGGAGTCTACCAAATAGAGCCTTATCAGCCCCTTATACTTTCTATCTTCAAGGTCCCAATCTTCTTGTTTCATGCCTGTAGACTTAGTTCCAGACACAACAATCCAAAGATCACGATCAACCAACAAATCTTCCATTTTAATTTTCCACAACTCAAAATTACTGCCATTGAAATTCTTTATTTCAATCTTTCCTGATGTGCTAGCCATCTCAACTTGTAATTCGAATTTGACAAACTTCTACAAAACTCCCATTGAACAGAATTGACTCAAAAAACCCAACATACCCACAAGGATAACACAACTAGCCAGATTTTGATACCACTTGTAAGGAAAGCTAAGTGTGGAAGCAACTCTCCTAACGTCAAAACCTTAGGGAAGAATCCAAAGACACTTCTTAAATTTACAATTACAGTCCAAATAAGATACACTTGAAAGAGATGACAGAAACAGAGAATTAGACATACAAATATGAACACTAGATTTATGTGGGAAAACCCTTATGGGAGAAAAACCTACCACACCAAGAGAAGTCACTTTGTATTATAGTAATGGAGATTACATACAAAGATCAGACTTATCTTTCTAATGTCAGTTTACAATAGCATTCACAATGTTCCACCTTGTACTAGAAACATTCAAGTTATAGTCTTCTCAGAATAGAATTCACACTGATCACCTTTTGAACTATTCACTCAACCATCAAACCGATCCTTCTAACCAAACTACTTCTACAATCTCTGAGTATATCCATGATGCCCCTGTCTGTTGAAATTCCTCTCAGTAACGGCCACAATAGTCCAACTGCTAGTGGTTCCCATTCAGCTTTTTTGATTGGTCGAATACAAGCCACATACGATAGTCTTCACTTGGTCAAAGCGTTCAACCTGTATTGGCATGTCGATGAGACACTAATCGTGTCTCCCTGATGCCACAAAGCCAACATTCGATATCGCCAAGATTCCATACTATTGGAAAGATGTTACACCGAGTCCAGAGAGCTATCGCTAAGACTTCGCCATGTCGCCAAGACCTCATACCGCTTATCATCACTTGTATCACTATCGCCAAGACTTATCGCCTTCACTAAGAGATCATACCAAGCCTTTATGTTATATCGAAACATTCAATAGTCGGCAAGACTTATCACTTTCTCAAGGAGATCATACTAAGGTTCACAAGTTATCCCGAAGTATTCATCTATCGCCAAGATTTATTGCTATCGCTGAGACATTATTTTGAAGTCTTAAGTCATACCGAGCACCAAACAATAATCGACAAGACTTCTCTCCTTCGCTAAGAGTTCTTAGCGAACCCTTAGTGTTACCATGATGCCTCCATTTGTCACCCAGAGTCTCCCCAATATCCAATAAGAGTGGCCTGTCAGCCAGAGATATTCATATCGGTAAGACTTCATATCGAGCCACCATATGTTACTCCGAGTGTATACTATCGGTGAGACTTTTCTTCATCACTGAGAGTTCATAGCGAAGCCTCCAATTTACCCTGAAGACTCCAATCACCATGAGTCTCCCTGACCACCACTTGACATTGACCTATCGACAAGAGATCAACTTGGGCGGAGTGATATAAATTGTCACAATGATCATATTTTTCACAGCCATAGATACATTCGGAATGACTGAAGTAAGGTCACAACAACCAGAACTGTTCACCAAGTTTTCAACTACTAGTCGGCCAGACACAAAGCATGTCACACCAAATTGGCTCTCTTAGAGGTTTTAGCCTGTGACATTGAGGCATATATTTCCAACAAGTTTCCTACCTTCGATATACAAAGAACATGATTGGGAGGTGGATGACTTGCTCATTGGTTGACTCACATTTTCCTTACTAGTCTTTTTCTTTTTATTTTGTTTGATTGCATGTGTGTAATATTATCCCCCGTGATGTTCTATTTGATGTTTTCTCTCTCTATATGACATTTCTCTATTTGTACCTTCATTCTTCTCTATGTTGTACATCTTTCATTTTTATCTTTTTCAAAATTTCTTGTGTTTTCTTTTTGGGGATGATGCAAGGCATTGAGACATTCATGTCTCTTCCATGTTGACCCAAAAGGCTTTTCTTTTTATTTTTCCTTTTAGTTTATCTTTTTCATTTTTCTTGTGTTTTCCTTTTGGGGATGATGCAAGGTGTCAAGACATTCATGTCTCTTCCATGTTGACCCAAAAGGATTTTCTTTTTCTTTTTCCTTTTAGTTTATCTTTTTCATTTGTCTTGTGTTTTCCTTTTGGGGATGAAGCAAGGCGTTGAGACATTCATATCTCTTCCATGTTGACTCAAAAGGATTTTATTTTTCTTTTACCTTTTAGTTTATCTTTTTCATTTGTGTCGTGTTTTCCTTTTGGGGATGATGTAAGGTGACAAGACATTCATGTTTCTTCCATGTTGACCTAAAGGGTTTTTCTTTGTTTTCACTCTCTTTACATGTCATTCTTCAAGTTCTATGTGTATTTGGGGGATGATGACAGTTCCAAGCTCTCTAAAAGCATTGCAAAAAGGAACATACTGATCCCAAATCCATAAATCCCTTATGTGTTTGGTGTTTTCATTTTCGGGGAAAACCCTCTCTTTTATTTTTCTCTTGCATGACACAACTTTACTTGGAAAAATATGACTTGGCATATAAGGATTTCCAAGTTGGCTCTATGTCTTCCTTCGTATTTTCATTTTTCATTTGCTAAGTTTTAAAGTAATTGCTCACAATATGGTGTTTAAAAATTTCTTTAAAGTGGGGCATACATTGGCATTATTATTTTTCATTTTCTTGGTTCTTAGTGCAACCTTCTTACTTCATACAATGTGATTGTTGCTTTGTGGATGACATTGGGTGTAACATCCTTTAAGAGCATGATCTCTCTTAGAATATTACATTCCTCTTGGTGGCTTGATGCGACACACTGCATCCCCTAAGTTTCAAATTTTCTATTCTTTGATTAGTCCTCTCTTGGAGACATTAGGCACAATGTTCCCTAATTTAAAGACCTCACATGAACTAAGCAATACTCCTTTGAACATTTCCTATTTTTGCATTTTTCATTTGTAATTATATGGACACCTTATATAACACATCTTGCATGCTTGTGGAGCCATTTTTTTTGTTCATGAGCTCCAAGCATACAAATTTTTTCTTGTCTCATGAAGCTCGAAAATCATTTTTTGTGGTGCCTTATTAAAGTTATTAGGGGGTACAAATTTTGTATGGTTTGAGTGGGAAGCCCAATTTGAGGCATGACTTTCCTCATAGCCACTTGTGTGTGTGTGTGTGTGTGTGTGTGTGTGTGTGCATACCAACCATGAGTGTATGTGTCTCACCCATTAGGACTTCTCACCCAGTGGACGACTAGGAGTTCCATATACTCAGAGTGAGTATGCTTTTTTTTAGACAAATAGCCTCGGTGTAATCCACACTAGGATGGACAAATGATCAAAGCCTGATTTAATTCTTTTTGTTTTACCTTTTCTCTTTTTCATCTTTGGTAGTGTATGCTTGGGCCTTGTCACTATTCTTTATATCATTCTCATGCGTATTCCTTTGTGCCTATGTTGGTTTTCCATGGGATCTTGATCTTGGGGGCTTGATAACCCCTCCTAATCATTGCCATCTCATCTTATTGGCATTGGTATATTTGAACCACTCTTAATGCATCATTTTCTACTTTAGTGTGAGTTTGAAGAAAGTTCATCCTGTCACTAAAGTGGGGGCTAGATGAAGTCACTGAAAAAGTAACCCTTCTACTTTTTCTAACTTGTTTGGGCCATCCTTGTGGTTTTGGCTTAATGTTTCCTTGATTTAATGTTGTAATGTGGATAACACATTCACATTAGGTCTTGGGCCCTAGTGAATTAATAATTTTTAATGTTGTTATATGTACCTTTTAAACTGTTATCAACAATTTTAAACTTCCACTTCCTAGGCCTTTTGTGTCGTTTACATCATTCATTTTTAATGCCTTGTTGTTTATTTCTCTTGACAATTGCTCAAAGTCGTGGGTCTTGTATTTTTCCTAACTTTGGTCACTAGTCCTCTGAGTTTCATAACCTTGTCACAAAGTTCTAAATTTTCATAACTTCTCGATTGTACGACTTGGTTCCCTTTGTTGAGTTGCAAACATTTTTTGGTTGTCTTTGAAGTCGGTGGGTCAGAGGCTTTCAAAACTTTGAAACTATTGAATTGAGTTCTAAGGTTCCAAGTTTTTGTGACCACACGACATTGAGGATTTTTCTTGTTCTTTGAAGGCACAACCATCTCATTAAATGATATGTATAGACTAACCTTGAATTGTCTTTTTAGGGCTCTCAAAAACCATGTAAGTTTAAAGGCTATCTTTTTGAGGAATGAAATTTAATGCCGTATTAAATGCAAGTCCTATCAGGTAACGACATAAGTTGGGTGGTGAAGTATTCATTTGTACCATAGAAAAATGGCTCTTGGACATTTTCATGGTCTTTTAGGTATTTCTCTCATGATGCTTGGTCCATTTTGCTTTGATTTAATGTTGCAATGTGGCTTGAACATTCACATTAGGTCCTTAAAATTCAAATAATGGTGTTTTGTGAAGGTGTTGTGAAGTGTTTAAAAATATTTCTACACTTTTCTAGACTTTGTTCATTACAATTCACCTAAAAACCACCTTTTCATCACTTATTAAGTTCTATTTTGAAGTGTTGTAAAGTCTTGTAACAAGATTTCACACTTTTCTAGGCTTAGTTTCACTATTTACACCTTTCTTATGCTTTATTTGACCCTTTTATGCACTCATAAGGCTTAATTAAGTGTATTTTGGAATGTAAACCTGACAAACAACATTAAATGTGACTTAATTCCTGACACCCACTTTCAAGTCCAAGGTGCGACCCATTCACCATGGGTGGTGAATGAGTCCCTCTTAGCTTAAAATTCAAAATATTTTAAATTTTCTTTCGGGTTTTTATTCAAAATTACCTTATGTTGGCGTGTGATGAGGTATCATTGGGTTACTAAGGCACAAGTGTGTATAAATAAGTGTTTTTCTCCTCATTTTACACCTAATTCATTCACTAATCCATTCAAACATTCAATTACCATTTGAGCACTTCACATCATTCAATCAAGTATCAATCAAGTATCTTGTAGCAGCCATTGACATATCTTCAGATTTCTTCAACAAGGTTGTGGTGAGTTTAGGACATTTTCATGTTGTTTATTCATCTTTCCTTGTTCATTTCATTCCATTTCTTCATTAAGGGTTTGATTACCAAAGTGGGATTTGACCAAGAAAAATCCCTATAACCTAACCCTTAACCATTTTCCCCCTTTTTGGATGTGTGTTTGTAGACTTTTGTATGCAGATTTTTC
Organism: Sequoia sempervirens; assembly: GCA_007258455.2. Taxonomy (NCBI): domain Eukaryota; kingdom Viridiplantae; phylum Streptophyta; class Pinopsida; order Cupressales; family Cupressaceae; genus Sequoia; species Sequoia sempervirens. Next base: position 65,759,802 of record VDFB02379711.1, read on the forward strand.
AAGAAATTAGGTGTTAAAAAGTGGACAAGAAGTCAACAAAGTGTTCCAAGTCAAATCAAACCTATTTCAAGCTTGGAGACAACCTACAGTATGTTTTTTGTAGATTTGACTCCGTCAACCCAACAAGAAGACACGTACAAATCTGGTGTTATAGAATTGGCCCCTGATTTCAAAAATTTTTGTGAGAGGACTGATTCGCCATCAGTGGTGAATGAGTCCCACCTTAAGGCTGGAAAGCTAGATTTTGTTAAATTCCAGATCCTGACAGCCGAAAACCAATTTTCAAAAGTTTTTGCCAGTAGTTAGATTGATTCACCATCAGTGGTGAATGAGTTCCACTGGTGATTTTCACTAATTTTCACCAACATTCTGGACACTTCAGATTCATCATTTATTTCCCAGGTACACTCTGATTCAACCTTCTTCATTTTTGTTTTGCATTTATTCATCCTTTAGTTCATGCTTGCATATCACATTGTGTTTTCAAACATTGTATATTTCTTAGGTTTTGCATTCATAATTAGTCAATTACATTACTTATTTGGATTTAGATAATATCATTTAGTCTTAGTCACATCATACATACATTAGATTGAGTGAACCACATTGATTTTATAAAGGTTTATCTCTCTCCTTTTAGGTGAAACATCCTAAGAGTGCAAGAGTAGTCTATAAACCTCATTCCCAAAAATCTATGGTTTATTTTGGTGAACCTACATATTGAGCAGTTTATCTTTCTAATTTCAATTGCATCTTGCATACTAGACTTCATTTGCATCCTAGGGTTTCTTAAGATTGCATTCGTGAAAGACTCATTTAAACTTCTTTTTGCATAACATATCATTGAAAAACTAAAAATCTGCATTTGCATTTGAAAAGCATTAAAATCATTTTAAATTTTTTAAAAAACACAAAAAAAATATCATAGCTGGACTCATTTGCCACCCTTGGCGAATTAGTCCAACTACACATTTTAAACAACACTTTTAGGCATTTTCTGGGTATTTCCTGCATTTCAGTGTTTTGTAGTTACTTTATGTTATACTTTTCAAATTCTCTTTTTTCTTCAATTTCTTGCATATTAGTTTACTTGCATTCATTTTCATCATGGCATTTTATTTTAATAATTTTTGGAATTCATTAAAATCCTTGGTAGACATGTCCAATTGTGCCTCTGGTTGTGACCCTAATGACATTGAGCTTCCTCATGCTCCTTCAACTCCTTATGATTGTCCTCATCATGTAGACATCATTGGAGAAGATGATGATAGCATGAACAAGTTCTTCAATGAATGTCTTGATAACCTTGAAGCCAATGCAGCCTTTTACCCATCCATGAAACCACCAAATCTTCCTACTGTTGCAACTCTTGATCACTTTGGATACCTACATCCCAAAACTCAAGTAGGATCTAAGATCCCTCCATGAAGTGGATCTACTTCCTCTCAACAAACACATCCTCAACTATTTTATGATCAAAAAGTCACAAACACTCCCATTAACCTTGAAGAAATATATGGAAAAGGATTTACTATCCTAAGTAAACAAGGTTGTGAAACAACACATGAGCATAACATTCACCAACTTCTTGAACAAAAACCAACAGAAGAAAACACAACAAGGCTAGGACATCAAGATCCTCCTCATGCTGACAAACCTCCTTTTGAATATTGGAGACTTTGAGATGATGGTACAATGATCTTTTATTCTCCTCCTAACTTAAACATTCTCCTTCCATGTGAATGACCATTACTTGATTTTGATGAAAAGAATGCTAGGATCCCCATGGGTCCTCTTCCTCCTCCCATTCATGAAAAAGGAGAATCGAGCAAACGAAAATGACCTTACAAATTGAAAAAGCTCAAGTTTCCTACTCATCCTCCACTCGAATGTGAAAGGAGACTTCAATTGCTTTGAAACAAAGTCCTTAAATACGAGCTTACCACCTACGAATAGGTTGGTCATCCATCCTAAAGATTCTAACATACCATATTGCAAATATCATCGTGTTCTTGGACATTGAACTAAAGAATGTCGGACATTGAATGACATATTGAACAAGTATCACTTCACTGATATTGACTGCTTATCCATCATCCCTTAAAACAAAATCCTTTTATGATGTCATAGTTGTAGAAATTTTCATTCTCACTATTGCATGATCCCTCCAATCACTTTTCTTGGCTCATTCTTTCCTCACATTCGGTGGGGGGCAAGAAGTTGTTAGCCTTATCCTAGTAATGCATTTGTTCTTGTCTTTTAACTGTGTTATTTACCTTCCACTTATACTACTTAAGATTGAGAAGCCAATAACTCTGTTAATAGTTGACTTACATTTACTTTACTAGCTCCTTTTACATGATTTCATGTGCGTATTGTGTTTCCCCGTAATGTGCATTTGAAGTTTTCTCTCTCTTTGTACACTTCCTGTATTTGTACCTCTATTCTTGTATATGTCATACATTTCCTTTTTCACTTTTGTTTTGTGTTTCTCCTTTTGGGGATGACGCATAGCATTGAGATGCCTTATGTCTCTTCCATGTTGACCCAAAATGTCCTTTTTCCTTTTTCATTTTTACTTTTGTGTTTTCCTTTTGGGGATGACACAAACTGTTGAGACACCCTATGTCTCTTCCATATTGACCCAAATGGTCCCTTTTCCCTTTTTCTTTAAGTTTTCTTGTTTTTTTTCCTTTTGGGGATGATGCAAGGCATTGAGACCGAAATGTCTCCTTCATGTTGACCCAAAAGTTTTTCCTTTTTCTTTCACCTTTGCGTCTTCTTTTCTCTTGTTTTTTTCCTTTTGGGGACAATGCAAAGCATTGAGACTGCAACGTCTCTTCCATGTTGACCCAAAATTGACTTTGTTTTCCTTTTGTTTTCACTCTCTTTGTGTCATTCTTCTAGCTCTATGTGCTTTGAGGAATGATGATAGTTTTAAGCTTTTTCATAAAAAAATTGCAACAATGAATATACTGACCCCAAATCCATACATCTCTTATGTGTTTGGTGTGTTCCTTTCTGGGGGAAAAATCCCTCTTCTTTTGTTCTATTTTTCGTTTACATGATCTAGGACCCCCTTTTATTACATCCAATTTCTTTTTAGGTGAGGATACTCTTCACAATGGTCTCAGGAACAAAAATAGTTGTATGAGAATGCTAAATATAAAATCTGAAGTTTTTCAAAGCCTTTACAATGGCATAGGCATGTTTTTCAAGTGGAGAACACTTAAGTTCATACTTCTTAAAAGCATTACTAAAAAATAAATAGGAGCTTCAATACCTTGATCATTATTTTTGTAACAAAATGGCCGATAAAGTATGTTTTGATGCATAACTATATATGATAAAATCTTTTGTAAAATCTAGATGCACTATGGTCAGTGCACTTGTAATAGTAGTTTTTGTTAGAGTAATCATACATTAGCTAATAATTAATTAATCTTTAATTGATTATTAGTGTAATTTATTTTCGCGCACTTAAGCTAAACTTAGGAGTGTTTTATGCTTTATTAGTTGAGGTAATATTTGATCATTATGTCTCATCTCATGTGATGTTGACACTTGTCATGATCTAATCCCTTTCTCATTTAGGGTTTTTCTCTTATAAGCACTCAACCCTCATTGTAATTACTCTCAGATATTATCTGGAGCTTTCATATCTTCTTGAAAGTTTTTAGCCACATACCCTACACATACTCATCATATCACCACTTTTTGGCTCATCATGATCCTGCACATACCCATAGCAAAGGTGCAAGAATATGACGCTTATATTAAACCCAATAACATAGTTAGAGGAAAGAGTTTAGAAAAAATGAATGCAGGAAGTAAAATTGCTGAGGAGGAACATTTGCCTTTAGTTGTTTTCACCAACACAACAGAAAAATGGTTTTCTAATGTTTCTTATTTCTTAACCTATGGTGATTGTCTGTCGCATCTGTCATCCAAAGAGAAAAGGATTTTGAAACTTAAAGCTAGTAAATATGTTCTTTGGGAAGGAAATCTATATAAAAAGGGTGTGGATGGGACTTTTTTGAGGTGTATTGATAAGGAGCAACTAAAGAGGCTACTAGAAGTTTTTCATAATGAAGCATGTGGTGGTCATTTTTCAGTTTCTGTAACAACTTTCAAAATTTTGCGTCATAGATTTTATTGGCTAGAGATGTTCGAGGATGCTTATGAATGGGTGTCAAAATGTGGAAAGTGTTCAACGTTTACTGACAAACCTCATCTTGTAGCCTTTCCTTTGAAGCTTGTGGCAATAGATGAACCCTTCCAACAATGGGTCCTCGATTTTATTGGTCCAATTAATCCCAACTCCAATGCTAGACACACACATATTAACTGTTATAGATTACTTTACCAAATGGATAGAGGCTATTCCAGTGAAACATACTTCTTCGGATTTGGTTTGTAACTTCTTGAAGGAAAATATTCTAGTGAGATTTGTTGTTCCCAAAAAGATTGCTGCTGATAATGCTAGTTTGTTTTCATCTGCTAAGATTACTCTCTTCTATTATGATTATGGTATTAGCCTAGCACATTCATCCAATTATTATCCACAAGGAAATGGACATGCTGAGTCCAATAATAAAAATTTGATATCTATTATCAAAAAACTGGTAGATGAAAATAAAAGGGGATGGCATAAAAAGTTGTACGATGCTTTTTGGGATGATTAGGTAACATGTAAAAGAGCTATTGGTATGTCCCCCTTTCAAATTATATGACATTGTTAGTAACTTGCCAATGCCTCTAGAGATTTCAACACTTAACTTGCAGAAGGCCATAGAAGATGAACAATTTCAGTCTACAATTGAAAAGCGGGTTATATATCTAAATTAGAGCTGTGGACAGGTCTGTCATTGCGAGAATAACTCCTGAAATCATTTCCCATGCATTAAGCATTTTGGAGAGAGAAACTATGGAAGAAATGTCTATAACTGTCAATGATGAGTTTTTTAGGATGAATGAAGAATGGTGCAAAAATTCCATTGTAAAGAATTGGTTGAAGTCTGAGAAAAAGGGTAAGTGTCAGCTTCCCTCAAAACTTTAAAGGGTCCATTTTAAGGATGAAATTTTAGATGCTATCACCTTGTTGCATCGTGTAGTTGGAAATGCATATTCAAACTCTTTTGAATTTTGGATGTGCCATTTCATTCTGGTGAATTTTAGTGAAAATAAATTCATTGACTGGGCTGAGATTATTAGTTATCACTTAAATGAGCAATTGATAAATTTTTGGCAAACTGTTGCCTTCCATATGTGTTCATATCTGGTTTATATTTTAGCCAGTCAAGAGGCTGGCTAGGTAGGGTTGGAACCGACAATAGACACGCCTATGTATAGAAGCTTGCCACAACTCACTAAGTATGTTGGAATGAGGAATTACTATTGCGCCAATGACACATTCTTGATGGAGATTGTAAGAAGACTTGATGGAAACCTTGATCTTCAGGTTTCACCTAAAGTTGCTACCATTGTAATGAGATTTGGAAGCTTTTACATTCAGTTCAACAGATTCACTTATCTTAGAATTGGATGTTTTGAGAAGGCTCCATTGAGGTTCCCTTGTTATCCAAGTGATTTTCTTGTTTTTCTTGAGGTTTGCCAGTAGATGGCCATTGTGAATATTAAATATTCAAACATGGGAAAGAAGGGATATGTTTTTCCATTGTCCATGCCTTCTTTTTCTTATGAATGTAGTAATATTGCTAGGGGTCGAGAGAAAGCCCATAATGAGTTTAACTTTTAGTATTTACCTCCGAGAACTAATTTTGATAGCAAGGGGTATGTTAAACATAATTTGTATGGAGCTAGTAATTATGAACATCGCCCAAATATTGAAGATTCTTGGGAAGACCGTACAGATGAAGGTGAGGCGCAAAGGAGAAGTTTTATGAGGTTGAATTTAAAGCAAATACAAACTTTTGGTATCTCCTTTAATATTCCAGAAGATGTGGAGGAAGATTTGCTGGGTGGGAGCAAGATTTTGAGTCTTCTTTTTTGTTGCACATTCTGGTGTTGCCAGTTACATCGGTTGGAGTGGGAGATCGCCCCAGTTCGTTGGAGTTTTGTTTTGCTATCAGAAAAGATAGGGGACGGTTTGTGGAGGGGCCGATTCTGAAGTTAGAGAGGGCGAATTGTCTCTGGCAAGAGAGGAGAGAGAACGGTTGGGGAGAAGGCTGTGTAAGTCGCCACCCTGTAGCCTCAAAGATTCTGCCAAGAAAAAGAGACAGAGACCAACAGTTTGTTTTTTTCTTTGGACTGGAAGAAGCCCGAGCTGGTTTGTAAGCCGTTTCTGCCAGTAAATTCTGGTATACAGGGATCGACTGGCAAGTATGAAGCCGAGTTGAATCGACAGCCAATGCAGATTGGACTGTGGATTGCATTTGGGGTTGAGAACACAGTATATCGATTCATTCAGAACCTTTCACTCAGACTTTGCATCGATTGAGATATATATTTGAAGCTCTGTTTTCCTGCATTGAGGATTGTAATAGCTTTGATTAATACAATAAACTCTGTGTTTCCCTCTCAATACCTGTAGCTTTGATTTTGCTCTTTTTTCTTTAATTGATGCATGAAATTGCTAATGTCCATGTCACCTCAGCCAGTAGTTTTCTGAAATTACACGATTGGAATTAAAAATTCTCTTTTTCAAGTGTATAGTCTTTAATTTTAAGCTTCTAAAAATGATAATATCTGTTGTGTTTTTATAAACAACATGCAATTCAGGGCTAAAACATTGCCAAGCAGTAAACAATGGATAATGATTAAATTAATCTTCCAAAACAGGGGAAGAATGAGCGAACTGAATCCTCGAAAGCGAGAAAGAATGAAATAAATGGAATGAAAGAATGGGAGAATCTGTACGAGAATAGGGATCGAGGTTAAGATGTAGCAAGTATTACAGGCAAGGCCCGTAGATAGTGCAGGCTAGGACTCCTGCACTCTCGGTCAAAATGGGTACTAATCTTCCATCAACAACTTTAAATTGCTGGGCTGTCTGGTAGAGGGGAAGTGCTTTGCCTTTGCCAGACGGAATGAAGTATGCCCCGTTCACAAATGTGTCCCTCACAGACTTCCGCAGCCAACTCTTTCCATCGGGGCTCTCACGCCATGTCACCTGCTTCTTGTACTCCTCGTTGGGGGCCATAAAGCGATTGCCTCACATAGGGTGGGCACTCCCTCCAATGGCGTACATACGCCAGGCCTCATAGTTGTTGTTCGCCACGTGCACATACCCATGTCGGCACTTGCCCACAAAAATAATCCATATCATGTTAGTTAGCTAGATCGATTATAAGTGAAGTCATTGACGAAAGGAGTCGGCCAGTTAAAAGCACGAGATGTTGAATTTAAACAAATTACCTTGGCACGCGCTCCAATAAGCTAGGTCCAAAGTAGTTGAATGCAACAGTAACTCTCATGTCTTTAGCAGCTGTATAATCATCGCTGTGTCCCAAAAGCATCACTTGTAGTGTTTTATTGCACAGCCTAACATTAGTCATTCTTCCATATTCACGAAACCAGTCTATAGTAATTAATTCTGCAAAATTTGTCTCTTACTTTGTCATGGTAAGAGAAGCGGTTGTTAGAAATGGTAACTGCGGTGGAAGCAAACGTGACATCTACAAGTCCATCTGTGCAACTGGAGAGGCTGTTATGATCGATCCAAATGTCTCGTGAGGTAACAACTAAAATTCCATCTCCATCTTGTGTATCAATCATCTCATTGCTCATGGATTGTGAAAGGAGAACGTTGCCAGCTACACTTGGCTTGCAGTCGTGGATGTTTAATCCGTGGATGATAATGTTGCTGACATTGAAGAGGCGTATGCAAGGCCCATTGCTGATGTGAACATTTGAGCCCCTTGCGCCGATAGTCTTGTGGCTGGCGACAAACAGGGGCATTTGAAGCTTTATCTGCATATCACGGGCGAAAACTATCCACAGAGGACCATCGCGAGTAACTCCGTATCTTAAGGTCCCCAGCAGGGGATTTGCAGCATTGTCATCCGCGTTGGTGACTGTGTACATCTCTCCTCCTTTGCCTCCCTTGGCTGCGCTTCCAAAGCCCACACCGCAATCTGCAAGTTTCATTCTGTTACTTTTCTCTACCCAGTGTGGATCTCTTCTCCAGCAATTGTCTACGACATTATATGAGGAAGCGGCAGTAGACAAGGTGGCCTGGAGATTGAGAATAATCAACAGTATCATGGAGGCATTCATAAAGAGTCTCTGTTCCATGAATATGATTATACAGTTTGGCAGTGAATGAATCCTGTATTCGCCTTGAGATGCCTTAGTCAATTCGATTCAATCCAAAAGAAATCAAAAAATGATTAGTGAGCTTCAATAATCATGTTGTATGTTTTCCATGGGTTCTGTTGAAAATGTAGCTCGGAGGTGTCTCCAGCCTGGAACCGTGTCACCCAGGCTGGAGCGGTTGTGGAGATAAACATCTCCAGATTTTTCCTATTTTTTTGTTTATCTTCTTTATCTTCAACGCAACACACTTGCCAAGTTTGGCAAATTTCCTTTTTAGCAAAACAACTCTGCCTTGTTTACTTCGTTAATCTCTACTCCACCGTAGGTAATGAGAGGTTATAAAAAGGAGATCAATGTGAGTGTTTGGATACACAGATAAAGTCTTTATTGCAGGAATGACACAAGAGAAAGGGAGATTGGAATGATCAGAAGGAGGAGTAGAAATAATATCCAGGATTGCAGTGTAGCTATGGATGCCAAGTACTGGCAGTTATTGTAAATCTTTTCTTTTCTGTTATAATAAAATCTCTCATTGAATGCTGGTTTTTCCCCAGAGTTAGGGGTTTTCCAGGGTAAATCACTGTGTCAGGTGTGATGAGTTTTCTCTAATTTTCTGCCACATTTTGTATTTCAGTGAATGGTGTTGTGCATGCTTTAGTTCTTTGTTTCAGTAATTTAATTTATGTTATTCAAATTCCTGAGTATTTAAACAATAGTGAATTTATTGCTGGGTTTCACAACACCAATAGAGGAGGCGTATTTTTCACATGGTATCAGAGCAAATACTCTAAAAGAGAAAACTAGGGTTTAATCACACCACTGCAAGTTTCGATTTTCTTTTTGTATTTAGGGGTTTCAGTAATGGCAGCAACCAGATTAAGAGATTTAGACAGACTTGAGGGGGCTTCAAACTTTGGCGTGTGGAAAACAAGAATTCTTCTGTTACTGGAGGAGAATGGTCTGAAGGAATATGCAACCACTACCGTTTCTGTTCCTACAGATGCTATGTTACTGATGACCTACCAGAAAGAAGATGCCAAAGCTAGATGCATCGTTATGGATGGGGTCAAGGATCACCTTGTTCCTCATATTGCAGATTTAGACACCTGCAAAAAGATGTATGATGCCATACTCAACCTATACCAGAGTTCAAATTTGAACAGGTAGCTGATTCTCAAGGATAAGCTGAGAAACACCAGAATGAAGAAAGAGGAGAGCGTTGTGGACTACCTTACCAGGATCAAAATAGTAAAAGATGAGCTAGTAACTGTCGAGGTAGCAATACTAGATGATGCGGTTGTCAGGATTGCATTGGCAGGATTCACAAAAGATTAGGATATCTTTGTTAAAGTTGTATCTAGACGGCAAGATATTCCTGATTGGGATCATTTGTGGACTGATTTCACTTAGGAAGAATTTTGAATGAGTTATGTTAATGGAGGTAGCAACAATGGTCGTAAGGGTGAGGTGGAAGAGAATGTTGCTCTTCCCAACAAAGGCAAAGCTAAGAAAGGCTCAAGCAGTGAGTCTACCTCAAAAGGAGACAAGAAGAAAAAGAAAGACCTGAGTAAAATTAAATGTTATGGTTGTGATCAGCTAGGACATTATGTCAGTCAATGTCCGAATCGGAAGAAAGGAGACAAGAAGAAGAAGCAGACAACAACTTCAGCGGATGTTGATGAGCTATCCTCTAGACTAGAATATGAGTTCGCTCTTCTAAACTGCTTATCTAGCTCGAGCACTACAGGGGTCTGGTATATTGACAGTGGTGCGTCATGCCATATGACAGGAGTTAGAGAAAACTTCTCCAACTACAAAGCAGAAGAAATAGGCTTCCAGATAAAAATGGGAAACAAGTCCACATGCACTCCAGTTGGAAGAGGGACTGTTTCATTTCAGAGGGAGTCAAGCAGTGATATTAAGATCACAGATGTATTGCATGTGCCAGGGATGTACATGAATCTGATTTCAGTATCTGCCCTTGAAGACAAAGGGTATAGCGTACTCTTTCAAGGACAGAAGGTGTATTTAAAACACAAGGACTGGAAGAAGGCAAAGCAGATTGGAGTTAGAAGTGACAATTTATACATATTACAGTTTGAAACTCCAAAGGCACTAGTGAGCAGTAATAGCAGTAGGGAAACAGGAGAGCTATGGGATAGACGGATGGGACATATACACCATGGGGCATTGAAATTGCTCAAAGAAACCGTGATAGGAATTCCAGAGTTGAGTGCAGAGCATAGTGACGCATGTAAAGGGTGTGCACTTGAGAAATTTTCAAAGGCAGCTTTCCCTAGAAGTGATAGTAGAAGTACAGGTGTTCTTGACTTGATACATTCTGATATTTGTGGTCCCATGTCTACTCAGTCTTTGAGAGGTTATGAGTATTACGTTACCTTCATTGATGATTTCTCCAGGAAGACCTGGATATATTCTTCAGACAGACAATGGGGGTGAGTATAAAAGCAAAGTCTTCTAGGAGTTCTATACCAAAGAAGGAATCAAGAGAGAGTGGAATGTTCCCTACAACCCACAACAAAACGAGGTTGCTGAGCGTAAGAACAAGGCAATTGTTGAAGCAGCCAGGGCCATGTTGTTTGATCAGGATCTGCCTAAGTATCTTTGGGCAGAAGCTTGCAGCACAAAAGTCTATATTTAGAATAGAGTACCTCATAAGATTTCGGGGAAAATGACACCAGAAGAAGCTCGAGGTCGGGCATTTTAGGATCTTTGGCAGTATAGCATAATGTCACATAACATCAAAGAAAAGAACCAAGTTAAATTCGACTGCAGAGAAAGGCTTCTTTGTTGGATACAGTGAAACCTCCAAGGCATACAGGATCTTTATTCTAGGGATGAGGAGGATCATAGTGAGACGTGATGTGAAGTTTCTGGAGGAGAAAGCCTTCAGAAAATCTCAGGATTTTCCAATAGTTGAACAAAGTCAGCAAATTGAAGCTCCAAAAGTGGATCAGGAGTCTCAGGTACAGGGCACTGTGATAGGAACAAATAAAAATATAGGTACCTTGGGTGAGTTGAGTCAACATGATCAAGAGCAGTAGAATAAGGAACAATAAGCTCCATCTATTGGTGTATCTCCTACTGGCAAGAGAAGGATTAGTCGAGTGGAAACTTAGATTACACAAGATGCTCAGGAGTTTATGGGAGCTCCTGGAATGAGTGGCAGGGAGACCACTAGCTAAATATTTAGATTATGTAGCATTAATAAGCGAGCTCATTGACAATGAGCCTTCCAATTATCAGGATGCTGCACAGTAGCAAGTTTGGCAAGATGCTATGGTGGAGGAATACATCTCCATCATGAAGAACGATGTCTGGGAGGTAGTGCCAAGGCCTATAGATAAGGCAGTGGTTGGTTCTCGCTGGATCTATAAGATCAAGTATGCTACAGATGGTAGCATAGAGAAATACAAAGCTAGGTTGTGGCCAAGGGGTTCTCTCAGAAGGAGGGAATCGACTATGATGAGACATTCGCTCCAGTGGCCAGATATACCTCCATACGAGTTGTGATTTCATTAGTAGCACAAATGGGATGGTAGATCCATTAGATGGATGTCAAGACGGCTTTCCTAAATGAAATCATAGAGGAAGAGGTGTACATTGAACAACCAAAAGGTTTTGTGGCACATGGGAGTGACTCTCATGTTTGTAGGTTAAAGAAAGCACTATACGGACTTAAGTAGGCACCCAGAGCGTGGTATGAGCGCATAGATAGCTACTTGCAGAGCATGAGATTCGTGAAGAGTGAGGCAGACTCCAACCTTTACTATCTCATGATGGGGGGTGAACCACTCATCCTAGTTTTGTATGTGGATGATTTATTTATGACTGGTTCACTGAGGCTCATAGAGGATTGCAAGAGGGACCTAGTAGCAGAGTTCGAGATGAAAGATTTGGGGTTGATGCAGTATTTTCTAGGACTAGAGGTGTGGCAGATAGAGGGAGATATTTTCCTTGGTCAAGGGAAATATGCTATGGAAATCTTGAAGCGATTCAGAATGCTGGATTGTAGACCCATGTCTACACCAATGGTTACAAATTGGTAGAAGATCAATGCATCAAAGTAGGAGGCAGTAGACCCCACCTTGTATAGACAACTTATTGGGTCATTGATGTATCTAGTCAATACAAGACCAGACATTTGCTTTGCAGTCAACTCTCTTAGTCAATTCATGGTAGAACCAAAGAGAGTACATTAGATAGCAGCAAAGCATGTGCTGAGGTATCTACGTGGTACAGTTGAGTATGGGTTGAGAAATACTTGGGGTGATGGTGTCAAGTTGATTGGCTACACTAATGCAGAATGGGCTGGTAGTGCAGTAGATAGGAAAATCACTTCGGGGTGTTGTTTTAGCATGGGATCAGGGGTTGTCTCTTAGTACAACAAGAAATAGAAGTCTGTTCATTAAGCTCTATGAAAGTAGAGTACATGGCAGGGAGGATGGCAACATGTGAGGCCATATGGCTTTGGAAGCTGTTAGTAGCATTGTTTGGTTAGGAGCTAGCATCGACTATCATTCACTGTGATAATCAGAGTTGCATAAAACTCTCTGAGAATCTTGTGTTTCATGATACCTCAAAGCATATTGACATTAGATATCACTTTATTAGGGATTGAGTACAACGTGGATTAGTTCAACTACAATATATATCTACAGATGAGTAGGTTGTAGACATCTTAACGAAGGCCTTGATGAAAAGCAAGTTTGTCTTCTTTAGGGACAAGTTAAGTGTAGTAGAGAACACCTTCCTCGCTAAGAGGGAGTGTTGAAAATGTAGCTTGGAGGTGTCTCCAGCCTGGAACCATGTCACCCAGGCTGGAGCGATTATGGAGATAAACATCTCCAGATTTTTCCTATTTTTTTGTTTATCTTCTTTATCTTCAACGCAACACACTTGCCAAGTTTGGCAAATTTCCTTTTTAGCAAAACAACTATGCCTTGTTTACTTCGTTAATCTCTACTCCACTGTAGGTGATGAGAGGTTATAAAAAGGAGATCAATGTGAGTGTTTGGATACACAGATAAAGTCTTTATTGCAGGAATGACACAAGAGAAAGGGAGATTGGAATGATCAGAAGGAGGAGTAGAAATATTATCCAGGATTGCAGTATAGCTGTGGATGCCAAGTACTGGCAGTTATTGTAAATCTCTTCTTTTCTATTATAATAAAATCTCTCATTGAATGCTGGTTTTTCCCCAGAGTTAGGGGTTTTCTAGGGTAAATCACTGTGTCAGGTGTGATGAGTTTTCTCTAATTTTCTGCTGCATTCTGTATTTTAGTGAATGGTGTTGTGCATGCTTTAGTTCTTTGTTTCAGTAATTTAATTTCTGTTATTCAAATTCCTGAGTATAAACAATAGCGAATTTATTGCTAGGATTCACAACACCAATAGAGGAGGCATATTTTTCACAGGTTCATGTATATATAGGGAGAGGCTTGCATAACCTGTGTAGATATAAGCGAGCCGCCACAAAGCCTGCAAGAGCATGAACGAATGGAGATCAACATGATGTAGTCAATCCACAATACCGACGCCACAATGAAGATGCGAACATTTGATAGGGGGCGTCCTCAGATTTATCACTTAAAAATAACACAAGCTCTTCCTTATCAAACAGCTTGTTTTCTTCCAGAATCCACCAATTAATATTTGTTGGATGGCTTAGTGCATAATTTATGTTCATCAAAAATGTATGTGTTGAGAATTGGTTGCACCATTCTAATGTCTGCTCATTACTCTGAGCCATTAGCACAATTACATGATGTCATCGGCGGCTCGTTCGTCATTCATTCACTATTCTATTAATTAGAAATTACAGTTACGTCTACCAGAATACTTAGCTAAATCTCCAGCCATAATTCCTGTAGATGAGATGGGTGGAACCTTTCTTCTTGATTTTCTTTATTTTATATGTCAGTTCCTTTAGTTTTCTTTAAATTTTTATTACTCAATTGTTATTTGTTAGTATTCTAATTTTTTCACTCTATTTTGTCCTAATTTTCCTTTTTACATTTTGCTTTATCATTTTTTTAGTCAAATATATTTTTAATTAATAGTCTATAATTTTTTCAATTGTTACTCCTTATTATTCTCCCTTTCTTCTTTTATTGAATTTAATATTTTATGATATTATATTATCAGTCTTTTATATCATATTAATTTTTATTATAGATTATCATTATTTATCGTTTTAACATTCTTCTTAACTCTATATCACAACCCTTTTTATTATTTTCGCTCTTTAATACTTTATATTCTTTAGTATATGATAAACTGTGACTTTTCAATGTCTATTATGTTCTTTGTTTAATATTCATCTTCACTTGGTTCTTTTATTTTAACCTTATTATTAGAGTATTATAAGTTTACTGATTAATTAATAATATACATATGTGTTTTTCATCCTAGCAATAGCCTATTTTACTAATAATAAGCTATGTCCAGGTTCAAACAAATAATAATATTATTGTTGTTACTATGTCTTTTGCTATCCTCATAATTTTCCTTACTCCAATATCTTCTTTCAAATCACTTGAATCTTGCTTCCTCCAATCAAGTTTTTGGGTTTTGTGTCTTTGAACCCTCCCAATCTCCCTCCTTTTTCTATCCTAGTCTACTAACTCAACTTTTTATTCCTCTCTCTATTTGCTTATCATCCCGATGATAGGTCATGGAGTATGATCCAAAATGTTGATGGAAAAAATTGTACACAATTTAACAAAAAATCTCGAGCACTAATTGTCATGGACTGTGGAAACAAAATGTTATTAATATAAGTGATTTAATTTTTTTGTGTAAACGAAAAATCAAGACAGACAATTACTAACCTGAAAATTGATGAGATAGATGTCTGAAAATAAATAAACAAGCAAAGCTTTTTGGTTCAAAATTTGACATTAATATGTTGTACAATATGTCAAAAGGAGATTCTTCAAATTGTTTATTCCTTACAAGATATCGATGATTTTGGTGCCTATTCAATTCAAAAGCAAATTCATTTCATGCAAGATCTAAGAATACATCTATGAAACAACAATGTTTAGTCTTTAGTCTCATGCAAACTTGCATTCATAGGAACATAAAACATGGGATGTGCCTCATACAATAATCTATAGAATTAAGAGGCTTTCCTTTTGTATGATCATCAAGAAAATCTATTTTTCATGGACGAAGAAAGGAGAAATATTACAATATGAAATAAAATTTTGAAAACTAATCTATGTTGGAAACAATGGATCATTCGGTAGATAAAAATTGGTTATTTCCCAATATCACTATACTAGAAACTTCTAGAAATATTCCTGAACCAAAAAAGAGCATCTTATTTTTTTAGACCCTATATTCACTAAGAATTAGAGAAATATCATAATTAAATATTTATGTTATAAATTATAATTTCTATTAATTTCACTCTCAAAATTGTAACCCTACAATGTTTAACGTTGTAGGGGATGAACATATCAAAAGACCATGCCTTAAGGGGAATTATAAATAACAAAACCACAATGGGTGCATTCCAACAAATAGAACATTATGTTTCAAAGGACATTACTCAATACGTGGGAGGTCACACCTTAGGGAGTATCATACATGACACCAGCACTATGATAGGACAAATCATGGAATGAAGGGTCACAAATTAGAGGGTATCAAGCACAATTTAGACCAAAATAAACTATAAACACATTCTCCCACCAACCAATAAAACTATGATAAGTAAAACACATTCTTTCTATAGGTAATGAATAGCAATTTTTTATTGCTGCCACCAAATATTACACAACATTCACGTGCGTTAGATTATATGCATATAATTTTGAATATAAAATTTAAGGGATAAATGCACCAATAAAATACATGCCCTTTTCCATTTGTAATCATTTTTTTCCTATCAAGATTTGACACATTGCTCCTTTCCTATGCCTTTACAAAGTTATTTACAAAATAGAAAACCCCACTAAAACTAGTCACTTGAAGGACTTTTCTAATCGATGGAGCTTTATGCGATGATAATCAACGGCTAATAAAAATATAACATGTCGCTTAATTTGTGCTAAAATATCAAATAAAATTCCACCACCTATTCGATCTCATTTAAACTTAACACAACCCACCAAATATTATGACGTAACCCCCATTCACTCATCGATAGTGTTGAATTAATACAACTCACGCCATAACTAAGCCATGGCCAGCTAAAAGTTGGGATATATTGACCTTTTAACCATCCACTCGAGACCTACTTGAATATTCATGATCTTCCCCTTGAACCAATTTAACCATTAGGTGCCTTAGAGAACGGAACAAATTCCAATAAACCATTCTCCATGTGCTAGAAAACCTATGTGAACAACCCAATGCCAGTAATATGAAAGACCTTTGGCTACCGAGGAGTATGCCTATTAATGACCATTATTATTTTTTTGATGTTGATGGTTGGTTGTCAATCGCCATGGTAATAGAAACTCTTCACCTAAGTTTAGGATGAAAACCTTGTTAAATGTTAAAAACTGGGGCTTCCTTATTTTAGAGTTGATACTCTATAAAGTTTGATATCATGGGGTGCAAACATATCAAAAGGCCATGCCTTAGGGGGTTTTATAACTAACACCACCATGAAGGGTGGATTCTATGAGAAAATATGAGTCAACCCTTTCATAATTTTTCATCATGCATAACTTAAGAAGTACAATAGGAATTTTATCAAGCGTGGTTGAATGGAGAACCTCATTGGCCATTATAGCCCTTTCTAGAGTATCTTTACCTGACACAAACCACCCTGCTCATCTAAAATAATTGATGGAAGGAAACTTGCTAATCTCATAGCAAAATATTTAGTGAAGATTTTATAAATTGTGTTGCATAAAGCAATTGGCTTGAAATCCTTAAATGATGAGGGGTCAGATTTCTTTGGGATCGGAGCCACTAGAGTGACATTTAAATTTTTTAAAATGTTTATGCTTATTCTTGATTATTTCAAGGCTAGAAGAATTTCTCTACCCACAAAGTACCAACATTTCTAAAAAAATATGGGCATATAACCATCTAGAATTGGGGCTTTTTCAGCCGTCATAAAAAATACCACATTCTTAACTTCTTCAAGGGTAAAATTTGACATCAACATTTTATTTTGGTCCTTAGACACCAAAGCAGGAATGTTGTTGATTATTTCATTGTTAGCAAAATATTTGTGCTATTTTAAAGGAGAAAGAAGTTATTTAAAGAAGAGGATTTCCTCTTTCCTAATGTCGTCATCTGTTTATAATACATTACTTGAATCAGAATGGATAGAGATAATTCGGTTTGCCTATCTCCTAATTTTTGCAGAGGTATGAAATAATTTAGAGTTTCTATCTCCATCTCTTAACCATAACTCTCTAGACTTTTGTCTCCAATAGAATTCTTCCTAGGAAAGGACTTAATTCTAGTTTAGCTTTTAAACTCTTCTCCTTCTCAAACAAGGGGCCATCCATTTGTTTCTTGATGAGAACTTCATACAAAGAGGCCAAATCCCATTCCACTCTTTCCTTCTTTGAGAATATATTCTTACAGTCATTCAAATTCCAATGCTTGATATTTTCCTTTAAAATTTTTGATTTTTTGCTAAGCTGGAACATTCTAGACCCTTCTATGAATGGACAACCGAACCACTAGGTTTCCAGAAGGGGGTAAATTTTTTCATCTCTAAACCACATTCTTTGAATTTATATGTATATTTGCATGAAAACCTATCTTGAAAGATGGATAAGGAGATCGGGAAATGATCAGAGCCAACCACACTGTGAATAATGGAGGAAAAGTCCAAAGGTGCATTTAAATAGTTCTAAGATAGAAAGAAGTAATCCTATCTTTCAACTATTTGGGAGAAGTCCTTCCACTTGTTTGTCCATGTAAAAGTGCCATTTTTTAAGTATAGTAATACAACCTTTTCCTCAATATAAAATTATTGAAATCTTTCATAACTCTGGGTGGAGGAATAATTCCTCCATTTTCTTTAGAGGTGTTCAGAACTACATTGAAATCCCCAACAAAAACCATGATATCAATTTTGATGGGAGAGGAAACTGAAGAAAACTACCTCCATAACTGATTTTTTTTAGAGGTAGATAAGGGGCCATGAATATTAAAATCCAAAAAAAACTTATTTGATTTCAAACACCAGAGAGATGCGCCAATCTAGTTTTCATGAGAGGCTAGCAAATTCATCTTCACATTATTTTTGTTCTAGAATATTGATAATCCCCTTGAGGCCCCCAATGTCAAGGAGGCAAGAAAACCCTAATTTGACCAAGCATCAAAAATTTCAAAAGCTGGTGACTCAAAAATTTTTGTTTCCAATAGAAGGAAAACATTTACAAAAGTACCAAAGATTTGACACTTGATTAAGCGTCGCTTGTTAATGGCGTTTAATCCCCTAACATTCCATGAAAGAATCCTCATTTTTTTTAGGAGAGATTTTGTCTCTCCTCATTTTGAGATTTAATTTGAATGTTTTGCACCCCACAAGTGTCAAGTTTTTTGGATTTGGAATTTGACCCTTCACCAGCCATTCCCAAAATAGTATTTTTGGAAGAAGACCTTAATTTTTTCTCTAGAGTTGTTTGAATGCCAACTACTATCTCTAATTGAGTTTTATGACTATTTGACATCCTGCCTCTCTTAACCTTGGGAGAATTAAGAGTATTTATCTCTAAGTCCATTTGGGAAATCCAAGGAGAAGCTACCTAAGTCAAGGAAGAGGAACAAACAAGATTCTCCAGATCAGATGTCAAATTGTGAACATGAGTTACTTCTTTTTGAGAATCTATTTGGGAGATGGGGAGGGGGTGGACTTAATACCCACATCTGATTCCCTAATAATTTCATCAGTTCCCTCTGCAATAAAGTCTTTCCAAACCTTTTTCTATCAATTCATTGACCCAATTCGTAGTAATCATATTTTTTATTAAATGGTTTCAAGCAATTTATAGTTCAAATTATTTTAAAAGAAAAACATATGCAACAAAAGATAGGAGTTTATGTTATACTATCTATGTGCTTTCGCATGTAACAAATAATGATATTAGAATAATAGGAAATGCATCTCTTAATGTTAAGATCAAGTACTAGGGTAAACCCACAATAGTGGGTTACAATTTTTCAAACGAAGAAAAATTAGAAATGCTTATCAAAAAATTTAAAACGGTTTACCCCTTCTAATGAACGGGGATCGAATGAACCACCCCCCTTCTAATGAACCCCCCTCCCTTCTAATGAACCCCCTCCCTTCTAATGAACCCCCTTTTGCACCATATAAAGGGGGTTCGAATGAACCCCCTTCATTAGAAGGGGGGTTCTAATGAACCCCCTTTTTTCACCTTCCCCTCCACCATTTCAAAATTTATGCATTTTTTTTACTATCGAAGCTTGGGAAGGAGGTGAAAATGGAGTCAACTTGATAAACCAAATTGGATGATTGTAGTGATCGAAACGTGATTTCCAACAACTATAAATTTAATATATTATATGTTTTTATTTTATATTTTATTTTTTAGTTTTACTGTACATAGGTTTTTCACCGAACATCAAGTTCAATGAAAAATCATTGTGGAAAAATAGTAAATTTGAGGGAAAAAATTGAAAAATATATATCCACTAGGTATTGATGTCCTCGTTCTAACAAAAAAAGAAAATTTGAATTTCAATACATACCAAAAAATTTATGCGAGCCGAAGTGCACCTATGTCTAAATTATAAATGTTTTGACTTCAAAACTTAATTAAAAGAAAAATACTCAACAAAATGCTATGAAACAAAATGAAAGAACTAGATAGTTGTGTTACCAACCTAAATTCAAAAGAATTAGAATTTTATCCTTTTAAAAAAAAAGTTATGCGAGCCGAAGTACACACCACTTTTTAAAAATGTTGTTTACTATTAAAAACTAGTTATCAAAGGAGATGCAAAAAAAATACAATTTAAATTCAATTTTTTTTTTTTTAAAATACATTTAAAATCTACAGAAAAAATCTCACAAATCACTAGTTTACATCATTTTCAAATTCCTAATAGTTTACCTACTATAAGAGTCAGAAAGTAAAGTTTTCTCTGAAAATGTTGATTTCAATGTCAAGTTTGGCCAAAAAGTGTAACCCCCTATTGTGGGATGACATTAATAAGAGGTTGCTTTATTTATTGTAGAGAGAATTTACATTGAATGGTATGTGTAGTTTACAAAGTACCAAAACACAAGACTTTTTCTTAGTTAAGAATACATGTGTATAGATAGGCATAGTTGTAGATAGGCATATGTGTATTGAATGGTATAGATAGGCATAGTTGGGTTACACAGTAAGAAGTTAAAGTAGGTTATCATGTATTTTCAATTACATCTCATATGCATGGATGATAGAGGGGGTTCCATCATTTTAATAGTGGTGATCACAATATATCTCCCTTAGGAAAGTGAAAAGCACCTCAACTTTGGTGCAACTATATTAGAATTATGAAAATGTACCTTGCAACTTTTCTATATATAGATTTTGCACTAGAGGCATTGTTTGGCATAAAATTTTGAATTTATGTACATTTCATGGCAACAATCTATTATAGTTGAAGTGAGAAATTGGACATAAGTTCCAAGGAATTTTGGTTATTAATAGATGAACACGAATCTTCCATCATGGTTGTGGAATTTATTGGGATGAAAGGAGTTTGTATACATTTGGTTGTGTCTCCATTAGATAGTTGAATGATTCATGACTATTGCATTGGCGGTTTCTGTCGCACCAAAAGATTGACCTCTTAGTTCCCTATACAATCACCAAATTTATATAAGATCCACATGAGGTGGCTAAGCCACGTACAAACCCAAGCAGCGTGCTACACCAAGGAGACCAAGGGACACACCATCTTGCAACAATCCCCCCAAACACAAGCGAGGGGTTCAAACCTATGACCTCAACTCTGATACCAATTGTTGCATTGGTGGTTTTTGTTGCACCAAAAGATCAACTTGTTAATGCTCGATACAACTGCCAGATTTATACAAGATCCACGAGAGGCGGTTAAGGCATATCATGAACCCAAGCGCCACACTACACCAAGGATACCAAGGGACACACCATCTTTTAACAATGATTATAGGAATGTTTAGTCGTGTCCTAACATGAGTGAATTAAATTATTGTGTAAGTAGAAAATAAGGAAATAAACATGGTGAGGATAACACTATTTCTCTAGTTAATTGAAACATTAGGAAATGTCAAAATATGACATTAAATGGTAAGAAAAAATATAATGTCTTCATATATAATGTTTATTGTGGCTAAAGAATTGTGAGAATTTGTACGACTATTTTTTGTTAAATGTAAAGAAGGTAAATTAAAATTCCAATGATCTATACTATTTGGAAATGCATGACAATAAGTACGGTTCAAGCACAACTTGATGAGAACATAAATTAATATAAATGTGTTCCTATGACTATTTGACGTGCACACATTTTACACCTATCTAACTCTATTGATTAATATATATAAAGGGAATAAAATGAGTATACTTAAGGATCAAATCACGAGTCAAACATAACATAAACATAAGTTATTTGTTGGTATATAATTGTATTAATATTTTCCATAAAAATAATATCATTTCAAATAGAAATTTTGAGATTTAAATATTTTCTTAACATAATATACAATTACATATATAAAGAGTATTGATAATTTAGCTTTTTTAAAAATAAAAAATCAATTGTTGGATAGAAAATTTAATGTCTGTTTGTAATACAAGTAAATTAAATTAGAAAAAAAAGGAAATAGAAATAGTTCATCCATCAAAGGAAAAATAAAATAAAACAATAGAATTTATAGAAATTGGATGTCTTTTTGGGTTTAATATTTAACTACTATTTTATTTTGTTCCTTGGAAATTTATCCTTTTGCAAGGGGGTTTTTTGTTGTGCGTTTCAGCTCTCCTGAAGATAGATAGGCTATTCTTGACTATGGCTTGTGGGTTTGGGATTCTCACCCCCTCTCCATTAAACCTTGGGTCCATTATTTTAATTCTTTGAATGAACCCTTATATGTTATGCCTGTTTGTGTAAGACTTCCTTATCTTCCCTTACAGTTCTAGTGCTCCTCTGCAAGTATGACTTTAAACCGAAGTGTATGTAATAAAAGTTGAGTAGTTCAATGCAAATCATAGAAATTGTTGTTGCAAATCATAGAAATTGTTGTTGCAAATTAGTTTCAAAGTTTAATCCCTTCATAAAGTTAGTTTTGGTTTTGTCTTTAGGATTGGTGTTTTCTGCTGGTATTTAGATTCTATTGTTTTGTGTTGTTATGTGCTAGACTTTTTGCAGGGTGTTCACCAGTTCTTTGACACCTATTGTTTTGTTTGGTTGTTTTGGTGGCCTCTAGGCCTTGTCCTACTCTATGGTTGGGTTCAGGGGCCCTTTTCCTTGCTTCTGTTACCAAAAACAATCTAGTGATTCTCTGATGATAGCTCCAAATTTTGACTAATTTAATGTTACACTCTACCCGTTATGGTACATCCTATGTCAATATTTGACATACTAAATTGAAATATTCATCATTGGGAAAAAATTCACCATTAAAATAATTATTGGAGATGTTTTAAAATGCATCTTTAACCCTACATATTCAAATGAACTAAGATCAATACTTTAGAACATCAAAAGTGACTGAAATATTTTTTTCTTCAAGGACACAAATAATGTTAAATAAAACTTCAAAGTGACTGAAATGTTTTGTGTTTTAAATAGACAAATAATGTTAATTAGAAAAAGAAAAAAAACCCAAAATCAAATTTAAATTTACAAATTTGAAGCTCATTTAGATACAAATCTAAAATTGAGCTAAGTTTATGTTACAAATTGTAAAATCTAAGTACAAACAAAAGATTACAAAGCCAAAATGAAAACTAGTCCTTGAGAATGAATTCAATTATACATAATATGTTTTACAAAATAATACAAGTTCCTAATCAAAATGAAACCATATCGAAGGGAATAAGTGAAGACACATGCAATTTTCTCCATTAGAGTATCAAATATTTGACAAATATGTGTTGATCCATCCATCCTCCCATCCATAGTTGGGTAGATTCTCGAGGAAAACAATCCTAGTTGATGGCAGTGGGATACAATTTGAAATTTGAAAACATAAAATGAGCTACCTATAGAAAGCTAGATTTATCTACATATTAACTTTTGTAAAGGCATGCCCAAATCAAGTTATCACCTTAGAATTAATTTAACAAAAAAATTATTAGAATTTTAATAACTAAACAACTAATGACCATTAATTGACAAGTGGATTAATTATTTAGCTTTGATCATTTTTAACAAATTAAGCATGCTATGTGTAAAAATAAAGCAATACTAGATGCCTTGCTAATTTACTAATGGATATGTATCATTTGTTATGACCAATTGTTATCAATTAAAAGTTAAGGTATTGTGCCGTAGAAAAAAGGACCCTTTGCTTGACATGGGATTAATTGCTAATAAAATGGGCTTAATCTAGTGTTGTGAGGCATTTTATGCATCCACACTAGGTCTTGTACCTTTGGGTGGTATTCTTTAGACTTTTCCAAACCTAGGCAGTGAACTATCCATTTTGCCACCCAGAAGATTTTTAGTGATTAATCGAATAATAGTAAGCTTAATTGATCTAACAAGTGCATTAAACAAAAAAGGAAACCAAAATTTTCAAATATGATATGAATAGGAAACCAATGAAGCCATGCATATAAAAACACAGTGATATCAAAAGAAACATTTTATTTATATATATAAATGTTTTTATATTGCATTGGCACTACAAAATTATTTGATTCGACTACAGAAGTTCATGTCATGGGAAAAGGACAAAAGGAGGCACTTTCAGTGAGCTACACAAAGCAAATATGAGGACATGAATTCCTTTAGTAACAGTCGGTAGGCATTCAACTTGGGTTGGTGATAGTAGGTTCTCGTGTGACCAGAGGAATTGCATAAAGAGTCTCATATCGTTTCTTACGACTCCTGTGTACAGAAGAGCCACAACTTCCTCCAAAGTCTCATCTTGAAGGGTCGAAACAATGCAAATGGTGTTAGCTATTAGTCCATTTTGAGGGTAGTGGCTAAGCCCGTTGATTGCCACATTAACATGACGATGGAATTCAGGATTTACCAAGTGCTCTAGTGCCCTTACACCCCAATCACGACAGCCATAAGTTCTTATGACTGTATATATAAAATGCTCTAGGATGGTTGTGTTGTGTACATGGGCTTGGCTCAGGAATGCTTCACCCAGAATGCTGTGAAGAACTTCTTCTACCTCACTCTACACTATGAAGACCTCTTTCAGCTGGTCCGATATATGCCTAAACAATAGACTGCATTCAATTTCTTCCAAGAAAATGTAGTCATTGGAAAAATTACTGTCACTCTGAGAGCTTGCCATATTTGATGCTATTGATTGACGAAGAAAGGTGACACTAGTTAAATTTATAGAAGATTGGTTAGACATTGGTGTGTTCTCCTAAGTTTGATGAGATGGCAATTTAGTCCCAATTTGTCGCTAATTTGATTTGGTTTAAATTACAATTTCCCATCAAGCAACATACATGTGCTACTGCTTAACATTCCTTGGATATTGCATTAATTGTTTGGTTGTGTGAGAGGTCATTCGAAAACTATTGGTGAGATCAAGATCAATTTTTCTTGTCAATGTCTATTCCTCTACCAAGGTTAATTAATTTGGTTGATTTTAGTAATTTTCAAGAAACATTGGAAAAGCAAAAAGGCCACTAATTTAGTAATATCTTTCATGACTATCCAGTGGCCTTAGATTTAGTCTAAATTTGAAAATATAAAAGAAGATAGGGGTTCTTCTGGACATACACCTGCTGGTGTTGTTGAGAAGGATTTAAGCATTTATTTTAGACTGTAATGTTTATAATTTGTGTTGTGAATTTAATGATATGTCTAGTACGTTAATCTTTGCATTACATTTGTGATATGGTTGTGTCTTCTTTGAAAGATAAGTTGTATAGCATTCATTTATTGCATTCTGATTTTATCTCTTTGATTGGATAGTCATAGGTTTTTAATCTTTGAACTGGCCATTTATGGCTTTGATTTACACTTCCCGTGTTGGTTTCATATTTAGGAACTAGTGTTAGTCACCTTTTCTGATTTCTGGTTAAAATCATACCCTTATTCATTAGATTAGATAAATTCATTGAAAATCTGGTGAGGGAGCTATACCTCGACAAAATTTAGAGAAAAGCCACAAATGTAATTGTTGTCTTTTCAGAGCTATTAGCGGATTTTCACTAGTGCTAAATCCGGTCCAAGAGGTATTTGTTTAAGGATATTTGTCTTGAGTAATTCCATTCGCTAACAAGTTGATAAATATTTCCTTCATATTTCTTTCCTACAATAATCATTGTTCTGCAATCTTTCTCTATATGAAATCTTACATCCTTTAATATATGATTACATCCTTTATTGTACATTTTTCCAACACTTAAAAGATTATGCCTTAAACCCTTAAAATAGTAGACATCATTTGTATTATGCTTGCCATCAAAACTTACTGAACCTATCCCATAGATCTTAGAACTAGTATCATCTCCAAACATAACTAAGCCTCCATCATATTTTTCAAGTTTAACAAACTTACTCTTGTCACCATCATGTTATGTGAACAACCACTATTAACAACCCAAAAGTTCTTTTCTTGTTTAGCATGTAGGGAAGAGATTACAATACCTTTATTTTTCTCCTTATCTAGAGGGCATTCATTTACCTATTTTTCATAATTAGTAGAAGTAGGTTCATATTTTATAGGAAAGAACAAGCATTCATTGTCATCAAGATCTCCATGATCAGATTCCTCCTCAAATATACTAGCATCCTCATTCACAGAATATGCTCTATTGATCTTCTTACCTTTCTTTTCTTTCTCATATCTTTATTTTTTCCTCTTAGCTCTTTCTAGACACCTCAAAGCATAATGACTGATTCCTTAATAAATAAATCATTTAAAGGGTATCTTAACTTCATATTTACTAGAGCCTTTCTTCATCCTTCTCACAAAGTTAGCTTCTAATTCACAGATCTTCAACTTTTGTAGCCTTAAAAGTAGTTTTTGATTTGGATCTATTTCTCAAATTCAACTTTCTCATCTCATATGATGTCAGAGATCTCAACAACCGATCTTTAGTGTAAGTCTTGTAATCTATATGTTCTTCAATAGCACATACCTTTTCACTATAATCATTTGAAAGAGCTCTAAGAATATTCTTTACAATCCTGAATTCATCTATTGTAGCACCAAGTCTTCACATTCCAGCTACTACCTCATCTAATCTCTATACATAGACTTTAACATTCTCATCTTTAAACATACGTAGGAGCTCAAACTATGTCTCCAAATTCTACAACTTTTCCTCTTTAACCCTTTCATCTCATTCATGCACCTTTTCCAAGGCATCCCAAAGCTCTTTACGAATCTTCAGATTTTGAGCTTTAATCAACTCATAATGTACAAGACTATTCTTCAAAATGTACTTCACCTTATTGTTCGCTTCATGTTCCTTAATCTCATTAGCCATACTTAGACCATTAGCAGGAGGAGTGTAAGTATTCTTTTAAGATTTCTCCACATCTTATCCACAATACTCTAGATATTCTTCCATCGGTATTTTCCAGATAGCATAATTAGGTCTATCGAACCTTAGATAATCATGAGTAACTTTTCCAGCCATCCCAGACTTTCCTTAAGTGGTTAAGCTCTTCTCCAAGGAACCAAGCTCTGATACCAATTGTTGAACAAGGTAATTGAGTTGGGGGGTGAATCAACTGTAGCAATTTAAACTTTTAAAACATTCACTGAAAATTAGATCAATCACAAATCCTTAACTCTACTAAAATGATTAAATGTTAAGTGCAAGTGCAAAAACTAAAAACCATCACACAAACATAGTATCACCAAATTTACATGGAAAACCTAATGAGGGGAAAACCACGATGAGGATTAACTCACACTATAGAGAATATCAAAACTGATTACAAAAGCTCACTACCAAAGGAAGGCTTACTGCCAAAACAAGGACTCACTATCCAATAGGATTAAGCACCCGAAGGGCTCACTGCCATAGAGATACAAAGAAGATTGAAGAGATATGTTACCGAGAGAGGAAAATCTTAATGCAATAGAGATTTCCATCACAATTTACTCAACCACTTGCAAACATGCATGAATGGTAGAGTACACCTTTACCTCATTGCATTCAAAAACTCAACATTTATAATTCACATTGATATGCCACACTCACATCACACAAACATACTTATTTGCATCTGCATCACATATATCTGCTCTATTTCTTTTAGATAATTAACTATAAAAGTTATTGATTGTGTTTCTTAGTTAACATATTCGTTATGTTAATTGTTCTCAAGGAAAAATAAAAAATTGAGCTTCCAATTCGTAGTCTAGAATAGAAAAGAACAAATTTTAACCATCATGATGTAAATATGTGAGAGTTTGAGATGAGATTCCTAGAGTTATGCACCCAGATTGGATTCATGGTTTTATCTAAAGAACTTGAAACATAAAATAGTTAGATAGAGGCTACGAATGGCCCAAAGAAACAATATGTATGCCTTAAAACTTAATGAACCATCTACTATAAAATTATTTCCTTATATTTTTTTCCCATTGAAATCTAAACAATAGACTCTCCCTTAAGGATAAAATTTATGGCAAGCATCTTTCCCAAAACAAGTTCTAATTTCCTTAGGTATATAGAGTAACTGCTTAATGAAATTATCCTTAATTTTGAGAAGAGTCTAATATAATTTTATGACCATTTAGTAAAGACAAGTCTAGCTCTATAAAAATCTATCTACTATTGGATAGTTGTATACATTTTTGTTAAATTAATAGAAAATGGCTTGCCTTTTGATTCCTTAAGCAAGCCCCACATTATTTTTGTTACAATAAGTTTATAGATAATGTAATATTTTTAAAATTGACATTTATTAAGAGAAGCTCAATTCCTGTGTGAATAAAAAATTTGGATTACTTTGTGTTAATGGAATGAAACTTCTTTATGAGATATTTGGATGCCATTTTATCTTTTGAGAATTTTCTAAAACACACTCAAATGTGTCCTTGGGATGTGTATATGATTTTCAGGGTCTATTCTTCTCCTTGAGGCTCAACTAATTTTTTTTTCTTCTCTAAGAAAATCACCCTTTTTCACTAATCAAATATACTAAGACATAAGGAATATATGTTGTCAAAAAATATTTTTTCTTAATCATTTAGGCGAATAGTAGACCATTTGCCAAATCTATAGCATTTAGTGTTAGGTTTATATAAAATATAATATGAATTATGTTTTCAATAATATATTTAATATTTTTATAATGAATGTATGTCCAAAAATATGATAACATTTATGGAAAACATTAGGAAAAATTACACATGTAAATTAAAAATATTAAACTATTGTGTTTCCCTCCACATTGATGTCCTCATTCAAAAGAGAAAGAATTGATATACATTATAAAATAAATTTTGTGTGAGGAAATATTTGTGTAAAATTCTCGTTGTTATTTATACACTAGACAATTGAGTAGAATTTGTGTCAAGTTAGCTTTTAAGTTCAATTAGAGAATTAATTGTAAACTATTGGTTGTGTTTCATAGTTAGCATAATCATTATGTTAATTGTTCTCAAGGAAAAAGAAAAAATTGAGCAACCAATTCATAGTGGAATAGAAAAGAACTAGTTTGAACCATCATGAGAAATATGTGAGGTTGAGATGATATTCCTAGAGTTATGCACCTAGATTGGATCCATGGTTTTATCTAAGGAACTTGAAACATAAAATAGTGAGATAGAGGCTACGAATGGCCCAAAGAAACAATATGGATGCCCTGAAACTCAATGGACCATCTAAATTATAAAATTTATTTCTTATTATTTTTTACCATTGCAATTTGAACAATACACTCTCCCTTAAGGATACAATTTATGGCAAGTATCTTTCCCACAACAAGTTCTAATTTCCTTAGGTATATAGAGTAACTAATTAATGAAATCATCCTTAATTTTGAGAAGAGTCCAATATAATTTTATGAACGTTTAGTAAAGACAAGTCTAGCTCTACAAAAAATTATCTACTATTGGATAGTTTTATACATCTTTTTTAAATTAATAGAAAATGGCTTGCCTTTTGATTCCTTAAGCAAGCCCCACATTATTTTTGTTGCAATAGCTTTATAGATAATGTAATATTTTAAAAATTGACATTTATTAAGAGAAGCTCAATTCCTATGTGAATAAAAAATTTGGATTACTTTGTGTTAATGGAATGAAACTTCTTTTGAGATATTTGGATTTCATTTTAACTTTTGATAATTTTCTAAAAGACACTCAAATGTGTCCTTGGGATGTGTATATGATTTTCAGGGTCTATTCTTCTCCTTGAGGCTCAACTAATTTTTTTCTTCTCTTAGAAAATCACCCTTTCACACTGATCAAATACTAAGCCATAAGGAATATATGTTGTCATAAATTATTTTTTCTTAATCATTTAGGCGAATAGTAGACCATTTTCCAAATCTATAGCATTTACTGTTAGGTTTATAAAAAATATAATATGAATTATGTTTTCAATATTATATTTTATATTTTTATAATGAATGTATGTCCAAAAATATGATAACATTTATTCAAAACATTAGGAAAAATAACACATGTAAATTAAAAATATTAAACCATTGTGTTTCTCTCCACATCGATGTCCCCATTAAAAAGAAAGAAAGAATTGATATACGCTATAAAATAAATTTTGTTGCAAGAAAATATTCGTGTAAAATTGTCGTTGTTATCTATGCACTAGACAATGGAGTAGAATTTGTGTCAAGTTAGCTTTTAAGTTCAATAAAATGTATAAAAAAGTTAATATATTGTACATGTGGCTACATCTTAATAATCCTAAAAAATATTAGAATTCAACTTGGAGATCGATTGTCTCTACATGAAATGATAACTAAATCTTGATTTGGACATACATGTAAGAATAAATAGCTCAGGCACATGAGCTAGTTCTACTACTAATAGCACTCAACAACATTTTCTTGGCATGGTGGCTTATAGTAGCTACAACTCTTTTTCATAAATTTGAAAAGCTATATATTTCATGTTGAAGTCACAAAATATGGAAATGATGAGAGCATTGCAAGAAGATAATTCAACATAGCTCAAGTATAGCACAAGTCTCATATTCAATTGCATGCGAGATTTTCTCATCATCTGTTTCTATATTGCAACATAAATAAAATTGTGTGAGATGTGTCTAGATTGACATGTTTTCAATTTTGTTGATGAATTTATTTTTTATTGGAGGATTACATAAATATAGGATAAAAGTATTCCAAAAAATTTAAAATTTGTTAAAAGTGAAATATAAGGGACTAAAAGATTGCACTATATATTTTGAAAACTTATTTAGAAGTTAAAAATAAAGTTTAGACCATAATGACAATTTCAACAATAATAAATTTAAGTATTTTAAATTATTAACTCCAACTATTCATGTGCGAATAAATGTTGACTTCTCTAGGTAGCCAAAAAATCCTTCCAACAATGTTTCTTCAACCCTTTGAGCAACAACAATATCAATAGAGGAAAAAATAACAAAATTATTTGTATTAATATTATAGATATGTACTTTTTAAATGGGAATGCCATAGATCTAAAGCAAGAAGGAGATCTTAGGAAATTATGAAATATTCCATTTCTTACGAATCTCAACAATGATATGGGCAAAGTATAGGGTCACTATTATTGTTCATAAACAAAAGAATAATGCTTCTAAGAATCGATTCCATAAACTCTAAAATGATGAGGCACGGCCATGTTTATAGTCTTCAACTAAATTTTGAGAAGATATATATAATTTTAGAGGTCCTAACTTATTTGGATTTTAAGTTAAGTAAAATATGTTAAATAAGTGAGATGTTTGATATATCTATAGTAAACAAGATTTTTGGGTGCAAATATTGTGTAGAAGATTTACACCATTAAGGTTTTTGACCACTCCCATTTTGAGGTACAAACGAACTTAAGGCTCAAGTATTGAACATTGTATTCTATTCTTATATTGTGAGTTTTTTCATACAAAGAAATAAAATTTTGTATCACCTCATTATTCTTAAGGATCACAAAAAATCCACATAGGGTTTTGAAGCATGCCGAATAAAAGATTGAAAATTGATTTTTTACAAATTTGTCATTATGACGATTATTCAAGTCTAAGCTTATCCTTTAGGCATGACTAATGAATTTTCCCTTTAAAGCTGATCAAATTATATTGAACAATAGAAAATACAAAATGATTTTTCTCCAACTCTTAGAGGACCAAGTGATGTCGTTTGAAAATTGATGCAGGGGCATCGTTTAGTTTTGCTTTGCAATTTTGGATTTAATTTGTTTTTGGCTGTTTTAGTTTGTGGTTGTTCCCCGTGACATGTGGCAAGTGCTGGGTGGCAGCAAGATTTTGAGTCTTTTTTTTTTCTGTTGCACATTCTGGTGTTGCCAGTGACATCGGTTGGAGTGGGAGATCGCCCCAGTTAGTTGGACTTTTGTTTTGCTGCCAGAAAAGATAGGGGACGGTTTGTGCAGGGTCCGATTCTGAAGTTAGAGATGGCGAATTGTCTCTGGCAAGAGAGGAGAGAGAACGGTTGGGGAGAAGGCTGTGTAAGTCGCCACCCTGTAGCCTCAAAGATTCTGCCAAGAAAAAGAGACAGAGACCAACGGTTTGTTTTTTTCTTTGGATTGGAAGAAGCCCGAGCTGGTTTGCAAGCTGTTTCTGCCAGTAAATTCTGGTATAGAGGGATCGACTGGCAAGTACGAAGCCGAGTTGAATCGACAGCCAATGCACATTGGACTGTGGGTTGCATTTGGGGTTGAGAACACAGTATATCGATTCATTCAGAACCTTTCACTCAGACTTTGCACCGATTGAGATATATATTTGAAGCTCTGTTTTCTTGCATTGAGGATTGTAATAGCTTTGATTAATACAATAAACTACGTGTTTCCCTCTCGATGCCTGTAGCTTTGATTTTGCTCTGTTTTCTTTAATTGATGCATGAAATTGCTAATGTCCCTGTCGCCTCAGCCAGCAGTTTTCTGAAATTACACGATTGCCATTAAAAATTCTCTTTTGCAACTGTATAGTCTTTAATTTTAAGCTTCTAAAAATGATAATATCTGTTGTGATTTTTATAAACAACATGCAATTCAGGGGCTAAAACATTGCCAAGCAGTAAATAATGGATAATGATTGAATTTAATCTTCCAAAACAGGGGAAGAATGAGCGAACTGAATCCTCGAAAGCGAGAAAGAATGAAATAAATGGAATGAAAGAATGGGAGAATCTGTACGAGAATAGGGATGGAGGTTAAGATGTAGCAAGTATTACAGGCAAGGCCCGGAGGTAGTGCAGGCTAGGACTCCTGCACTCTCGGTCAAAATGGGTACTAATCTTCCATCAGCGACTTTAAATTGCTGGGCTGTCTGGTAGAGGGGAAGTGCTTTGCCTTTGCCAGACGGAACGAAGTATGCCCCGTTCAAAAATGTGTCCCTCACAGACTTCCACAGCCAACTCTTTCCATCGGGGCTCTCACGCCATGTCACCTGCTTCTTGTACTCCTCGTTGGGGGCCACAAAGCGATTGCCCTCACTTCTAATCATAGGGTGGGCACTCCCTCCAATGGCGTATATACCCCAGGCCTCATAGTTGTTGTTCGCCACGTGCGCATACCCATGTCGGCACCTGCCCACAGAAACAATCCATATCATGTCAGTTAGCCAGATCGATTATAAGTGAAGTCATTGACGAAAGGAGTTAGCCAGTTAAAAGCACGAGAAGTTGAATTTAAACAAATTACCTTGGCATGCGCTCCAATAAGCCAGGTCCAAAGTGGTTGAATGCAACAGTAACTCTCATGTCTTTATCAGCTGTATAATCATCGCTGTGTCCCAAAAGCATCACCTGTAGTGTTTTATTGCACAGCCTAACATTAGTCATTCTTCCATATTCACGAAACCAGTCTATAGTAATTAATTCTGCAAAATTTGTCTCTTACTTTGTCATGGTAAGAGAAGCGGTTGTTAGAAATGGTAACTGCGGTGGAAGCAAGCGTGACATCTACAAGTCCATCTGTGCAACTGGAGAGGCTGTTATGATCGATCCAAATGTCTCGTGAGGTAACAACTGAAATTCCATCTCCATCTTGTGTATCAATCATCTCATCGCTCATGGATTGTGAAAGGAGAACGTTGCCAGCTACACTTGGCTTGCAGTCGTGGATGTTTAATCCGTGGATGATAATGTTGCTGACATTGAAGAGGCGTATGCAAGGCCCATTGCTGATGTGAACATTTGAGCCCCTTGCGTCGATAGTCTTGTGGCTGGCGACAAACAGGGGCATCTGAAGCTTTATCTGCATATCACGGGCGAAAACTATCCACAGAGGACCATCGCGAGTAACTCCGTATCTTAAGGTCCCCGGCAGGGGATTTGCAGCATTGTCATCCGCGCTGGTGACTGTGTACATCTCTCCTCCTTTGCCTCCCTTGGCTGCACTTCCAAAGCCCACACCGCAATCTGCAAGTTTCATTCTGTTACTTTTCTCTGCCCAGTGTGGATCTCTTCTCCAGCAATTGTCTACGACATTATATGAGGAAGCGGCAGTAGACAAGGTGGCCTGGAGATTGAGAATAATCAACAGTATCATGGAGGCAGCCATAAAGAGTCTCTGTTCCATGAATATGATTACAGAGTTTGGCAGTGAATGAATCCTGTATTCGCCTTGAGATGCCTTAGTCAATCGATTCAATCCAAAAGAAATTAAAAAATGATTAGTGAGCTTCAGTAGTCATGTTGTATGTTTTCCGTGGGTTCGTGTATATATAGGGAGAGGCTTGCATAACCTGTGCAGATAGCAGCGAGCCGCCACAAAGCCTGCCAGAGCTTGAACGAATGGAGATCAACATGATGTAGTCAATCCACAATACCGACGCCGCAACGAAGACGCGGACATTTGACAGGGGGCGTCCTCAGATTTATCGCTTGAAAATAACACAAGCTCTTCCTTATCAAACAACTTGTTTTCTTCCAGAATCCACCAATTAATATTTGTGGGATGGCGTAGTGCATAATTTATGTTCATCGAAAATGTATGTGTTGGGACTTGGTTGCACCATTCTAACGTCTGCTCATTGCTCTGAGCCATTAGCACAATTACATGATGTCACCGGCGGCTCGTTCGTCGTTCATTCACTACATTCTATTAATTAGAAATTACAGTTACGTCTACCAGAATACTTAGCTAAATCTCCAGCCATAATTCCTGTAGATGAGATGGGCGGAACCTTTCTTCTTGATTTTCTTTGTTTTATATGCCAGTTCCTTCAGTTTTTTTTTAATTTTTATTATTCAATTGTTATTTGTTAGTATTCTAATTTTTTCACTCTATTTTGTCCTAATTTTCCTTTTTACATTTTGCTTTATCATTTTTTTAGTCAGATCTATTTTTAATTAATAGTCTATAATTTTTTCAATTGTTACTCCTTATTATTCTCCCTTTCTTCTTTTATTGTATTTAATATTTTATGATATTATATTATCAGTCTTTTATATCATATTAATTTTTATTATAGATTATCATTGTTTATCGTTTTAGCATTCTTCTTAACTCTATATCACAACCCTTTTTATTATTTTCGCTCTTTAATACTTTTTATTCTTTAGTATATGATAAACTGTGACTTTTCATAGTCTATTATATTCTTTGTTTAATATTCATCTTCACTTGGTTCTTTTATTTTAACCTTATTATTAGAGTATTATAAGTTTACTGATTAATTAATAATATACATATGTGTTTTTGATTCCTAGCAATAGCCTATTTTTCTAATAATAAGCTATGTCCTTCAAATAAATAATAATATTATTGTTGTTACTATGTCTTTTGCTATCCTCATAATTTTCCTTACTCCATTATCTTCTTTCAAATCACTTGAATCTTGCTTCCTCCAATCAAGTTTTTGGGTTTTGTGTCTTTGAACCCTCCCAATCTCCCTCCTTTTTCTATCCTAGTCTACTAACTCAACTTTTTATTCCTCTCTCTATTTGCTTATCATCTCGATGATAGGTCATGGAGTATGATCCGAAATGTTGATGGAAAAAATTGTACACAATTTAACTAAAAATCTTGAGCACTAATTGTCATGGACCTGTGGAAACAAAATGTTATTAATATGAGCGATTTAATTCTTTTGAGTAAACGAAAAATCAAGACAGACAATTACTAACCTGAAAATTGATGAGAAAGATGTCTGAAAATAAATAAACAAGTAAAGCTTTTCGGTTCAAAATTTGGCATTAATATGTTGTACAATATGTCAAAAGGAGATTCTTCAAATTGTTTATTCCTTACAAGATATCGGTGATTTTGGTGCCTATTCAATTCAAAAGTAAATTCATTTCATGCAAGATCTAAGAATACATCTATGAAACAACAATGTTTAGTCTTTAGTCTCATGCGAACTTGCATTCATAGGAACATAAAACATGGGATGTGCCTCATACAATGATCTATAGAATTAAGAGGCTTTCCTTTTGTATGATCATCAAGAAAATCTATTTTTCATGGACGAGGAAAGGAGAAATATTACAATATGAAATAAAGTTTTGAAAACTAATCTATGTTGGAAACCATGGATCATTCGGTAGATAAAAATTGGTTATTTCCCAATATCACTATACTAGAAACTTCTAGAAATATTCCTGAAGCCCTAAGGAAACTTAACATCTATACATGTATGAATACAAAATAATAGGTGAACCAGTTAGCTAAAACACCCCGTTCACATCAACATACTGAATATTCCATTTATTTTTATTATTTTGTTTCTTTGGTTATTAATTGGTGATCCCATAATAGTTTACCTTGATCTTTTATCTAAGTGGGACATTTAAGTTGACATTTTAACCACTTTTTTTTGTCACCTGTAGCAAGCAAACTCATAATAATTTGAAGTGATGCAAACTAGTGATTATTATGATTTTGTGTCAATATTCTTTCTATCTATTAGAAAATCATTTGTGCTGATTTCTAATCACTGTAATAAATTTTGTTTTATATTTTATCATATTTTAATCAGGGATGTATATTCCAAAATCTATATCTTTAACTAGAAATATGATACAATCCTAAATTCTCAAACATTGATAATCAATATTGATATTTGTTGCATGCGTATATTTCATAATATTCTTTTGTATATTTTATTTATTATTAAATTTTTAATTAACATTATTTATAATCTAGAGTTGTTTTAGTTCATGGTACATAGTGTTATTGTATATATCAAAATAGTTTTTATAAGTTGCATTGAAACAAGGATATTGATGCAATGCATGTATGTAGTTTCTAAAGATTTTTGATATTTTCTATTTTATCATATGTGCCAAAAAAGAGCATCTTATTTTTTTAAACCCTATATTCACTAAGAATTAGAGAAATATCATAATTAAATATTTATGTTATAAATTATAATTTCTATTAATTTCACTCTCAAAATTGTAACCCTACAATGTTTAACGTTGTAGGGGATGAACATATCAAAAGACCATGCCTCAAGGGGAATTATAAATAACAAAACCACAATGGGTGAATTCCAACAAATAGAACATTATGTTTCAAAGGACATTACTCAATACATGGGAGGTCACACCTTAGGGAGTATCATACATGACACCAGCACTAAGATAGGACAAATCATGGAATGAAGGGTCACAACTTAGAGGGTATCAAGCACAATTTAGACCAAAATAAACTATAAACACATTCTCCCACCAGCCAATAAAACTATGATAAGTAAAACACATTCTTTCTATAGGTAACAAATAGCAATTTTTTACTGCTGCCACCAAATATTACACAACATTCACGTGCGTTAGATTATATGCATATAATTTTTAATATAAAATGTAAGGGATAAATACACCAATAAAATACATGCCCTTTTCCATTTGTAATAATTTTTTTCCTCTCAAGATTTGACACATTGCTCCTTTCCTATGCCTTTACAAAGTTATTTACAAAATAGAAAAACCCACTAAAACTAGTCACTTGAAGGATTTTTCTAATCGATGGATCTTTATGTGATGATAATCAGCGGCTAATAAAAATATACCATGTCGCTTAATTTGCGCTAAAATATCAAATAAAATTCCACCACCTATTCAATCTCATTTAAACTTAATACCACCCACCAAATATTATGACGTAACCCCCATTCACTCATCGATAGTGTTGAATTAATACAACTCACGCCATAACTAAGCCATGGCCAACTAAAATTTGTTATATATTGACCTTTTAACCATCCACTCGAGACCTACTTGAATATTCATGATCTTCCCCTTGAACCAATTTAACCATTAGGTGCCTTAGAAAACGTAACAAATTCCAATAAACCATTCTCCATGTGCTAGACAACCTATGTGAACAACCCAATGCCAGTAATATGAAAGACCTTTGGCTATCGAGTAGTATGCCTATTAATGACCATTATTATTTTTTTGATGTTGATGGTTGGTTGTCAATCCCAATGGTAATAGAAACTCTTCACCTAAGTTTAGGATGAAAACCTTGTTAAGTGTTAAAAATTGGGGCTTCATTATTTTAGAGTTGACACTCTATAAAGTTTGATATCATGGGGCGCAAACATATCAAAAGGCCATACCTTAGGGGTTGTTATAACTAACACCACCACGAAGGGTGGATTCTATGAGAAAATATGAGTCAACCCTTTCATAAGTTTTCATCATGTATAACTTTAGAAGTACAATAGGAATTTTATCAAGCATGATTGAATGGAGAACCTCATTGGCCATTATAGCCCTTTCTAGAGTATCTTTACCTGAAACAAACCACCCTGCTCATCTAAAATAATTGATGGAAGGAAACTTGCTAATCTCATAGCAAAATATTTAGTGAAGATTTTATAAATTGTGTTGCATAAAGCAATTGCCCTGAAATCCTTAAATGATGAGGGGTCAGATTTCTTTGGGATCAGAGCCACTAGAGTGACATTTAAATGTTTTAAAATGTTTATGCTTATTCTTGATTCCTTCAAGGCTAGAAGAACTTCTCTACCCACAAAGTACCAACATTTCTAAAAAAATATGGGCATATAACCATCTAGACTTGGGGCTTTTTCAGCCGTCATAAAAAATACCACATTCTTAACTTCTTCAAGGGTAATATTTGACATCAACATTTTATTTTGATCCTTAGACACCAAAGCAGGAATGTTGTTGATTATTTCATTGTTAGCAAAAGATTTTTGCTATTTCAAAGGAGAAAGAAGTTATTTAAAGAAGAGGACTTCCTCTTTGCCAATGCCATCATCTGTTGATAATACATTACTTGAATCAGAATGGATAGAGACAATTCGGTTTACCTATCTCCTGATTTTTGCAGAGTTATGAAAGAATTTAGAGTTTCTATCTCCATCTATTAACCATAACTCTCTAGACTTTTGTCTCCAATAGAATTCTTCCCAGGAGATGACTTAATTCTAGTTTAGCTTTTAAACTCTTCTCCTTCTCAAACAAGGGGCCATCCATTTGTTTCTTGATGAGAACTTCATACAAAGAGGCCAAATCCCATTCCACTCTTTACTTCTCTCATAATATATTCTTACAGTCATTCAAATTCCAATGCTTGATATTTTCCTTTAAAATTTTCAATTTTTTGCTAAGCTAGAACATTCTAGGCCCTTCTATGAATGGAAAACCCAACCACTAGGTTTCCAGAAGGGGGGAAAATCTTTCATCTCTGAACCACATTCTTTGAATTTATATGTATATTTTCATGAAGACCTATCTTCAAAGATGGATAAGGAGATTGGGAAATGATCAGAGCCAACCAAATTGTGAATAATGGAGGAAAATTCCAAAGGTGCATTTAAATAGTTCTAAGATAGCAAGAAGCAATCCTATCTTTCAACTATTTGAGAGAAGTCCTTCCACTTGTTTGTCCATGTAAAAGTGCCATTTTTCAAAGTATACTAATAAAACCTTTTACCCAATATAAAATTACTGAAATCTTCCATAACTCTAGGTGGAGGAATAATTCCTCCACTTTCTTTAGAGGCATTCAGAACTACATTGAAATCCCCAACAAAAACCATGATATTAATTTTGATGGGAGAGGAAACTGAAGAAAACTACCTCCATAACTGATTTTTCTTAGAGGTAGATAAGGGGCCCTGAATATTAAAATCCAAAAAGCTTATTTGATTTCAAACACCAGAGAGATGCCCCAATCTAGTTTTCATGAGAGGCTAGCAAATTCATCTTCACATTATTTTTGTTCTAGAATATTGATAATCCCCTCGAGGCCCCCAATGTCGTGGAGGGAAGAAAACCCTAATTTGAACAAGCACCAAAAATTTCAAAAGCTCGTGACTCAAAAAGTTTTGTTTCCTATAGAAGGAAAGCATTTAAAAAAGCACCAAAGATTTGACAGTTGATTAAGTGTCGCTTGTTAATGGCATTTAATCCCCTAACATTCCATGAAAGAATCCTCATTTTTCTTAGGAGTGATTTTGTCTCTCCTCATTTTGAGATTTAATTCGAATGTCTTGCACCCCACAAGTGTCTCAAGTTTTTTTGGATTTGGAACTTGACCCTTCACCGGCCATTCCCAAAATAGTATTTTTGGAAGAAGACCTTAATTTTTTCTCTAGAGTTGTTTGAATGCCAACTACTATCTCTAATTGAGTTTTATGACTGTGTGACATCCTGCCTCTCTTAACCTTGGGAGAATTAAGAGTATTTATCTCTGATTCCATTTGGGAAATCCAAGGAGAAGCTACCTAAGTCAAGGGAGAGGAACAAATAGGATTCTCCAGATCAGATGTCAAATTGTGAACATGAGTTACTTCGTTTTGAGAATCTGTTTGGGAGATGGGGAGGGGGTGGACTTAATACCCACATCTGATTCCCTAATAATTTCACCAGTTTCCTTCGCAATAAAGTCTTTCCAAACCTTTTCTTTCAATTCGTTGACCCAATTCCTAGTAATCATATTTTATATTAAAAGTGTTTTCAAGCAATTTATAGTTCAAATTATTTTAAAAGAAAAACATATGCAACAAAAGATAGGAGTTTATGTTATGCTATCTATGTGCTTTCGCAAGTAATGAATAATGATATTAGAATAATAGGAAATGCATCTCTTAATGTTAAGATCAAGTACTATAATAAGAGGTTGCTTTATTTATTCTAGAGAGAATTTACATTGATTGGTATATGTAGTTTACAAAGTACCAAAACACAAGACATTTTCTTAGTTAAGAATATATGTGTATAGATAGGCATAGTTGGGTTACACAGTAAGAAGTTAAAGTAGGTCATCACGTATTTTCAATTACATTTCATATGCATGGATGATAGAGGGGGTTCCATCATTTTAATAGTGTTGATCACAATATGTCTCCCTTAGGAAATTGAAAAGCCCCTCAACTTTGGTGCAACTATATTAGAATGATGAAAATGTACCTTGCAACTTTTCTATATCTAGATCTTGCACTAGAGGCATTGTTTGGCATAAAATTTTCAATTTATGTACATTTCATGGCAACAATCTATTATAGTTGAAGTGAGATATTGTACATCGGTTCCAAGGAATTTTGGTTTATTTATAGATGAACACGACTCTTCTATCATGGTTGTGGAATTTATTGGGATGAAAGGAGTTTGCATACATTTGGTTGTGTCTCCATTAGATAGTTGAATGATATCACGACTATTGCATTGGCGGTTTCTGTCGCACCAAAATATTGACCTCTTAGTTCCCTATACAATCGCCAAATTTATATAAGATCCACATGAGG
>VDFB02379711.1:65801199-65838339 GCA_007258455.2 Sequoia sempervirens
TCTCACAAACTCCTCACTAAATATATTACAAAATGGTAAATATATGCACCAACTAATGAAGATCTTATACAATGAGGAAAGAACTTATTTTCTTATGAATTAAAAATATGATTCACTAGACCATGGTATTCATGATGTAA
This sequence comes from Sequoia sempervirens, assembly GCA_007258455.2. NCBI lineage: Eukaryota > Viridiplantae > Streptophyta > Pinopsida > Cupressales > Cupressaceae > Sequoia > Sequoia sempervirens. The sequence continues at coordinate 65,801,340 of VDFB02379711.1, forward strand.
CTTGAATATATTTGGCACTAGGCTAGATGAATTATGTAGTTATGTTTTGTAAGAACCTTCCTTTATTACTTGGATGGAGCATCAATGTTTCTAGCTTGTCCCATGTATTTTTTTTAGGGATTTTGTATATTTTCATTTGTTAAGGAAATGAGCTACAAAATATCTTACCTTGTTGGGTGCATTCAGGAGGTCAGTACATAAAGTAATAAAGTACTTTCCTTTTAAAGATTTGCAGGGGGCTTTACTCTTGCTTGTGTGTGTGTTCTTGTTTCTTCTTTGAGTCTATGATTGGGATGCTTGTTTTTCAAAGATGTGTCATGGTGGTGATATTTGTATCTATTCATTACATAGTGAATATGCACTTTATTAAGAGAAGTAACTTATCACTAGATAACTCACTCAATAAATATTATGCACACTTATTACAAGATGAAAAATATCAATATTTCTAAGTGATTTTTTTTAAGTTTTTGTAAGAACATGCTATTAATATACTTGGAAATTTTCACAAATTTAAATATTTGTTTTCTCTTTTTTGTCTTAGAGCTGATGTCTAAGGGGTGCCTATTCTACTAAAGTTCCTTAGGAGTTGCATTCGACTTCATTATTTGATTTTCTATCTCTTAGAAACCATATTTATTGACTGATTGATGTAAATGGGATCATGTTAATGGATTAGCAAATTTACTGTTAGATACACGAACTATAGATTTTATGCACCAATGCACTTCTCTAGCTCTTGTAGGGTTTTTCTCCTAAAAGGAGAGAGTTTAGGCCAAAAATCCTAAAGGGTTCATTCAAATTATGTTATGTGTGATGTTATTTAGAATAAATGAAATGATCGAAGTACAACTAATCTATGAAATTGATCAAATATGAATGAAAAATCTAAGAAACAAGTAATGTTTGAAAACACATTGTGTAATGCAACATCACCTAGAAACGAATGCAAAACTAAACAGAATTTAATGAAACTTGAAGTGTGCACCTGGAATGTGGATGGAGACTAAAAATTGCATCTGAAATGTTGCTAATGCTTAAATTTAGGCCTAGTGGGAACCATTCACCATTTTGGGTGAATCACTCCCAGTTCTGCTAAATTGTACCATAACCCATTTCTAACAAAAGGGCGCTCAAAAAAGTAGAAAACTCAAAATTGACCCGGGGGTGGGACCCATTCACCACCCATAGTGAATGAGTCCACTTTTGAATTTTTGAATATTCAAGAGTTGATTCTAGAGCTTCTGATCTACAGTTTGATGTTGAACAGGTGTTCGCTTCCAAAATTTTGATTTACGGGCCTGAAATGAGATTTTGTTGACTCTTTGAATTGTTGAATGAAGAGAGGACTTAAACAACCTTGTAACTTTATCTTCAATGATTTCAAAGCTTCTAAGGGACCTAAATCTGCAAACACACAAGAAGAGAAGAAGAAATGTTGAATGTTACGGCATGGGGGTTTCCCTTGGTCAAACCCCGTTTAGGTAATTAAACCAAAATGATGAAAGAAAGGAATGAAACATGAAAAAATGGAATGGATTACCTTTCCATGATGATTGATCTTTAAATTCTGCAAAATAACATGTAGAATCTGCCCTCGGATGACTTAGGAAGCTAAATTGATGACTTGCGATGTAAATGCCCTAGCTTGCTTGACTTGACATAGAAGATAGATGATGATTGAATGATATGAATGTGTTAATAGATGAATAGATGTAAAAATGAGTATAGAGAGGTGATTTTATAGTAAATTCACCTTATTTGCATGTTAATTGGATCCCTAAGGCCGACATGGAGAAAAATTAACCTTAAAACCTAATTTTTCCCTCTTAAAACCCCAAAAATGGCTCAAGTGGACTCATTCACCACTAATGGTGAATGGGTCCCACCTAGATGGGACTAATTCACCACTAATGGTTAACGGGTCCCACAGTAACCATTTTTGCTAGCTAGAATGCCAGGAAGTCAGAAAATTAGGCTTATATGATGACTATGTCGGTTATTTGATCAATTTATGCCATAGGATGCATAATATGGGTTAATGTGGGACTATTAGTGATGATGTAAATTTTAGATAGGGCTTGGGACACAAAAATCAATATGAAAGTGTTATTATATACACATTTACAACATTAAAATGAGGTCAACATAGCTTAAGAACATGCAAGAACCAATGTGAATGTGCAGAACACATTACAACACTAGTTTCTCATTAAGTTTAATTCAAAAACCTTCTAGATTGATGTGATAATGTAATTGAATATGTTTTATAGTGTTTAATTAGGGATAAATGGGTTAATTAACTCTAGAAAAGCGTGAAAATCCTTTAAAAGACTTTACAACAGCTTTACAAGACGTCATTGAAAGCATGTTATTCAATTTGCAAGGGTCCAAGACCTAGTGTGGATGCATAAAATGCCTCACAACACTAGATTAAGCCCATTTTATTAGCAATTAATCCCACGTCAAGAAAAGGGTCCTTTTTTCTATGACACAATACCTTAACTTTTAATTGATAACAATTGGTCATAACAAATGATACATATCCATTAGTAAATTAGCAAGGCAACTAGTATTGCTTTATTTTTACACATGGCATGCTTAATTTGTTAAAAATGATCAAAGCTAAATAATTAATCCACTTTTCAATTAATGGTCATTAGTTGTTTAGTTATTAAAATTCTAAATAATTTTTTGTTAAATTAATTCTAAGGTGATAACTTGATTTGGGCACACCTTTACAAAAGTTAATATGTAGATAAATCTAGCTTTCTATAGGTAGCTCATTTTATGTTTTCAAATTTCAAATTGTATCCCACTGCCATCAACTAGGATTCTTTTCCTCGAGAATCTACCCAACTATGGATGGGAGGATGGATGGATCAACACATATTTGTCAAATATTTGATACTCTAATGGAGAAAATTGCATGTGTCTTCACTTATTCCCTTCGATATGGTTTCATTTTGATTAGGAACTTGTATGATTTTGTAAAACATATTATGTATAATTGAATTCATTCTCAAGGACTAGTTTTCATTTTGGCTTTGTAATCTTTTGTTTGTACTTAGATTTTACAATTTGTAACATAAACTTAGCTCAATTTTAGATTTGTATCTAAATGAGCTTCAAATTTGTAAATTTAAATTTGATTTTGGGTTTTCTTTTTCTTTTTCTAATTAACGTTATTTGTCTATTTAAAACACAAAACATTTCAGTCACTTTGAAGTTTTATTTAACATTATTTGTGTCCTTGAAGAAAAAAATATTTCAGTCACTTTTGATGTTCTATCCAATTATTGATCTTAGTTCATTTGAATATGTAGGGTTAAAGATGCATTTTAAAACATCTCCAATAATTATTTTAATGGTGAATTGTTTCCCAATGATGAATATTTCAATTTAGTGTGTCAAATATTGACATAGGATGTACCATAACGGGTCAAGTGTAACATTAAATTAGTCAAAATTTGGAGCTATCATCAGAGAACCACTAGATTGTTTTTGGTAACAGAAGCAAGGAAAAGGGCCCCTGAACCCAACCATAGAGCAGGACAAGGCCTAGAGGCCACCAAAACAACCAAACAAAATAACAGGCGTCAAAGAACTGGTGAACACACTGCAAAAAGTCTGACACCTAACAACACAAAACAACAAAATCTAAATACCAGCACAAAACACCAATCCTAAAGACAAAACCAAAACTAACTTTATGAAGGGATTAAACTTTGAAACTAATTTGCAACAACAATTTCTGTGATTTGCATTGAACTACTCAATTTTTATTACATACACTTCGATTTAAAGTCATACTTGCAGAGGAGCACTAGAACTGTAAGGGAAGATAAGGCAGTCTTACACAAACAGGCATAACATCTAAGGGTTCATTCAAAGGATTAAAAGAATGGACCCAAGGTTTAATGGAGAGGGGGTCAGAATCCCAAACCCACAAGCCATAGTCAAGAATAGCCTATCTATCTTCAGGAGAGATGAAACGCACAACAAAAAATCCCCTTGCAAAAGGATAAATTTCCAAGGAACAAAATAAAATAGTAGTTAAATATTAAACCCAAAAAGACATCCAATTTCTATAAATTCTATTGTTTTATTTTATTTTTCCTTTGATGGATGAACTATTTCTATTTCCTTTTTTTTCTAATTTAATTTACTTGTATTACAAAGAGACATTAAATTTTCTATCCAACAATTGATTTTTTATTTAAGAAAAAGTTAAATTATCAATACTCTTTATATGTAATTGTATATTATGTTAAGAAAATATCTAAATCTCAAAATTTCTATTTGAAATGATATTATTTTTATGAAAAATATTAATACAATTACATACCAACAAATAACATATGTTTATGTTATGTTTGACTCATGATTTGATCCTTAAGTATACTCATTTTATTCCCTTTATATATTAATCAATAGAGTTAGATAGGTGTAAAATGTGTGCACGTCAAATAGTTATAGGAATTCATTTATTTTAATTTATGTTCTCATCAAGTTGTGCTTGAACCGTACTTATTGTCATGCATTTCCAAATAGTATAGATCATTGGAATTTTAATTTACCTTCTTTACATTTAACAAAAAATAGTCGTACAAATTCTCACAATTCTTTAACCACAATAAACATTATATATGAAGACATTATATTTTTTCTTACCATTTAACATCATATTTTGACATTTCCTAATGTTTCAATTAACTAGAGAAATAGTGTTATCCTCACCCTGTTTATTTCCTTATTTTCTACTTGCACAATAATTTAATTCACTCATGTTAGGAAACGGCTAAACATTATTATAGTCATTGTTAAAAGATGGTGTGTCCCTTGGTATCCTTGGTGCAGTGTGGCACTTGGGTTCATGATATGCCTTAACCACATCCCGTGGATCTTGTATAAATCTGGCGGTTGTATCGAACATTAACAAGTTGATCTTTTGGTGCAACAAAAACCACCAATGCAACAATTGGTATTAGAGTTGAGGTCACAGGTTTGAATCCCTCACTTGTGTTTGGGGGGATTGTTGCAACATGGTGTGTCCCTTGGTCTCCTTGGTGTAGCGTGTTGCTTGGGTTTGTACGCGGCTTAGCCGCCTCATGTGGATCTTATATAAATTTGGCAATTGTATAGGGAACTAAGAGGTCAATCTTTTGGTGTGACAGAAACTACCAATGCAATAGTCATGATATCATTCAACTATCTAATGGAGACACAACCAAATGTATGCAAACTCCTTTCATCCCAGTAAATTCCACAACCATGATGGAAGATTCGTGTTCATCTATTAATAAACCAAAATGCCTTGGAACTTATGTCCAATTTCTCACTTCAACTATAATAGATTGTTGCCATGAAATGTACATAAATTCAAAATTTTATGCCAAACAATGCCTCTAGTGCAAGATCTATATATAGAAAAGTTGCAAGGTACATTTTCATCATTCTAATATAGTTGCACCAAAGTTGAGGTGCTTTTCACTTTCCTAAGGGAGATATATTGTGATCACCACTATTAAAATGATGGAACCCCCTCTACCATCCATGCATATGAGATGTAATTGAAAATACATGATAACCTACTTTAACTTCTTACTGTGTAACCCAACTATGCCTATCTATACACATATATTCTTAACTAAGAAAAAGTCTCGTTTTTCGGTACTTTGTAAACTACACATACCATTCAATGTAAATTCTCTCTACAATAAATAAAGCAACCTCTTATTAATGTCATCCAACAATAATGGGTTACACTTTTTGGCGAAACTTGACATTGAAATCAACATTTTCAGAGAAAACTTTACTTTCTAACACTTATAGTAGGTAAACTATTAGGAATTTGAAAATGATGTAAACTAGTGATTTGTGAGATTTTTTCTTTAGATTTTAAATGTATTTTAAAAAAAATAAATTGTAATTAAATTGTAATTTTTTTGCGCCCCCTTTGATAACTAGTTTTTAATAGTAAACAACATTTTTAAAAAGTGGTGTGTGCCGACTCACATAACTTTTTTTTACAATGGATGAAATTCTAGTGCTTTTAGTTTGGGTTGGTAACACAAATATCTAGTTCTTTCATTTTTTGTTTCATAGCATTATGTTGAATATTTTTCTTTTTAAGTAGTTTTGAAGTCAAAACATTTATAATTTAGACATAGGTGCACTTCGGCTTGCATAACTTTTTTGGTATGTATTGAAATTCAATTTTTCTATTTTTGTTAGAACAAGGACATCAATACCTAGTGGATATATATTTTTCAATTTTTTTTCCCTCAAATTTACTATTTTTCCACAATGACTTTTCATCGAACTTGACGTTCAGTGAAAAACCTATGTACAGTAAAACTAAAAAATAAAATATATAAATATATATATATATTAAATTTATAGTTGTTGGAAAGCACGTTTCAATAACTACAATCATCCAAATTGGTTTATCAAGTTGACTCCATTTTCACCTCCTTCCCAAGCTTCGATAGTCAAAAAAATGCATAAAATTTGAAATGGTGGAGGGAAAGGTAAAAAAACGGGGTTCATTAGAACCCCCGTTCTAATGAAGGGGGTTCATTCGAACCCCCTTTATATGGTGCAAAAGGGGGTTCATTAGAAGGGAGGGGGGTTCATTAGAAGGGGGAAGGGTTCATTAGAAGGGGGGGTTCATTAGAAGGGGGGTGGTTCATTCGAACCCCCTTCATTAGAAGGGGTAAACCGTTTTAAATTTTTTGATAAGCATTTCTAATTTTTCTTCGTTTAAAAAATTGTAACCCACTATTGTGGGTTTACCCTAGTACTTGATCTTAACATTAAGAGATGCATTTCCTATTATTCTAATATCATTATTTGTTACATGCAAAAGCACATAGATAGTATAACATAAACTCTTATCTTTTGTTGCATATGTTTTCCTTTTAAAACAATTTGAACTATAAATTGCTTGAAACCACTTAATACAAAATATGATTACTACGAATTGGGTCAATGAATTGATAGAAAAGGTTTGGAAAGACTTTATTGGAGAGGGAACTGATGAAATTATTAGGGAATCAGATGTGGGTATTAAGTCCACCCCCTCCCCATCTCCCAAACAGATTCTCAAAAAGAAGTAACTCATGTTCACAATTTGACATCTGATCTGGAGAATCTTGTTTGTTCCTCTCCCTCTACTTAGGTAGCTTCTCCTTGGATTTCCCAAATGGAATCAGAGATAAATACTCTTAATTCTCCCAAGGTTAAGAGAGGCAGGATGTCAAACAGTCATAAAACTCAATTAGAGATAGTAGTTGGCATTCAAACAACTCTAGAGAAAAAATTAAGGTCTTCTTCCAAAAATACTATTTTGGGAATGACTGGTGAAGGGTCAAGTTCCAAATCCAAAAAAGCTTGAGACACTTGTGGGGTGCAAAACATTCAAATTAAATCTCAAAACGAGGAGAGACAAAATCTCTCCTAAAAGAAATGAGGATTCTTTCATGGAATGTTAGGGGATTAAATGCCATTAACAAGCGATGCTTAATCAAGTGTCAAATCTTTGGTACTTTTGTAAATGTTTTCCTTCTATAGGAAACAAAAATTTTTGAGTCATCAGCTTTTGAAATTTTTGATGCTTGGTCAAATTAGGGTTTTCTTGCCTCCTTGACATTGGGGGCCTCGAGGGGATTATCAATATTCTAGAACAAAAATAATGTGAAGATGAATTTGCTAGCCTCTCATGAAAACTAGATTGGGGCATCTCTCTGGTGTTTGAAATCAAATAAGTTTTTTGGATTTTAATATTCAAGGCCCCTTATCTACCTCTAAGAAAAATTAGTTATGGAGGTAGTTTTCTTCAGTTTCCTCTCCCATCAAAATTAATATCATGGTTTTTGTTGGGGATTTCAATGTAGTTCTGAATGCCTCTAAAGAAAGTGGAGGAATTATTCCTCCACCTAGAGTTATGGAAGATTTCAGTAATTTTATATTGGGTAAAAGGTTGTATTAGTATACTTTGAAAAATTGCACTTTTACATGGACAAACAAGTGGAAGGACTTCTCTCAAATAGTTGAAAGATAGGATTGCTTCTTGCTATCTTAGAACTATTTAAATGCACCTTTGGACTTTTCCTCCATTATTCACACTTTGGTTGGCTCTAATCATTTCCCAATCTCCTTATCCATCTTTGAAGATAGGTCTTCATGAAAATATACATATAAATTCAAAGAATGTGGTTCAGAGATGAAAAATTTCCCCCCCTTCTGGAAACCTAGTGGTTGGGTTGTCCATTCATAGAAGGGTCTAGAATGTTCTAGCTTAGCAAAAAATTGAAAATTTTAAAGGAAAATATCAAGCATTGGAATTTGAATGACTGTAAGAATATATTCTCAGAGAAGGAAAGAGTGGAATGGGATTTGGCCTCTTTGTATGAAGTTCTCATCAAGAAACAAATGGATGGCCCCTTGTTTGAGAAGGAGTTTAAAAGCTAAACTAGAATTAAGTCCTTTCCTGGGAAGAATTCTATTGGAGACAAAAGTCTAGAGAGTTATGGTTAAGAGATGGAGATAGAAACTCTAAATTATTTCATACCTCTGCAAAAGTTAGGAGATAGGCAAACCGAATTATCTCTATCCATTCTGATTCAAGTAATGTATTATCAACAGATGACGACATTAGGAAAGAGGAAGTCCTCTTCTTTAAATAACTTCTTTCTCCTTTAAAATAGCACAAATCTTTTGCTAACAATGAAATAATCAACAACATTCCTGCTTTGGTGTCTAAGGACCAAAATAAAATGTTGATGTCAAATTTTACCCTTGAAGAAGTTAAGAATGTGGTATTTTTTATGACGGCTGAAAAAGCCCCAAGTCTAGATGGTTATATGCCCATATTTTTTTAGAAATGTTGGTACTTTGTGGGTAGAGAATTCTTCTAGCCTTGAAGGAATCAAGAATAAGCATAAACATTTTAAAACATTTAAATGTCACTCTAGTGGCTCTGATCCCAAAGAAATCTGACCCCTCATCATTTAAGGATTTCAGGGCAATTGCTTTATGCAACACAATTTATAAAATCTTCACTAAATATTTTGCTATGAGATTAGCAAGTTTCCTTCCATCAATTATTTTAGATGAGCAGGGTGGTTTGTTTCAGGTAAAGATACTCTAGAAAGGGCTATAATGGCCAATGAGGTTCTCCATTCAATCATGCTTGATAAAATTCCTATTGTACTTCTAAAGTTATACATGATGAAAACTTATGAAAGGGTTGACTCATATTTTCTCATACAATCCGCCCTTCGTGATGGTGTTAGTTATAACACCCCCTAAGGCATGGCCTTTTGATATGTTTGCACCCCATGATATCAAACTTTATAGAGTATCAACTCTAAAATAATGAAGCCCCAATTTTTAACACTTAACAAGGTTCTCATCCTAAACTTAGGTGAAGAGTTTCTATTACCATGGCAATTGACAACCAACCATCAACATCAAAAAAATAATAATGGTCATTAATAGGCATACTCCTCGGTAGCCAAAGGTCTTTCATATTACTGGCATTGGGTTGTTCACATAGGTTGTCTAGCACATGGAGAATGGTTTATTGGAATTTGTTACGTTTTCTAAGGCACCTAATGGTTAAATTGGTTCAAGGGGAAGATCATGAATATTCAAGTAGGTCTCGAGTGGATGGTTAAAAGGTCAATATATCCCAAATTTTAGCTGGCCATGGCTTAGTTATGGCGTGAGTTGTATTAATTCAACACTATCGATGAGTGAATGGGGGTTACGTCATAATATTTGGTGGGTTGTATTAAGTTTAAATGAGATCGAATAGGTGGTGGAATTTTATTTGATATTTTAGCGCAAATTAAGCGACATGGTATATTTTTATTATCCGCTGATTATCATCACATAAAGCTCCATCGATTAGAAAAATCCTTCAAGTGACTAGTTTTAGTGGGTTTTGCTATTTTTTAAATAACTTTGTAAAGGCATAGGAAAGGAGCAATGTGTCAAATCTTGATAGGAAAAAAATGATTACAAATGGAAAAGGTCATGTATTTTATTGGTGTATTTATCCCTTACATTTTATATTCAAAATTGTGTGCATATGATCTAACACACATGAATGTTGTGTAATATTTGGTGGCGGCAGTAAAAAATTGCTATTCATTACCTATAGAAAGAATGTGTTTTACTTATCATAGTTTTATTGGTTGGTGGGAGAATGTGTTTATAGTTTATTTTGGTCTAAATTGTGCTTGATACCCTCTAAGTTGTTGCCCTTCATTCCATGATTTGTCCTCTCTTAGTGTTGGTGTCATGTATGATACTCCCTAAGGTGTGACCTCCCATGTATTGAGTAATGTCCTTTGAAACATAATGTTCTATTTGTTGGAATGCACCCATTGTGGTTTTGTTATTTATAATTCCCCTTGAGGCATGGTCTTTTGATATGTTCATCCCCTACAACGTTAAAAATTGTAGGGTTACAATTTTGAAAGTGAAATTAATAGAAATTGTAATTTATAACATAAATATTTAATTATGATATTTCTCTAATTCTTAGTGAATATAGGGTTTAAAAAAATAAGATGCTCTTTTTTGGCACATATGATAAAATAGAAAATTTCAAAAATCTTTAGAAACTACATACATGCATTGCATCAATATCCTTGTTTCAATGCAACTTATAAAAACTATTTTGATATATACAATAACACTAGGTACCATGAACTAAAACAACTCTAGATTATAAATAATGTTAATTAAAAATTTAATAATAAAGAAAATATACAAAAGAATATTATGAAATATACGCATGCAACAAATATCAATATTGATTATCAATGTTTGAGAATTTAGGATTGTATCATATTTCTAGTTAAAGATATAGATTTTGGAATATACATCCCTGATTAAAATATGATAAAAAATTAAACAAAATTTATTACAATGATTAGAAATCAGCACAAATGATTTTCTAATAGATAGAAAGAATATTGACACAAAATCATAATAATCACTAGTTTACATCACTTCAAATTATTATGAGTTTGCTTGCTACAAGTGACAAAAACAAAAAACAAAAAAAAAATTGGTTAAAATGTCAATTTAAATGTCCCACTTAGGTAAAAGATCAAGGAAAACTATTATGGGATCACCAATTAATAACCATAGAAACAAAATAATAATAATAAAATGTAATATTCAATATGTTGATGTGAACGGGGTGTTTTAGCTAACTAGTTCACCTATTATTTTGTATTCATACATGTGTAGATGTTAAGTTTACTTAGGGCTTCAGGAATATTTCTAGAAGCTTCTAGTATAGTGATATTGGGAAATAATCAATTTTTATCTATCGAATGATCCATGGTTTCCAACATAGATTAGTTTTCAAAACTTTGTTTCATATTCTAATATTTCTCCTTTCCTCATCCATGAAAATAAGATTTTCTTGATGATCATACAAAAGGAAAGCCTCTCAATTCTATAGGTTATTGCATGAGGCACATCACATGTTTTATGTTCATATGAATGCAAGTTCACGTGAGACTAAAGACTAAACATTGTTGTTTCATAGATGTATTATTATATCTTGCATGAAATGAATTTACTTTTGAATTCAATAGGCACCAAAATCATCGATATCTTGTAAGGAATAAACAACTTGAAGAATCTCCTTTTGACATATTGTACAACATATTAATGTCGAAAAGCTTTACTTGTTTATTTATTTTTAGACATCTCTCTCATCAATTTTTAGGTTAGTAATTGTCTGTCTTGATTATTCGTTTACACAAAAAAATTAAATCACTCATATTAACAACGTTTTGTTTCCATAGTCCATGATAATTAGTGCTCGAGATTTTTAGTTAAATTGTGTACAATTTTTTCCATCAACGTTTCGGATCATACTCCATGACCCATCATTGGGATGATAAGCAAATAGAGAGAGGAATAAAAAAATGAGTTAGTAGACTATGATAGAAAAAGGAGAGGGATTGGGAGGGTTCAAAGACACAAAACCCAAAAACTTGATTGGAGGAAGCAAGATTCAAGTGATTTGATAGAAGAGAATGGAGTGAGCAAAATTAGGAGGATGGTGAACGACATAGTAACAACAATAATATTATTATTTATTTGAAGGACATAGCTTATTATTAGAAAAATAGGCTATTGCTAGGAATGAAAATCACACACACACACACATATATATATTATAAATTAATAAGTAAACTTATAATACTCTAATAATAAGGTTAAAATAAAAGAACCAAGTGAAGATGAATGTTAAACAAATAATATAATAGACTATGAAACGTTATAGTTTATTATATACTAAAGAATAAAAAGTATTAAAGGGGGGAAATAATAACAAGGACTATGATATAGAGTTAAGAAGAATGTTAAAACGATAAATAATGATAGTATATAAAAAAATAAAGTGATATAGAAGACTAATAATATAATATCATAAAATATTAAATACATTAAGAGAAGAATAATAAGGAGTAACAATTGAAAAAATTATAGACTATTAATTATAAATAGATCTAATTAGATAAATGATAAAGCATAATGTAAAAAAGAAAAAGAAAATTAGAACAAAATAGACTGAAAAATTAGAATACTAACAAATAACAATTGAATAATAAAAGTGAAGGAACTGACATATAAAACAAAGAAAATCAGAAGAAAGGTTCCGCCCATCTCATCTACAGGAATTATGGCTGGAGATTTAGCTAAGGATTATGGTAGACGTAACTGTAATTTCTAATTAATAGAATGTAGTGAATGAGCGACGAACGAGCCGCCGGTGACATCATGTAATTGTGTGATGGCTGAGAGTAATGAGCAGACGTTAGAATGGTGCAACCAAGTCCCAACACATACATTTTCGATGAACATAAATTATGCACTACGCCATCCCACGGATATTAATTAGTGGATTCTGGAAGAAAACAAGTTATTTGATAAGGAAGAGCTTGTGTTATTTTCAAGCGATAAATCTGAGGACGCCCCCTGTCAAATGTCCGCGTCTTCGTTGCGGCGTGGGAATTATGGATTGACTACATCATGTTGACCTTCATCCGTTCATGCTCTGGCAGGCTTTGTGGCGGCTCGCTGCTACCTGCACAGGTTTGTTTTTTCAAAATCTACAATGCAGGCCTCTCCCTATATATACAACTACCCACGCGAAACATACAGCATGACTACTGAAGCTCACTAATCTTTTTTTAATTTCTTTTGAATTGAATCGATTGACTAAGACATCTCAAGGCGAATACAGGATTCATTCACTAATCATATTCATGGAACAGAGACTCTTTATGGCTGCCTCCATGATACTGTTGATTATTCTCAATCTCCAGGCCACCTTGTCTACTGCCGCCTCCTCATATAATGTCGTAGACAATTGCTGGAGAAGAGATCCACACTGGGCAGAGAAAAGTAACAGAATGGAACTTGCAGATTGTGGTGTGGGCTTTGGAAGTGCAGCCAAGGGAGGCAAAGGAGGAGAGATGTACACAGTCACCAGCGCGGATGACAATGCTGCAAATCCCCTGCCGGGGACCTTAAGATACGGAGTTACTCGCGATGGTCCCCTGTGGATAGTTTTCGCCCGTGATATGCAGATAAAGCTTCAGATGCCCCTGTTTGTGGCCAGCCACAAGACTATCGACGCAAGGGGCTCAAATGTTCACATCAGCAATGGGCCTTGCATACGCCTCTTCAATGTCAGCAACATTATCATCCACGGATTAAACATCCACGACTGCAAGCCAAGTGTAGCTGGCAACGTTCTCCTTTCACAATCCATGAGCGATGAGATGATTGATACACAAGATGGAGATGGAATTTCAGTTGTTACCTCACGAGACATTTGGATCGATCATAACAGCCTCTCCAGTTGCACAGATGGACTTGTAGATGTCACGCTTGCTTCCACCGCAGTTACCATTTCTAACAACCGCTTCTCTTACCATGACAAAGTAAGAGACAAATTTTGCAGAATTAATTACTATAGACTGGTTTCGTGAATATGGAAGAATGACTAATGTTGGGCTGTGCAATAAAACACTACAGGTGATGCTTTTGGGACACAGCGATGATTATACAGCTGATAAAGACATGAGAGTTACTGTTGCATTCAACCACTTTGGACCTGGCTTATTGGAGCGCATGCCAAGGTAATTTATTTAAATTCAACTTCTCGTGCATTTAACTGGCTAACTCCTTTCGTCAATGACTTCACCTATAATCGTTCTGGCTAACTGACATGATATGGATTGTTTTTGTGGGCAGGTGCCGACATGGGTATGCGCACGTGGCGAACAACAACTATGAGGCCTGGGGTATATACGCCATTGGAGGGAGTGCCCACCCTATGATTAGAAGTGAGGGCAATCGCTTTGTGGCCCCCAACGAGGAGTACAAGAAGCAGGTGACATGGCGTGAGAGCCCCGATGGAAAGAGTTGGCTGTGGAAGTCTGTGAGGGACACATTTTTGAACGGGGCATACTTCGTTCCGTCTGGCAAAGGCAAAGCACTTCCCCTCTACCAGACAGGCCAGCAATTTAAAGTTGCTGATGGAAGATTAGTACCCATTTTGACCGAGAGTGCAGGAGTCCTAGCCTGCACTACCTCCGGGCCTTGCCTGTAATACTTGCTACATCTTAACCTCGATCCCTATTCTCGTACAGATTCTCCCATTCTTTCATTCCATTTATTTCATTCTTTCTCGCTTTCGAGGATTCAGTTCGCTCATTCTTCCCCTGTTTTGGAAGATTAAATTCAATCATTATCCATTATTTACTGCTTGGCAATGTTTTAGCCCCTGAATTGCATGTTGTTTATAAAAAACACAACAGATATTATCATTTTTAGAAGCTTAAAATTAGAGACTATACACTTGCAAAAGAGAATTTTTAATGGCAATCGTGTAATTTCAGAAAACTGCTGGCTGAGGCGACAGGGACATTAGCAATTTCATGCATCAATTAAAGAAAACAGAGCAAAATCAAAGCTGCAGGCATCGAGAGGGAAACACATAGTTTATTGTATTAATCAAAGATATTACAATACTCAATGCAAGAAAATCAGCTTCAAATATATATCTCAATCGGTGCAAAGTCTGAGTGAAAGGTTCTGAATGAATCGATATACTGTGTTCTCAACCCCAAATGCAACCCACAGTCCAATGTGCATTGGCTGTCGATTCAACTCGGCTTCGTACTTGCCAGTCGATCCCTCTATACCAGAATTTACTGGCAGAAACGGCTTGCAAACCAGCTCGGGCTTCTTCCAATCCAAAGAAAAAAACAAACCGTTGGTCTCTGTCTCTTTTTCTTGGCAGAATCTTTGAGGCTACAGGGTGGCGACTTACACAGCCTTCTCCCCAACCGTTCTCTCTCCTCTCTTGCCAGAGACAATTCGCCCTCTCTAACTTCAGAATCGGACCCTGCACAAACCGTCCCCTATCTTTTCTGGCAGCAAAACAAAAGTCCAACTAACTGGGGCGATCTCCCACTCCAACCGATGTCACTGGCAACACCAGAATGTGCAACGGAAAAGAAAAGACTCAAAATCTTGCTGCCACCCAGCACTTGCCACATGTCACGGGGAACAACCACAAACTAAAACAGCCAAAAACAAATTAAATCCAAAATTGCAAAGCAAAACTAAACGATGCCCCTGCATCAATTTTCAAACGACATCACTTGGTCCTCTAAGAGTTGGAGAAAAATCATTTTGTATTTTCTATTGTTCAATATAATTTGATCAGCTTTAAAGGGAAAATTCATTAGTCATGCCTAAAGGATAAGCTTAGACTTGAATAATCGTCATAATGACAAATTTGTAAAAAAATCAATTTTCAATCTTTTATTTGGCATGCTTCAAAACCCTATGTGGATTTTTTGTGATCCTTAAGAATAATGAGGTTATACAAAATTTTATTTCTTTGTATGAAAAAACCCACAATATAAGAATAGAATACAATGTTCAATACTTGAGCCTTAAGTTCGTTTGTACCTCAAAATGGGAGTGGTCAAAAATCTTAATGGTGTAAATCTTCTACACAATATTTGCACCCAAAAATCTTGTTTACTATAGATATATCAAACATCTCACTTATTTAACATATTTTACTAAACTTAAAATCCAAATAAGTTAGGACCTCTAAAATTATATATATCTTCTCAAAATTTAGTTGAAGACTATAAACATGGCCGTGCCTCATCATTTTAGAGCTTATGGAATCGATTCTTAGAAGCATTATTCTTTTGTTTATGAACAATAATAATGACCCTATACTTTGCCCATATCATTGTTGAGATTCGTAAGAAATGAAATATTTCATAATTTCCTAAGATCTCCTTCTTGCTTTAGATCTATGGCATTCCCATTTAAAAAGTAGATATCTATAATATTGATACAAATAATTTTGTTATTTTTTCCTCTATTGATATTGTTGTTGCTCAAAGGGTTGAAGAAACATTGTTGGAAGGATTTTTTGGCTACCTAGAGAAGTCAACATTTATTCACACATGAATAGTTAGAGTTAATAATTTAAAATAATTAAATTTATTATTGTTGAAATTATCATTATGGTCTAAACTTTATTTTTAACTTCTAAATAAGTTTTCAAAATATATAGTGCAATCTTTTAGTCCCTTATATTTCACTTTTAACAAATTTTAAATTTTTTGGAATACTTTTATCCTATATTTATGTAATCCTCCAATAAAAAATAAATTCATCAACAAAAATGAAAACATGTCAATCTAGACACATCTCACACAATTTTATTTATGTTGGCATATAGAAACAGATGATGAGAAAATCTTGCATGCAATTGAATATGAGACTTGTGCTATACTTGAGCTATGTTGAACTATCTTCTTGCAATGCTCTCATCATTTCCATATTTTGTGACTTCAACATGAAATATATAGCTTTTCAAATTTATGAAAAAGAGTTGTAGCTACTATAAGCCACCATATCAAGAAAATGTTGTTGGGTGCTATTAGTAGTAGAACTAGCTCATGTGCCTGAGCTATTTATTCTTACATGTATGTCCAAATCAAGATTTAGTTATCCTTTCATGTAGTGACATTCGATCTCCAAGTTGAATTCTAATATTTTTAAGGATTATCAAGATGTAGCCGCATGTACAATATATTAATTTTTTTATACATTTTATTGAACTTAAAAGCTAACTTGACACAAATTCTACTCCATTGTCTAGTGCATAGATAACAACAACAATTTTACACGAATATTTTATTGCAACAAAATTTCTTTTATAGCGTATATCAATTCTTTCTTTCTTTTTAATGAGGACATCGATGTGGAGGGAAACACAATGGTTTAATATTTTTAATTTACATGTCTAATTTTTCCTAATGTTTTCAATAAATGTTATCATATTTTTTGACATACATTCATTATAAAAATATAAAATATATTATTGAAAACATAATTCATATTATATTTTATATAAACCTAACACTAAATGCTATAGATTTGGCAAATGGTCTACTATTCACCTAAATGATTAAGAAAAAATATTTTTTGACAACATATATTCCTTATGTCTTAGTATATTTGATTAGTGAAAAAGGGTGATTTTCTAAGAGAAGAAAAAAAATTAGTTGAGCCTCAAGGAGAAGAATAGACACTAAAAATCATATACACATCCCAAGGACACATTTGAGTGTGTTTTAGAAAATTATCAAAAGATAAAATGGCATCCAAATATCTCATAAAGAAGTTTCATTCCATTAACACAAAGTAATCCAAATTTTTTATTCACATAGGAATTGAGCTTCTCTTAATAAATGTCAATTTTAAAAATATTACATTATCTATAAACTTATTGTAACAAAAATAATGTGGGGCTTGCTTAAGGAATCAAAAGGCAAGCCATTTTCTATTAATTTAACAAAAATGTATACAACTATCCAATAGTAGATAGATTTTTATAGAGCTAGACTTGTCTTTACTAAATGGTCATAAAATTATATTAGACTCTTCTCAAAATTAAGGATAATTTCATTAAGCAGTTACTCTATATACCTAAGGAAATTAGAACTTGTTTTGGGAAAGATGCTTGCCATAAATTTTATCCTTAAGGGAGAGTGTATTGTTTAGATTGCAATGGGAAAAAAATATAAGGAAATAATTTTATAGTAGATGGTTCATTGAGTTTTAAGGCATCCATATTGTTTCTTTCGGCCATTCATAGCCTCTATCTAACTATTTTATGTTTCAAGTTCTTAGATAAAACCATGAATCCAATTTGGGTGCATAACTCCAGGAATCTCATCTCAACCTTCTCACATATTTACATCATGATGGTTAAAATTTGTTCTTTTCTATTCTAGACTAGGAATTGGAAGCTTAATTTTTTATTTTTCCTTGAGAACAATTAACATAACGAATATGTTAACTAAGAAACACAATCAATAACTTTTATAATTAATTATCTAAAAGAAATAGAGCAAAAATATGTGATGCAGATGTGAATAAGTATGTGTGTCTGATGTGAGTGTGGCATATTGGTGTGAATTCTAAATGTTGAGATTTTGAATGCAATGAGGTAAAGGTGTACTCTACCATTCATGCATGTATGTAAGTGGTTGAGTAAATTGTGATGGAAATCTCTATTGCATTAAGATTGTCTTCTCTCAGTAAAATATCTCTTCAATCTTCTTTGTATCTCTATGGCAGTGAGCCCTTCGGGTGGTTAACCCTATTGGACAGTGAGTTCTGATTCAGATAGTGAGTCCCTGTTTTGGCAGTAAGCCTTCCTTTGGTAGTGAGCTTTTGTAATCAGTTTTGATATTCTCTATAGTGTGAGTTAATCCTCATCATGGTTTTCCCCTCATTGGGTTTTCCATGTAAATCTGATGATACTATGTTTGTGTGATGGTTTTTAGTTTTTGCACTTGCACTTAACATTTAATCATTTTAGCAGAGTTAAGGATTTGTGATTGATCTAAGTTTTAGTGAATGTTTTAAAAGTTTAAATTGCTACAATTGATTCACCCCCAAACTCAATTACCTTGTTCAACAATTGGTATCAGAGCTTGGTTCCTTGGAGAAGAGCTTAACCACTTAAGGAAGGTTTGGGATGGCTGGAAAAGTTACGCATGATTATCTAAGGTTCGATGGAACTAATTATGCTATCTAGAAAATACCGATGGAAGAATATCTAGAGTATTGTGGATAAGATGTGGAGAAATCTTAAAAGAATACTTACACTCCTCCTGCTAATGGTCTAAGTATTGCTAATGAGATTAAGGAACATGAAGCGAACAATAAGGTGAATTATATTTTGAAGAATAGTCTTGTACATTATGAGTTGATTAAAGTTCAAAATCTGAAGATTCATAAAGAGCTTTGGGATGCCTTGGAAAAGGTGCATGAAGGAGGTGAAAGGGTTAAAGAGGAAAATTTGTAGAATTTGGAGACATAGTTTGAGATCCTACATATGTTTAAAGATGAGAATGTTAAATTCTATGTATAGAGATTAGATGAGGTAGTAGTTGGAATGTGAAGATTTCGTCCTACAATAGATGAATTCAAGATTGTAAAGAATATTCTTAGAACTCTTTCGAATGATTATAGTGAAAAGGTATGTGTTATTGAAGAACATATAGATTACAAGACTTACACTTAAGATCAGTTGTTGAGAACTTTGACATCTTATGAGATGAGAAATTTGAATTTGAGAAATAGATCCAAATCAAAAACTACTTTTAAGGCTACAAAAGTTGAAGATCTGTGAAGTAGAAGCTAACTTTGTGAGAAGGATGAAGAAAGGCTCTAGTAAATATGAAGTTAAGATACCCTTTAAATGATTTATTTATTAAGGAATAAGTCATTATGCTTTGAGGTGTCTAGAAAGAGCTAAGAGGAAAAAATAAAGATATGAGAAAGAAAAGAAAGGTAAGAAGATCAATAGAGAATATTATGTGAATGAGGATGCTAGTATATTTGAGGAGGAATCTGATCATGGAGATCTTGATGACAATGAATGCTTGTTCTTTTCTATAAAATATGAACCTACTTCTGCTAATTATGAAAAATAGGTAAATGAATGCCCTCTAGAGAAGGAGAAAAATGAAGGTATTGTAATCTCTTCCCTACATGCTAAACAAGAAAAGAACTTTTGGGTTGTTGACAGTGGTTGCTCACATAACATGATGGTGACAAGAGTAAGTTTGTTAAACTTGAAAAATATGATGGAGGTTTATTTATGTTTGGAGATGATACTAGTTCTAAGATCTATGGGATAGGTTCAGTAGGTTTTGATGGCAAGCATAATACAAATGATGTCTACTATGTTAAGGGTTTAAGGCATAATATTTTAAGTGTTGGAAAAATATGCAATAAAGGATGTAATCATATACTAAAGGATGTAAGATGTGATATCAAGAAAGATTGCAGAACAATGAATATTGCAGGAAAGAAATATGAAGGAAATATTTATCAACTTGTTAGTGAATGGAATTGCTCAAGACAAATATCCTTAAACAAATAACTCTTGGACCAGATTTAGCACTAGTGAAAATCCACTAACAGCTCCAAAAAGACCACAATTACATTTGTGGCTTTTCTCTGAATTTTGTCGAGGTATAGCTCCCTCACCAGATTTTCAATGAATTTATCTAATCTAATGAATAAGGGTATGCTTTTAACCAGAAATCAGAAAAGGTGACTAACACTAGTTCCTAAATATGAAACCAACATGAGAAGTGTAAATCAAAGCCATAAATGACCAATTCAAAGATTAAAAACCTATGACTATCCAATCAAAGAGATAAAATCATAATGCAATAAATGAATGCTATACAACTTATCTTTCAAAGAAGACATTGCCATATCACAAATGTAATGCAAATATTAACGTACTAGACATATCATTAAATTCACAACACAAATTATAAACATTACAGTCTAAAATAAATGCTTAAATCCTTCTCAACAACACCAGCAAGTGTATGTCCAGAAGAACCCCTATCTTCTTTTATATTTTCAAATTTATGGTAAATCTAAAGCCACTGGATAGTCATGAAAGATATTACTAAATTAATGGCCTTCTTGCTTCTCCAGTGTTTCTTGAAAATTACTAAAATCAACCAAAGTAATTAACCTTGGTAGAGGAATAGACATTGACAAGAAAAACTGATCTTGATCTCACCAATAGTTTTCGAATGACCTCTCACACAACCAAACAATTAATGCAACATCCAAGGAATATCAAGCAGTAGCACATGTATGTTGCTTGATGGGAAATGTAATTTAAACCAAATCAAATCAGCCACAAATTGGGACTAAATTGTCATCTCATCAAACTTAGGAGAACACACCAATGTCTAACCAATCTTCTATAAATTCAACTAGTGTCACCTTTCTTCGCCAATCAATAGCATCAAATATGGAAAGCTCTCAGAGTGACAGTAATTTTTCCAATGACTACATTTCCTTGGAAGAAATTGAATGCAGTCCGTTGTGTAGGCATATATCGGACCAGCTGAAAGAGGTCTTCATAGTGTAGAGTGAGGTAGAAGAAGTTCTTCACAACATTCTGGGTGAAGCATTCCTGAGCCAAGCCCATGTACACAACACAACCATCCTAGAGCATTTTATATATACAGTCATCAAAACTTATGGCTACCGTGATTGGGGTGTAAGGGCACTAGAGCGCTTGGTAAATCCCGAATTCCATCATCATGTTAATGTGGCAATCAACGGGCTTAGCCACTACCCTCATAAAGGACTAATAGTTGACACCATTTGCATTGTGTCGACCCTTCAAGATGAGACTTTGGAGGAAGTTGTGGCTCTTCTGCACACAGGAGTCATAAGAAACGATATGAGACTCTTTGTACAATTCCTCTGGTCACACGAGAACCTACTATCACCAACCCAAGTTGAACGCCTACCGACTGTTACTAAGGGCATTCATGTCCTCATATTTGTTGTGCACCTAACTGAAAGTGCCTCCTTTTGTCCTTTTCCCATGACATGAACTTCTGTATTCAAATCAAATAATTTTGTAGTGCCAATGCAATGTAAAAATGTTTTTATATATAAATAAAATGTTTCTTTTGATATCACTGTGTTTTTGTATGCATGGCTTCATTGGTTTCCTATTCATATCATATTTGAAAATTTTGGTTTCCTTTTTTGTTTAATGCACTAGTTAGATCAATTAAGCTTACTATTATTTGATTAATCACTAAAAAGCTTCTGGGTTGCAAAATGGACAGTTCACTGCCTAGGTTTGGAAAAGTCTAAAGAATACCACCCAAAGGTACAAATTGCAGATGAAGTTTCTATTTTCTGACACAGCAACTCATCACTCAAGTTATTAACACGCATATACCCTTTTGAAGGAATGGTAAGTTTGAAAATGGTAAGAAAACATCACCCAATGAAGGTCAAACAATATAAGTGGTAAAATTAAAGGTTCTAAGAACAAACGAAAACCCCGCCTATGTTCAAGGAAGATAACAAAAGGCCACCTGAACACAAGTTTAAGAAAAAAAAGCTTAGGTAAAAAGGAATGATAGTTAGAAAAATACAAGGGGGTCCTATTTATAGGTAACATAGGCTTTGATTGGGGACAAGGATTGCAAAGGATGTAGAGAACCTAGCATGTAAGACCAATCCTTTCCATTAGGCATGGAGTTTATGAGAAGGATACCAAACAAAAGAAAAAAATGAACACACCAAAATCACAATTATTTACAAGGTAAGACTAACCTATGAGAGAACGAAAAGGAAGGGAAACAATCACACAAACCTGTTAACCAGCTGGTTGAAGAATAATACTTTCTTGAAGAGGCCCACCTTCCTATAAAGTCTCTAGAACAAATTTAGAAACATTGAGAACCCAACATTAATGTGGGAAAAGATGTATCCATAGTCCAACGATATCTCAAAAATCCAATTTTCACCAAAAATCTAATTGTGTTGCCATCCTATTAGGACTAAACCATCCTTTGTTGGCCAATTCTCATGATCAAGGTTTGTCAATTTAGGCTCCACATTTTTTTCTAGTTTCCATTTTCCCACAGCGATAAAATCATATCCTCAACCTTTACTGCTTCCAATTGAGCTCGCTCAATCCCTTGAACTTTCTCTCTTTTGAGGATTAATTGGACATCTAATTCTAGAGAAGAGATAAATATATGATACTAGATCTCCTCACTAGGTCTTTTTGGAGCAGGAATTTGTTGAAGTGACTGATTGAATTGGTAAACAAAATCCCTCATTGTTTTAGCCTTATTTTTCATGATCTGAAAGAAAAGACGTAGAGTAGCTACAATGTTAATTGGAATTTTATAGCGTTGAAGAAATTTTATTTTGAGGACATCCCATTTGGTAATGCTTGCTTTTTTGAGTCCCCTATCCCATTCTGCTTCTTTTTCAATCAGACTATCAATAAAAATCCTTACGAAAACATCCTCTTCTTGAATTCCTAAAATTGCACTTACTACATTCATATCCAGAATGTGTTTCTTAGGGTCTTGTTCATTTTGACCAAAAAAATTAGGGAACCTTTTCTATTAACCCTGGGGAAGATCACAGTATTGTTGCAAGGAAAGGGGGTTAACTTGATTACACTAAAGATTCAAAGCCATAGATGGTCAGAGTTTCCAACTTACACAGGAGTAAAAATTAGGAAATAAAATTTCTGTGGTGGACGACCCGAAGGTGGATTCTAAGGCTGAGGTACATGTGGGTCCCTTGGTTGATGAAGTGACTGATTAGGCAGACGATCAAGGTGACGAGGAGGGTTGTCATAGTCTTTGAATATCAATCTCGAAGAGTGTTCAATCATAGTTGTAGGTGAGTGTTAGGCCAACTCTTCCTCTTCTTCCAAGACAAAATTCAACTACATATAATTTTTTGTGTTCCTCCTATATCTCTAGGCGATTGTATTTAATTTTGATATGATGTCTTCTTGCTCCACTCCAACCCAATCTAAATCTGGCTACAAAAGAGGAAATACATCATTATGAGGAAGTGCCATCTTTTTGCATGACGTGATGGAGATTGTCAGACCTTTCAATCAATTCAAATTCCCTAATGGAGTCACAAAAAATATGTTAGCGAGTCGAATGGCTCAGGACAAATATGCTTCAAACAAATGAATCTTGATCCAGATTTAGCACCATTGAAAATCTGCTAATAGCTCTAAAAACACCACAATTGCATTTGTGGCTTTTATCTGAATTTTGTCGAGGTACAACTCCCTCACTAGGTTTTCAATGAATTTATCTAATCTAATGAATAAGTGTATGCTTTTAACCAAAAAGTAGAAAAGGTTACTAACACTAGTTCATAAATATGAAACCAACGCGAGAAGTGTAAATCAAAGCCATAAGTGACCAATCCAAATATTGAAAACCTATGACTATCCAATCAAAGAGATAAAATCATACTCCAATAAATGAATGTTATACAACATATCTTTCAAAGAAGACACAACCATATCACATGTGTAATGTAAAGATCAGCATACCGGAAATATCATTAAATTCATAGCACAAAAATTATAAACATTATAATCTGAAATAAATGCTTAAACCCTTCTCAACAACACTAGCAGGTGTATGTCCAGAAGAACACCTATTTTCTTCTATTTTCTTTATTTGTTCTTGCTATGGGTTCTTGAATCCCATATTATGGCTCCGCCTAAGCTAAGACTGGAATAATTACCTAAGGTTAATTGGAAGGTGAATAAGAGTAATGAACAAATGATTGTTATTTTTGAAAAAAATCTAACAATAATCAAGAATTATGGTATAGGGTTTTATTACCAGAGTAGAACTAGCTATCATAACATGTACAAGGAGTATCGAGACACCATATATGATGAGATGGATTCTCATAAAAGGATGCAACAATATTGCATTCAAAATATTTGCAAGTGTGAGAACATAAGGAAATTTCATGATCCTAACATCAAGTTTCCTTTGGTACATTGCAAGATCAAGACACTAGCAGGAAAGTTAAAAACAACATATGATGAGGCCTCCAAAGACTCATCCAAGACATTGATCAAATGGATAATCTATAGCAAGATCTATTGGAGGCTGGTGGCACTAGAGGATGGAGAAATTTCCATCATCTCAAGTTAGCTTCTCGCTTTGAGATGATGCTTTGCATGATAAGCATTTTTGGATTTAGTTTCTTGTTTCTCCTTGTTATTGTTGACATATTTGAAGAATACATATATTGTGAAGTTTTAATTTTTGGATACAAGTAAGGGGTTTGGTATAGAGCTCAATCTGGATGGTTTTCCAACGAGCACTTGAGGCTGTGATCCGAATTATACCCTTCTGAGGGTCATCAGACAACTTGACGGAGCCATGTGTTAAGAGAGATCAATATGGATTGTTGTCAAATTTTTTTAAGAATATGCATATGACTCGGGAGTTTATGGGAGGAAGAAATCGGGAATTCAGCTAGGGGCTACACATTTATGAGGGTTAAGAGATAGCTTGATGGAGCTCCACCTGATTTAGGATTTGTTTCTTCAAAAGGAAAATTTTCTCAAGAGTGAATACATATTTTGTAATCAACAAGCTTTTGTATGTAAACCTTAAGGGGGGATCACTTAAAAGGTGAATAGGGCTTCCAGGGATATAGTTGTAGGAACAATGTAATAATGGGGGGATGTTGGTGAATATTTACGTATTACATTGTAACTGTCAATTGGTTGTCATTGGTTGTCAGTAACTATTGGTTGTCATTTGCTAAAACACCTTACGCCTTCCTTTACCTATCTTCCTTTATATATTATACATCCATGCTTAATGGTGGATTATAGAATCAATAACATTCATATTTATTCTCACAAACTCCTCACTGAATATATTACAAAATGGTAAATATATGCACCAACTAATGAAGATCTTATACAATGAGGAAAGAACTTTTTTTATGAATTAAAAATATGATTCACTAGACCATGGTATTCATGATGTAACTTGAATATATTTGGCACTAGGCTAGATGAATTATGTAGTTATGTTTTTTAAGAACCTTCCTTTATTACTTGGATGGAGCATCAATGTTTCTAGCTTGTCCCATGTATTTTTTTCAGGGATTTTGTATATTTGCATTTGTTAAGGAAATGAGCTACAAAATATCTTACCTTGTTGGGTGCATTCACGAGGTCAGTACATAAAGCAATAAAGTACTTTCCATTTAAGGATTTGCAGGGGGCTTTACTCTTGCTTGTGTGTGTGTTCTTGTTTCTTCTTTGAGTCTATGATTGGGATGCTTGTTTTTCAAAGATGTGTCATGGTGGTGATATTTGTATCTATTCATTACGTAGTGAATATGCACTTTATTAAGAGAAGTAACTTATCACTAGATAACTCACTCACAAAATATTATGCACACTTATTACAAGATGGAAAATATCAATATTTCTAAGTAATTTTTTTAAATATTTTGTAAGAACATGCTATTAATATACTTGGAAATTTTCACAAATTTAAATATTTATTTTCTCTTTTTTGTCTTAGAGTTGATGTCTAAGGGGTGCCTATTCTACTAAAGTTCCTTAGGAGTTGCATTCGACTTCATTATTTGATTTTCTATCTCTTAGAAACCATATTTATTGACTGATTGATGTAAATGGGATCATGTTAATGGATTAGCACATTTATTGTTAGATACCCAAACTATAGATTTTATGCACCAATGCACTTCTCTAGCTCTTGTAAGGTTTTTCTCCTAAAAGGAGAGAGTTTAGGCCAAAAATCCTAAAGCGTTCATTCAAATTATGTTGTGTCAAAGTGCAACTAAGCTATGAAATTGATTAAATATGAATGCAAAATCTAAGAAACAAGTGATGTTTGAAAACACATTGTGTAATGCAAAATCACCTAGAAACGAATGCAAAACTAAACAAAATTTAATGAAACTTGAAGTGTGCACCTGGAATGTGGATGGAGACTAGAAATTGCATCTGAAATGCTGCTAATGCTTAAACTTAGGCCTAGTGGGAACCATTCACCATTTTGGGTGAATCACTCCCAGTTCTGCTAAACTGTACCGGAACCCGTTTCTAACAAAAGGGGGCTCAAAAATGCAGAAAACTCAAAATTGACCTTGGAGTGGGACTCATTCACCACCCATGGTGAATGAGTCCACTTTTGATTTTTTGAATATTCAAGAGTTGATTCTAGAGCTTCTCATCTCCAGTTTGATGTTGAACAGGTGTTCGCTTCCAAAAATCTAATTTATGGGCCTGAAATGAGATTTTGTTGACTCTTTGAATTATCAAATGAAGAGAGGACTTAAAAAACCTTCTAACTTTATCTTCAATGATTTCAAAGCTTCTAAAGTGTTAGGGTTAGAGATGGCCGATATCTAACAATTAAATGCAGATTTAAATAATAAACAGAGAAACTAAAACATACACAGAATAAATCATAACACGGAGAATTTAACGTGGTTCACCCAATCTAGGCTACATCCACCAAACTGCAACCATCCAATACTTTTATTATCCAGTGCAAAACCTATTACAATCTTGCGAATAATCACGTTTTTCTTCTTACTGTAACCCCCATTCCAACCCCTTTTAACAAGCTTTTAGAAGCTTCCAGAATTAGGGTTTTACAAAGTGAGTATTCTTTCTTTTTCGAATATTTTTCCTTTTTCGCTGACGAAGTGAAAAAAATGGCAAAAAAAAAAATTCTCGGGCGCTGCACCCCCGGACCCCCGCCCAGGGCCTAACCCGGCCCCAGACCCTGACGAGGACAGGGGGCCGGGCTGTACAGTATACCATGGGCTATACAGTATAGCATGATCAGTCGCCACATACCAACATAAGGGACCTAAATCTGCAAACACACAAGAGAAGAAGAAATGTTGAATGTTATGGCATGGGGGTTTCCCTTGGTCAAACCCCGTTTAGGTAATTAAACCAAAATGATGAAAGAAAGGAATGAAACATGCAAAAATGGAATGGATTACCTTTCCATGATGATTGATCTTTAAAGTCTGCAACATACCATGTAGAATCTGCCCTTGGATGACTTAGGAAGCTAAATTGATGACTTGCGATGTAAATGCCCTAGCTTGCTTGACTTGAGATAGAAGATAGATGATGATTGAATGATATGAATGTGTTAATGGATGAATAGATGTAAAAATGAGTATAGAGAGGTGATTTTATAGGAAATTCACCTTATTTGCATGTTAATTGGATCCCTAAGGCCGACATGGAGAAAAATTAACCTTAAAACCTAATTTTTCCCTCTTAAAACCCTAAAAATGGCTCAAGTGGACTCATTCACCACTAATGGTGAATGGGTCCCACCTAGATGGGACTAATTCACCACTAATGGTTAACGGGTCCCACAGTAACCATTTTTGCTAGCTAGAATGCCAAGAAGTCAGAAAATTAGGCTTATATGATGACTATGTCGGTTATTTGATCAAATTATGCCACAGGATGCATAATATGGGTTAATGTGGGACTATTAGTGATGATGTAAATTTCAGATAGGGCTTGGGACACAAAAATCAATATGAAAGTGTTATTATATACACTTTTACAACATTAAAATGAGGTCAACATAGCTTTAGAATGTGCAAGAACCAATGTGAATGTGCATGACACATTACAACACTAGTTTCTCATTAAGTTTAATTCAAAAACCTTCCAGATTGATGTGATAATGTAATTAAATATGTTTTATAGTGTTTAATTAGGGATAAACGGGTTAATTAACTCTAGAAAAGCGTGAAAATCCTTTAAAAGACTTTACAACAGCTTTACAAGACGTCATTGAAAGCATGTTATTCAATTTTAAAGGGTCCAAGACCTAGTGTGGATGCATAAAATGCCTCACAACACTAGATTAAGCCCATTTTATTAGCAATTAATCCCACGTCAAGAAAAGGGTCCTTTTTTCTATGACACAATACCTTAACTTTTAATTGATAACAATTGGTCATAACAAATGATACATATCCATTAGTAAATTAGCAAGGCAACTAGTATTGCTTTATTTTTACACATGGCATGCTTAATTTGTTAAAAATGATCAAAGCTAAATAATTAATCCACTTTTCAATTAATGGTCATTAGTTGTTTAGTTATTAAAATTCTAATTATTTTTTTGTTAAATTAATTCTAAGGTGATAACTTGATTTGGGCACGCCTTTACAAAAGTTAATATGTAGATAAATCTAGCTTTCTATAGGTAGCTCATTTTATGTTTTCAAATTTCAAATTATATCCCACTGCCATCAACTAGGATTCTTTTCCTCGAGAATCCACCCAACTATGGATGGGAGGATGGATGGATCAACACATATTTGTCAAATATTTGATACTCTAATGGAGAAAATTGCATGAGTCTTCACTTATTCCCTTCGATATGGTTTCATTTTGATTAGGAACTTGTATGATTTTGTAAAACATATTATGTATAATTGAATTCATTCTCAAGGACTATTTTTCATTTTGGCTTTGTAATATTTTGTTTGTACTTAGATTTTACAATTTGTAACATAAACTTAACTCAATTTTAGATTTGTATCTAAATGAGCTTCAATTTTGTAAATTTAAATTTGATTTTGGGTTTTCTTTTTCTTTTTCTAATTAACGTTATTTGTCTATTTAAAACACAAAACATTTCAGTCACTTTGAAGTTTTATTTAACATTATTTGTGTCCTTAAAGAAAAAAATATTTTAGTCACTTTTGATGTTCTATCCAATTATTGATCTTAGTTCATTTGAATATGTAGGGTTAAAGATGCATTTTAAAACATCTCCAATAATTATTTTAATGGTGAATTGTTTCCCAATGATGAATATTTCAATTTAGTGTGTCAAATATTGACATAGGATGTACCATAACGGGTCAAGTGTAACATTAAATTAGTCAAAATTTGGAGCTATCATCATAGAACCACTAGATTGTTTTTGGTAACAGAAGCAAGGAAAAGGGCCCCTAAACCGAATCATAGAGTAGGAGAAGGCCTAGAGGCCACCAAAACAACCAAACAAAACAACAGGCGTCAAAGAACTGGTGAACACCCTGCAAAAAGTCTGACACCTAACAACACAAAACAACAGAATCTAAATACCAGCACAAAACACCAATCCTAAAGACAAAACCAAAACTAACTTTATGAAGGGATTAAACTTTGAAACTAATTTGCAACAACAATTTATGTGATTTGCATTGAACTACTCAATTTTTATTACATACACTTCGGTTTAAAGTCATACTTGCGGAGGAGCACTAGAACTGTAAGGGAAGATAAGGCAGTCTTACACAAATATGCATAACATCTAAGGGTTCATTCAAACGATTAAAAGAATGGACCCAAGGTTTAATGGAGAGGGGGTGAGAATCCCAAACCCACAAGCCATAGTCAAGAATAGCCTATCTATCTTCAGGAGAGATGAAACGAACAACAAAAAGTCCCCTTGCAAAAGGATAAATTTCCAAGGAACAAAATAAAATAGTAGTTAAATATTAAACCCAAAAAGACATCCAATTTGTATAAATTCTATTGTTTTATTTTATTTTTCCTTTGATGGATGAACTATTTCTATTTCCTTTTTTTTCTAATTTAATTTACTTGTATTACAAATAGACATTAAATTTTCTATCCAACAATTGATTTTTTATTTAAGAAAAAGCTAAATTATCAATACTCTTTATATGTAATTGTATATTATGTTAAGAAAATATCTAAATCTCAAAATTTCTATTTGAAATGATATTATTTTTAAGAAAAATATTAATACAATTACATACCAACAAATAACATATGTTTATGTTATGTTTGACTCATGATTTGATCCTTAAGTATACTCATTTTATTCCCTTTATATATTAATCAATAGAGTTAGATAGGTGTAAAATGTGTGCACGTCAAATAGTTATAGGAATGCATTTATTTTAATTTATGTTCTCATCAAGTTGTGCTTGAACTGTACTTATTGCCATGCATTTCCAAATAGTATAGATCATTGGAATTTTAATTTACCTTCTTTACATTTAACAAAAAATAGTCCTACAAATTCTCACAATTCTTTAACCACAATAAACATTATATATGAAGACATTATATTTTTTCTTACCATTTAACATCATATTTTGACATTTCCTAATGTTTCAATTAACTAGAGAAATAGTGTTATCCTCACCCTGTTTATTTCCTTATTTTCTACTTGCACAATAATTTAATTCACTCATGTTAGGAAACGGATAAACATTCTTATAGTCATTGTTAAAAGATGGTGTTTCCCTTGGTATCCTTGGTGCAGTGTGGCGCTTGGGTTCATGATATGCCTTAACCGCCTCCCGTGGATCTTGTATAAATCTGGCGGTTGTATCGAACATTAACAAGTTGATCTTTTGGTGCAACAAAAACCACTAATGCAACAATTGGTATTAGAGTTGAGGTCACAGGTTTGAATCCCTCACTTGTGTTTGGGGGGATTGTTGCAAGATGGTGTGTCCCTTGGTCTCCTTGGTGTAGCGTGCTGCTTGGGTTTGTACGCGGCTTAGCCGCCTCATGTGGAACTTATATAAATTTTGCAATTCTATAGGGAACTAAGAGGTAAATCTTTTGGTGCAACAGAAACTGCCAATGCAATAGTCATGATATCATTCAACTATCTAATGGAGACACAACCAAATGTATGCAAACTCCTTTCATCCCAGTAAATTCCACAACCATGATGGAAGATTCGTGTTCATCTATTAATAAACCAAAATTCCTTGGAACTTATGTCCAATTTCTCACTTCAACTATAATAGATTGTTTCCATGAAATGTGTTGTGCCCTTAGCACACACGCCCCGTTCGGAACGGGGGCCCTCTTTTCTTTTGCCTCGTCGGGTCTTTTGAGGCTGCCTCATTTTGCGTGCCCCTCCTTTTTGATGTCCACATGGTCGATGTTGCTCCAAGGTTTCATCATAAGTCGACTGTGCCCCCGCTTTTGGTTTTTGCTACCCTCCGGGGCCTCGCGGGTTCCCTTTGGCATTTTGGCTCTGGAGCACCCCTGGGCCCCTCCGGGCCTGAGCCTCCGAGGTTCCCTTTTTGGGCTTCCCTTTCGCTTATGCTGCCCTCTGCGGCATTCTGCGGGCATCTTTCCACCCCTTGGGGCCCGCCCTGCCACCCTCCGTTTAAAATTTTTCAGAGATTTCCTAGGTGGCGCTTGCCCGTTCGGACCCCAGGCCCCAGAAGTCCGACCCCGAACTTCCGTCCGGGGATCACCATCTATGACAGCGAGCCTCCGGCGGTCGCCCACCCCTCGGGCCCCGAGCTGCTCACCGCCGCCGCCACCGAAGCAGCATGAAGAAAACCTTCGGCGGTGAACTCCTTCCAGCTTCCCGCCCTCCGGGCCCCGGGCTGATCTTCTCCGCTGCCGTTGCCCGATTGGCGTGAAAATCTTGCGGCGGCTGTTATCTCCTGTCCTTTCGGCCGCCGAGCCCTGGAGTCTCTGCCGCCGCCGCCGACCTAATTTGAAATCTCACCAACTTTTGGCGCGGTCGTACGAGCAATAAATGCGGGTATTAATGGCGGTTGGGGTATATAATGCTCGGCCCGCCAATGTCATTTTCACATTATGAATTGGAGCGAATTGGATAGACCATCATCTAGAGCCCACCGCAATCAGCAACGTCTCAACCGTCGCCATCAGCTTCACTCCGTCGATCCCCGGTGGATTTCACAACTCAACGCTTAGTGTATTCGAGGTAGGCCATCCCCGTTTGCCCTCCCGTCTTTTCATCATTTTGGGAAATTTAAATGAATTAAATAAATGGTTAAAATGAAACAAATGGAAGAACACTCCATGGCACCCCTGACCCATGTGTTAAAAAATGAAAAATCCATTGGAATAGCCCTCGCCACCGACTCGAGACTTCTCTCGGTCGCGGCTGTTCTTCGCGCAGGGCGGTCGGGCACCCCGGGCCCGAGTTCAGTTCTTCGCTGCCCGCCATTCCTGGGCTTTAACCATCTAATAGGCCGTGGAGTCATCCCTCGGGTCCGGCTCTTTTCAAGTTTCCTTCGCTTCAGATTCTGTTTCCCATTTTGCCGACGCAATCGCGAAATCACGATTGCCCCGCCGGGCCTCCCAGCCAGACGCTTTGCCATAAAATTGAAACTGTGTGTTCCTCCTCAGGCCGGACTCGACCCCCGTGAGTCTGCCTCCGAGTTCCGCGTGATTTTCACAAATGGAGTTCGTCTCCGCCGACTTCCCGCTGAACCGCCCACCGCCACTGCTGAACTTTTGCCAGCGCACAAGGCCATTGACACCTTCACCCCTGCATCTACTTCCCTCGCTTCCATTGGCCCCATCGCGGCATCTCTTCGGGCACCGGACGCCGGTATTTCGCCGTGCTTCGGCCCGCCTCGCCATCGGATTTTGCTTTCGCTCGCGGGTCCCGCCTCGCTCGCTTCCTCGACTTCTAATTTGAAGTTCGCCAAGCATTTAAGCATCCGGTTTTTCAATTCTATCCTCCCTTGGACCACCCGCTTTTAATTCGACGGTGCCGAATCCTCTGCTGCGGTTCCTCGCCCACTGCCCGTAGTTGTTCCTCGGGAACTCCATAGCGAAGCGTCTCTGGACGGGCTGGATTTCGCCAGTTTCCCACCCTTTCTGTGCCCGGAGGTCTCACCGCTGCAGACGGAATCCTTTCAAACGGAATCTCTTGCCGGCCTCGCCTACTTAAAACTCTATTATCGCTGGCCACGCCTGACTGGCACTAAATGCGTCATGGCGGGCCATCTCACGTCCTCCCGGCCACCGGGCCCCACCACTCCGAATCCCGCCAGGCGTAAATGATAAACTTAACTTCTACCGCCCGTTGGTCCTCCAGACCCTGGTCCTCGGACTTCTGCCTCTGAATTTCCGCCCGCCGTCCGCCGTCTCCAGCAGCCATCCGTCTGCTGCTTCCCGGTTTGAAACCTTCGGTGCCGCCTAAATCGATCCAAGCAAATTCAATCCAGAATCTGATCTCGACCCACATCTTAAATTGTGCTCTTCTTTATCATGAGCCTCTCGAAACACTAAAATTTGGCCAAGGAGGGTCCCCGGGAACTTTTGAATGCGTTTTCTCTTCCTGACAGCATTCCTGTTAGGGAAGTCCGGCCTTCCGGGCTCGGATTATCCAAATGCCCTAAAATGAAATCGATAACATCTGGAAGCAAGATTTATGATATACTTGATTAATTATTTAGGTGTTATCTTTGAAATATGGACTAACATGAACGCTTTTGATGTTTGTTGTGCTGACTTTGCCCTTGCTTACAGGATATATGGAATCGGCCGCAGGAACTTCAGGGGCCTCCGTCGAAAAGGATAAGGGCAGGAAATCAGGAAAGACCCCTCGGGGAAAAGAAGATAAAGATCAGATGAAGTTTCAGTTCCAGGGTGAGCCACTCCAGTCAAAGGTCTCAACCGACTGGAAAGAAATCTCAAATACTAACATCGGTCAGGTGGACATAGATGAGTTCACTCAAAGGGTCAAGGTCAACCCTACAATGAAGAACGCCAGACTAATAAGGCAGAGTGGAATCGCCAAGGCTGTCAGCTTCCCTCCCTCTCTGGTAGCACCCGATCTAGTGATGGCCTGCCCGGAGGCCTATCAAACTGACACCAGGATGATTGTGGATAAAGAGGGAAACATCCTCGCTGACATGTCTCCAGAGGGAATCACGAAAACATTCCACATCCCCACGTTCCCACATATGGAGGTCCCCATATTAGAGCAGTGCCAAGCGGCGTGGGATGCTAATCCGTTAGGGTGCAAGAAATCAATCAACCTCCTTTGGCTTAAGGAGAAATGGGGCAGCGCTGCAAAGATTCCCCACGAACTGTTCCACAGTGATTTCCACGAAGACTATCACGACCTGGTGACCATGTTGAGCAGGGTCATGGGTCTCCCAACAGTCACCTACTTCCAAGAGTGGATGGCCTATTACATTGAGCAAATCTTGCGGGGGAATGAGGATGTGAACACTAAGGTCTCATTCGACTGGGGAGGCATCATCAGCAATTGCTTCCATGAACAATTTGTTAACGTCAAGAAGAGCTCTAAGTTCTACATGACCTCCTACCTGGTATATTCCCTAGCAGGCCAGAGATAATACAGCGGACTATTCGTAGCACCAGATCAGGGGCACAGGTGAGGGCTCAAGCCATTTGACAAGTACCCTCAACTCCAATACAGCAACTTCAAACGAGAGAACTGCCGGGTCAATGATGCCTTCATTGGCCATATTATCAGGTTAATCACTGGAGACTTCGAGAGGAGAGTCTCCCACAGCGCCAGGGCACTCCTGAAAGAATATGCCTTCCTATTTATCCAATTCCCTAAGTTCACCTACATTCGGGCCCAGGGATTCACAGAATGGCCAAACAGATTGCCGCGGTACCCTAATGACAGAATCATCCTCCTGGAGCTTTCCCGGCAGCTCCAACACATCCAGACCATTTTCGGCAACAAGCACGTAGTAGGGATCCCCTATCCCATGACCCTCGGCCAGGGCCTGTATCAACTACAGACTTCCCAATGTGCTAGCAATTCGAAGGACATTAAAGAATATCATTTTGACTGGTACACGGCCAGCCCACGGATGGATCCACATGGCCATGTGAGGAAGCCACTGGGGCTGGCATATGCCCACAAATACCACATTGAAGACTTTTGGGCAGATTGCAAAGACGACAAAGAGGTCCGCGCAAGGCACTACATGCACATCACCGTCCAGTTCTTAAGAGGAGTGCAACCGTTCCAGGTACCGGACCAGCTCGAGGAGGACTAGTCCATGAGAATTCACCCGAGGTACCCTGTGGTTGCCAACCTGCCAATACCGTCGATTGACTGGATGAGCAAGAGGTCAACGACCTAGATACCATCACCCAGCCGATCATAACTCGCACTAAGGAGTGGGTCAATGGGTAGGTGGCACAACTAAAGCAACAAGGAGTAGTCCTTACATATGAAGCGCTCAAGAGCGAGCCCAGTGCTATGGAGGACGTTGTCGCCACCACATCAGCTGGTGAGACTTCCAAGTCTCCCCCAGTCACCAGGTCTCAAAAGAGAAAAGGAACAGAGACAGCACAGTCTGCGAACCCCGATGAGCAAGCAAAGAAAGGGACAGGAGGCTCATCTCCCAAAAGGCTCAGGCAGACGGTGGCTACGACGGAGGTTCAGCCTACCTTGCTTCTCCCTGCCCCTCCTAGTGCATCCCTTGCCTCCCTGGCTGCTGTCGCGTCATCTCCTCTGGCAGTGGAAATCTTTGTCCATCTCGCCCCTTCACCCCTGGCCGGGTCAGTGGTCGTCATTGACTCCTCTTCCGGCATGACCACTCCCCCTTCCTCTTCTGATGCTATGTCCCCTATTACATCACTCCCTCTGGCAACAATAGCATCGCCTGTTCCCCTTGCCACTATGCCTGAGGCCCTTGCAAGGCACATGCAGAGTCTTCCCCCTGAGCTCTCATAGATCCTAATGGACTCCGCTCTCCAAGCGGCCCTCGCCCAAGCCCTCACAACTGCTCAGCCTTCACAACCGCCAATAGGGCTGCCGGCCATGGAGGCCACAATGCAGATTTTGAAAGAGTTGGAGGAGCAAGAGTAGAAGGCCTCGAAGCCTATTGAGGAAGAGGCCGATGAATATTACAAGCACCCCGAGTGTGAGCACCGAACCATCGACAGGGTGGTTTATGAGGGAGAGGAGACAGGCTCTTCTGGGAGCGGAGATGAAGTGGATGGCTCTAGCGCCAAGGAGATCATCCAGACGTTTGATGAGGATCTTGAGGAGGAGTCGGCGTAGCAGTTGAAGGACGTTGGGGAAGAGGCAGAGAAGTCACCATTTATTGAAGAGGGACAGCCACCAGAAGGGTAGCAGATAAAGGATCTCACCGAGGCCGAAACCCATGCTGTCAAGAGCCCAGAGGATGAGGCTACTGAAGAAAAGAAAGA
>VDFB02379711.1:65838439-65996719 GCA_007258455.2 Sequoia sempervirens
GCAACGAAGACGCGGACATTTGACAGGGGGCGTCCTCAGATTTATCGCTTGAAAATAACACAAGCTCTTCCTTATCAAACAACTTGTTTTCTTCCAGAATCCACCAATTAATATTTGTGGGATGGCGTAGTGCATAATTTATGTACATCGAAAATGTATGTGTTGGGACTTGGTTGCACCATTCTAACGTCTGCTCATTGCTCTGAGCCATTAGCACAATTACATGATGTCACCGGCGGCTCGTTCGTCGTTCATTCACTACATTCTATTAATTAGAAATTACAGTTACGTCTACTAGAATACTTAGCTAAATCTCCAGCCATAATTCCTGTAGATGAGATGGGCGGAACCTTTCTTCTTGATTTTCTTTGTTTTATATGTCAGTTCCTTCAGTTTTTTTTTAATTTTTATTATTCAATTGTTATTTGTTAGTATTCTAATTTTTTCACTCTATTTTGTCCTAATTTTCCTTTTTACATTTTGCTTTATCATTTTTTTAGTCAGATCTATTTTTAATTAATAGTCTATAATTTTTTCAATTGTTACTCCTTATTATTCTCCCTTTCTTCTTTTATTGTATTTAATATTTTATGATATTATATTATCAGTCTTTTATATCATATTAATTTTTATTATAGATTATCATTGTTTATCGTTTTAGCATTCTTCTTAACTCTATATCACAACCCTTTTTATTATTTTCGCTCTTTAATACTTTTTATTCTTTAGTATATGATAAACTGTGACTTTTCATAGTCTATTATATTCTTTGTTTAATATTCATCTTCACTTGGTTCTTTTATTTTAACCTTATTATTAGAGTATTATAATTTTACTGATTAATTAATAATATACATATGTGTTTTTGATTCCTAGCAATAGCCTATTTTTCTAATAATAAGCTATGTCCTTCAAATAAATAATAATATTATTGTTGTTACTATGTCTTTTGCTATCCTCATAATTTTCCTTACTCCATTATCTTCTTTCAAATCACTTGAATCTTGCTTCCTCCAATCAAGTTTTTGGGTTTTGTGTCTTTGAACCCTCCCAATCTCCCTCCTTTTTCTATCCTAGTCTACTAACTCAACTTTTTATTCCTCTCTCTATTTGCTTATCATCTCGATGATAGGTCATGGAGTATGATCCGAAATGTTGATGGAAAAAATTGTACACAATTTAACTAAAAATCTCGAGCACTAATTGTCATGGACTGTGGAAACAAAATGTTATTAATATGAGCGATTTAATTCTTTTGAGTAAACGAAAAATCAAGACAGACAATTACTAACCTGAAAATTGATGAGAAAGATGTCTGAAAATAAATAAACAAGTAAAGCTTTTCGGTTCAAAATTTGGCATTAATATGTTGTACAATATGTCAAAAGGAGATTCTTCAAATTGTTTATTCCTTACAAGATATCGGTGATTTTGGTGCCTATTCAATTCAAAAGTAAATTCATTTCATGCAAGATCTAAGAATACATCTATGAAACAACAATGTTTAGTCTTTAGTCTCATGCAAACTTGCATTCATAGGAACATAAAACATGGGATGTGCCTCATACAATAATCTATAGAATTAAGAGGCTTTCCTTTTGTATGATCATCAAGAAAATCTATTTTTCATGGACGAGGAAAGGAGAAATATTACAATATGAAATAAAGTTTTGAAAACTAATCTATGTTGGAAACCATGGATCATTCGGTAGATAAAAATTGGTTATTTCCCAATATCACTATACTAGAAACTTCTAGAAATATTCCCGAAGCCCTAAGGAAACTTAACATCTATACATGTATGAATACAAAATAATAGGTGAACCAGTTAGCTAAAACACCCCGTTCACATCAACATACTGAATATTCCATTTATTTTTATTATTTTGTTTCTTTGGTTATTAATTGGTGATCCCATAATAGTTTACCTTGATCTTTTATCTAAGTGGGACATTTAAGTTGACATTTTAACCACTTTTTTTTGTCACCTGTAGCAAGCAAACTCATAATAATTTGAAGTGATGCAAACTAGTGATTATTATGATTTTGTGTCAATATTCTTTCTATCTATTAGAAAATCATTTGTGCTGATTTCTAATCACTGTAATAAATTTTGTTTTATATTTTATCATATTTTAATCAGGGATGTATATTCCAAAATCTATATCTTTAACTAGAAATATGATACAGTCCTAAGTTCTCAAACATTGATAATCAATATTGATATTTGTTGCATGCGTATATTTCATAATATTCTTTTGTATATTTTATTTATTTTTAAATTTTTAATTAACATTATTTATAATCTAGAGTTGTTTTAGTTCATGGTACATAGTGTTATTGTATATATCAAAATAGTTTTTATAAGTTGCATTGAAACAAGGATATTGATGCAATGCATGTATGTAGTTTCTAAAGATTTTTGATATTTTCTATTTTATCATATGTGCCAAAAAAGAGCATCTTATTTTTTAAAACCCTATATTCACTAAGAATTAGAGAAATATCATAATTAAATATTTATGTTATAAATTATAATTTCTATTAATTTCACTCTCAAAATCGTAACCCTACAATGTTTAACGTTGCAGGGGATGAACATATCAAAAGACCATGCCTCAAGGGGAATTATAAATAACAAAACCACAATGGGTGAATTCCAACAAATAGAACATTATGTTTCAAAGGACATTACTCAATACATGGGAGGTCACACCTTAGGGAGTATCATACATGACACCAGCAATAAGATAGGAAAAATCATGGAATGAAGGGTCACAACTTAGAGGGTATCAAGCACAATTTAGACCAAAATAAACTATAAACACATTCTCCCACCAACCAATAAAACTATGATAAGTAAAACACATTCTTTCTATAGGTAACAAATAGCAATTTTTTACTGCTGCCACCAAATATTACACAACATTCACGTGCGTTAGATTATATGCATATAATTTTGAATATAAAATGTAAGGGATAAATACACCAATAAAATACATGCCCTTTTCCATTTGTAATAATTTTTTTCCTCTCAAGATTTGACACATTGCTCCTTTCCTATGCCTTTACAAAGTTATTTACAAAATAGAAAAACCCACTAAAACTAGTCACTTGAAGGATTTTCTAATCGATGGATCTTTATGTGATGATAATCAGCGGCTAATAAAAATATACCATGTCGCTTAATTTGCGCTAAAATATCAAATAAAATTCCACCACCTATTCAATCTCATTTAAACTTAATACCACCCACCAAATATTATGACGTAACCCCCATTCACTCATCGATAGTGTTGAATTAATACAACTCACGCCATAACTAAGCCATGGCCAACTAAAATTTGTTATATATTGACCTTTTAACCATCCACTCGAGACCTACTTGAATATTCATGATCTTCCCCTTGAACCAATTTAACCATTAGGTGCCTTAGAGAACGTAACAAATTCCAATAAACCATTCTCCATGTGCTAGACAACCTATGTGAACAACCCAATGCCAGTAATATGAAAGACCTTTGGCTATCGAGTAGTATGCCTATTAATGACCATTATTATTTTTTTGATGTTGATGGTTGGTTGTCAATCCCAATGGTAATAGAAACTCTTCACCTAAGTTTAGGATGAAAACCTTGTTAAGTGTTAAAAATTGGGCTTCATTATTTTAGAGTTGACACTCTATAAAGTTTGATATCATGGGGCGCAAACATATCAAAAGGCCATACCTTAGGGGTTGTTATAACTAACACCACCACGAAGGGTGGATTCTATGAGAAAATATGAGTCAACCCTTTCATAAGTTTTCATCATGTATAACTTTAGAAGTACAATAGGAATTTTATCAAGCATGATTGAATGGAGAACCTCATTGGCCATTATAGCCCTTTCTAGAGTATCTTTACCTGAAACAAACCACCCTGCTCATCTAAAATAATTTATGGAAGGAAACTTGCTAATCTCATAGCAAAATATTTAGTGAAGATTTTATAAACTGTGTTGCATAAAGCAATTGCCCTGAAATCCTTAAATGATGAGGGGTCAGATTTCTTTGGGATCAGAGCCACTAGAGTGACATTTAAATGTTTTAAAATGTTTATGCTTATTCTTGATTCCTTCAAGGCTAGAAGAACTTCTCTACCCACAAAGTACCAACATTTCTTAAAAAATATGGGCATATAACCATCTAGACTTGGGGCTTTTTCAGCCGTCATAAAAAATACCACATTCTTAACTTCTTCAAGGGTAATATTTGACATCAACATTTTATTTTGATCCTTAGACACCAAAGCAGGAATGTTGTTGATTATTTCATTGTTAGCAAAAGATTTTTGCTATTTCAAAGGAGAAAGAAGTTATTTAAAGAAGAGGACTTCCTCTTTGCCAATGCCATCATCTGTTGATAATACATTACTTGAATCAGAATGGATAGAGACAATTCGGTTTACCTATCTCCTAATTTTTGCAGAGGTATGAAAGAATTTAGAGTTTCTATCTCCATCTATTAACCATAACTCTCTAGACTTTTGTCTCCAATAGAATTCTTCCCAGGAGACGACTTAATTCTAGTTTAGCTTTTAAACTCTTCTCCTTCTCAAACAAGGGGCCATCCATTTGTTTCTTGATGAGAACTTCATACAAAGAGGCCAAATCCCATTCCACTCTTTACTTCTCTCATAATATATTCTTATAGTCATTCAAATTCCAATGCTTGATATTTTCCTTTAAAATTTTCAATTTTTTGCTAAGCTAGAACATTCTAGGCCCTTCTATGAATGGACAACCCAACCACTAGGTTTCCAGAAGGGGGGAAAATTTTTCATCTTTGAACCACATTCTTTGAATTTATATGTATATTTTCATGAAGACCTATCTTCAAAGATGGATAAGGAGATTGGGAAATGATCAGAGCCAACCAAATTGTGAATAATGGAGGAAAATTCCAAAGGTGCATTTAAATAGTTCTAAGATAGCAAGAAGCAATCCTATCTTTCAACTATTTGAGAGAAGTCCTTCCACTTGTTTGTCCATGTAAAAGTGCCATTTTTCAAAGTATACTAATAAAACCTTTTACCCAATATAAAATTACTGAAATCTTCCATAACTCTAGGTGGAGGAATAATTCCTCCACTTTCTTTAGAGGCATTCAGAACTACATTGAAATCCCCAACAAAAACCATGATATTAATTTTGATGGGAGAGGAAACTGAAGAAAACTACCTCCATAACTGATTTTTCTTAGAGGTAGATAAGGGGCCCTGAATATTAAAATCCAAAAAGCTTATTTGATTTCAAACACCAAAGAGATGCCCCAATCTAGTTTTCATGAGAGGCTAGCAAATTCATCTTCACATTATTTTTGTTCTAGAATATTGATAATCCCCTCGAGGCCCCCAATGTCGTGGAGGGAAGAAAACCCTAATTTGAACAAGCACCAAAAATTTCAAAAGCTCGTGACTCAAAAAGTTTTGTTTCCTATAGAAGGAAAGCATTTAAAAAAGCACCAAAGATTTGACAGTTGATTAAGTGTCGCTTGTTAATGGCATTTAATCCCCTAACATTCCATGAAAGAATCCTCATTTTTCTTAGGAGTGATTTTGTCTCTCCTCATTTTGAGATTTAATTCGAATGTCTTGCACCCCACAAGTGTCTCAAGTTTTTTTGGATTTGGAACTTGACCCTTCACCGGCCATTCCCAAAATAGTATTTTTGGAAGAAGACCTTAATTTTTTCTCTAGAGTTGTTTGAATGCCAACTACTATCTCTAATTGAGTTTTATGACTGTGTGACATCGTGCCTCTCTTAACCTTGGGAGAATTAAGAGTATTTATCTCTGATTCCATTTGGGAAATCCAAGGAGAAGCTACCTAAGTCAAGGGAGAGGAACAAATAGGATTCTCCAGATCAGATGTCAAATTGTGAACATGAGTTACTTCATTTTGAGAATCTGTTTGGGAGATGGGGAGGGGGTGGACTTAATACCCACATCTGATTCCCTAATAATTTCACCAGTTTCCTTTGCAATAAAGTCTTTCCAAACCTTTTCTTTCAATTCGTTGACCCAATTCCTAGTAATCATATTTTATATTAAAAGTGTTTTCAAGCAATTTATAGTTCAAATTATTTTAAAAGAAAAACATATGCAACAAAAGATAGGAGTTTATGTTATGCTATCTATGTGCTTTCGCAAGTAATGAATAATGATATTAGAATAATAGGAAATGCATCTCTTAATGTTAAGATCAAGTACTATAATAAGAGGTTGCTTTATTTATTCTAGAGAGAATTTACATTGATTGGTATATGTAGTTTACAAAGTACCAAAACACAAGACATTTTCTTAGTTAAGAATATATGTGTATAGATAGGCATAGTTGGGTTACACAGTAAGAAGTTAAAGTAGGTCATCACGTATTTTCAATTACATTTCATATGCATGGATGATAGAGGGGGTTCCATCATTTTAATAGTGGTGATCACAATATGTCTCCCTTAGGAAAGTGAAAAGCCCCTCAACTTTGGTGCAACTATATTAGAATGATGAAAATGTACCTTGCAACTTTTCTATATCTAGATCTTGCACTAGAGGCATTGTTTGGCATAAAATTTTCAATTTATGTACATTTCATGGCAACAATCTATTATAGTTGAAGTGAGATATTGTACATCAGTTCCAAGGAATTTTGGTTTATTTATAGATGAACACGACTCTTCTATCATGGTTGTGGAATTTATTGGGATGAAAGGAGTTTGCATACATTTGGTTGTGTCTCCATTAGATAGTTGAATGATATCACGACTATTGCATTGGCGGTTTCTGTCGCACCAAAATATTGACCTCTTAGTTCCCTATACAATCGCCAAATTTATATAAGATCCACATGAGGCGGCTAAGCCACGTACAAACCCAAGTAGCGCGCTGCACCAAGGAGACCAAGGGACACACCATCTTGCAACAATCCCCCCAAACACATGCGAGGGGTTCAAACCTGTGACCTTAACTCTGATACCAATTGTTGCATTGGTGGTTTTTGTTGCACCAAAATATCAACTTGTTAATGCTTGATACAACTGCCAGATTTATACAAGATCCACAGGAGGCGGTTAAGGCATATCATGAACCCAAGTGCCACACTGCACCAAGGATACCGCGGGACACACCATCTTGTAACAATGACTATAAGAATGTTTAGTCGTGTCCTAACATGAGTGAATTAAATGATTGTGTAGGTAGCAAATAAGGAAATAAACATGGTGAGGATAAAACTATTTCTCTAGTTAATTGAAACATTAGGAAATGTCAAAACATGACGTTAAATGGTAAGAAAAATTATAAGGTCTTCATATATAATGTTTATTGTGGTTAAAGAATTGTGAGAATTTGTACGACTATTTTTTGTTCAATGTAAAGAAGGTAAATTAAAATTCCAATGGTCTATACTATTTGGGAATGCATGACAATAAGTATGGTGCAAGCACAACTTGATGAGAACATAAATTAGAATAAATGTGTTCCTATGACTATTTGACGTGCACGCATTTTACACCTATCTAACTCTATTGATTAATATATAAAGGCAATAAAATGAGTATACTTAAGGATCAAATCATGAGGCAAACATAACATAAACATATTTTATTTGTTGGTATGTTATTGTATTAAGATCTTCCATAAAAATAATTTCATCATTTCAAATATAAATTTTGATATTTAAATATTTTCTTAACATAATATTCAATTACATAAAAAGAGGATTGATAATTTAGCTTTTTTTAAAATAAAAAATCAATTGTTGGATAGAAAATTTACTGTCTGTTTGTAATACAAGTAAATTAAATTAGAAAAAAAGGAAATAGAAACAGTTAATCCATCAAAG
Source organism: Sequoia sempervirens (assembly GCA_007258455.2). Taxonomy (NCBI): domain Eukaryota; kingdom Viridiplantae; phylum Streptophyta; class Pinopsida; order Cupressales; family Cupressaceae; genus Sequoia; species Sequoia sempervirens. Next base: position 65,846,317 of record VDFB02379711.1, read on the forward strand.
GCAAAATAAAATAAAACAATAGAATTTATAGAAATTGGATGTATTTTTTGGTTTAATATTTAACTAATATTTTATTTTGTTCCTTGGAAATTTATCCTTCTGCAAGGGGGTTTTTTGTTGTGGGTTTCAGCTCTCCTGAAGATAGATAGGCTATTCTTGACTATGGCTTGTGGGTTTGGGATTCTCACCCCCTCTCCATTAAACCTTGGGTTCATTCTTTTAATCCTTTGAATGAACCCTTAGATGTTATTCCTATTTGGGTAAGACTACCTTATCTTCCCTTACAGTTCTGGCGCTTCTCTGCCTTTGAGGGCACTGCTAATGCCATAGGCCGTTTCTTGAAAGTAGATTTGGCTTCCAAGAATTTTACCCATACCTCCTCTAGTAGGATATTGGTGGAAGTTGATATTTCAAAGGCTCTTCCTAGTGAGGTGGTTTTGGTGGAAGTTCTCATGGCTCCCGTAATGCTTCCTATTCTAGTTGGTGGAAGAACTCACTCCGTGAGCATTTAACAGTTCATCATGTTGTTGATTCTGCTTCTTCTGATGAAAACTCAGAGACTCCCTCTCCTTCTATGAGGAAAAACAATATCAATGATGCTCCTGCTGCCTCTGTAAACTCTCCTTCTAAGGTTCTTCCTATGTCACATGATTCAGTTATGGTGGAAGCTGCTCCTCTTATGGATAATATGGGGCATTCTCAGGTTATGGCTGCTCCTAATGCTGTTAATAATGCTCCTCCAGCTTCCCCTATTTTGGAAAGTGATGCTGTTTCAGATGCTTCACCTGAAGTATCAACTTTACCTCTTGTTTGCTACTCTGGAGAGGAGTCTTCTCCCTTTGATCAAAATTTCTCAATTTATGTTTTTGATTGTCCTTGGAAAATGGTGCATAGAAAGAAGAATCATTCTTCTAAGAAGGTTACGATTTCATTTAATTCACCCTCTTTGGCTTGGGTTTGTTCAAGTGTTTCTCGTTGAACAGTTTCTTGTGTTTGTTGTTTCTGATTGTTCATCTGTTGATTGTTGTTTCTCTGTTTGTCTGTGTTGGGCCAATCTGTTTTGTTGAGCTATTTGGCTCCATTTTTTCCTTTTTGTATGGGTCAGGGCCCTTCCTTGCTTATCTAATAAAAAAGATTTGTGTCACCTGAAGAGTAGTATTTCATGGAAAAATATATGTCATTTTTGTCTCCATACATTTTTTCAAAATTTCAGGCCATTGAAAGTGGACAAGACTTAGAATGTTATTTTAATAAGCACACAAGATGACAGACTTTGCTTTTTGTTTACATAGTTTCAATGGAGGCCATTTAAAATAAAGACAAAAGATGATGAAAAAAATTGTGAAATTATTTTTAAAAGAAATGCTATAGATTTCCAAAGTTTAGGCTCATAGAAAATGCTCTAAAAGCTAAAAATTGCAGAAGTCAAAACATTAGCAGCCAATAGTCAAAAGCATAACTAGTCTAAGTTTCTTGGTTTTTAAAATAAATTTTATTATGCATCCAAAATCTTCTTTAACAATTTAATTTAAAAAGTGCACGAAAGGTAACAATTGAAAATCACATAGATCAAATATTTATAAATAATAATCTTTATAAAAATCTATGTGAAAATGGGATAAGTAATCATTATTAAGATTTATTTGAAAATCTCAATACAAATAAAATGACTCTTTTTATGTTATTCTATGTTAAAAAAACTAATATTTACAGAAAGCATATTTCCTATAAACTAAAAAGATAAAAAAAATTAAACTGAAAAAATGCTTAGCAAGGTTAAAAGTAAAAATAAATGTAAATTTTAGGAAAGAAAAAACAGGTGAGTATTTAATATTAATAACAAGTATGACTTTAAACCGAAGTGTATGTATTAAAATTTGAGCAGTTCAATGCAAATCACACAAATTGTTGTTGCAAATTAGTTTCAAAGTTTAATCCCTTCATAAAGTTAGTTTTGGTTTTGTCTTTAGGATTGGTGTTTTGTGCTGGTATGTAGATTCTATTGTTCTGTGTTGTTAGGTGTTAGACTTTTTGCAGGGTGTTCATCAGTTCTTTGACCCCTGTTGGTTTTTTTGGTTGTTCTGGTGGCCTCTAGGCCTTGTCCTACTCTATGGTTGGGTTCAGGTGCCCTTTTCCTTGCTTCTTTTACCAAAAAAAATCTAGTTATTCTTTGATGATAGCATAAAACTTTGATTAATTTAATGTTACACTCTGCCCGTTATGGTACATCCTATGTCAATATTTGACACACTAATTTGAAATATTCATCATTGGGAAACAATTCACCACTAAATAATTATTGGAGATGTTTTTAAATGCATCTTCAACCCTACATATTCAAATGTACTAAGATAAATACTTGAATAGAACATCAAAAGTGACTGAAATATTTTTTTCTTCAAGCAGACAAATAATGTTAAATAAAACTTCAAAGTGACTAAAATGTTTTGTGCTTTAAATAGACAAATAATGTTAATTAGAAAAAGGAAAAAAAACCCAAAATCAAATTTAAATTTAAAAATTTGAAGCTCATTTAGATTCAAATCTAAAATTGAGCTAAGTTTATGTCACAAATTGTTAAATCTAAGTACAAAAAAAGATTACAAAGCCAAAATGAAAACTAGTCCTTGAGAATGATTCAATTATACATAATATGTTTTACAAAATCATACAAGTTCCTAATAAAAATGAAACCATATCGAAGGGAATAAGTGAAGATACATGCAATTTTCTCTATAGAGTATCAAATATTTGACAAATATGTGTTGATCCATCCATCCTCCCATCCATAGTTGGGAAGATTCTTGTGGAAAGCAACCCTAGTTGATGGCAGTGGGATACAACTCCTTTGAAATTTGAAAACATAAAATGACCTACCTATAGAAAGCTAGATTTATCTACATATTAACTTGTGTAAAGATGTGCTGAAATCTAGTTATCACCTTAGAATTAATTTAACAAAAAAATAATTAGAATTTTAATAAATAAACAACTAATGATAATTAATTGACAAGTGGATTAATTATTTAGCTTTGATCATTTTTAACAAATTAAGCATTCCATGTGTAAAAACAAAGCAATACTAGATGCCTTGCTAATTTGCTAATGGATATGTATCATTTGTTATGACCAATTGTTATCAATTAAAAGTTAAGGTATTGTGCCGTTGAAAAAAGGCCCCTTTGCTTGACATGGGATTAATTCATGATAAAATGGGCTTCATCTAGTGTTGTGAGGCATTTTATGCATCCACAGTAGGTCTTGGACCCTTGCAAATTGAATAACATGCTTTCAACGATGTCTTGTAAAGGTGTTGTAAAGTATTTTAAAGGACTTTCACGCTTTTCTAGAGTTAATTAACCTATTTATCCCTAATTAAACATTATAAAACATATTTAATTACATTATCACATCAATATAGAAGGTTTTTGAATTAAACTTAATGATAAACTAGTGTTGTAATGTGTCTTGCACATTCACAATGGTTCTTGCACATTCTTAAGCTATGTTGACCTAATTTTAATGTTGTAAAAGTGTATTTAATAACAATTTCACATTGAGTTTTGTGTGCCAAGCCCTATTTGACATTTACATCATCACTAATAGTCCCACATTAATCCATATTATGCATCTTGAGGTATAATTTGATCAAATAACCGACATAGGCATCATATAAGCCTATTTTTCTTACTTCTTGGCATTCTAGCTAGCAAAAATGGCCCCTGTGGGACTCGTTCACCATTAGTGATGAATTAGTCCCATCTAGGTGGGACCCATTCTCCATTAGTGGTGAATGAGTCCCACTTGAGCCATTTTCGGGGTTTTGATTGGGAAAAAATAGGTTTTAAGTTTAATTTTTCTCCATGTCAGCCTTAGGGATCCAATTAACATGCAAATAAGGTGAATTTCCTATAAAATCACCTCTCTATACTCACTTTTACATCTATTCATCCATTAAAACATTCACATCATTCATTCATCATCTATCTTCTATCTCAATTGAAGCAAGCTAGGGCATTTACATTGCACGTCATCAATTTAGCTTCCTAAGACATCCAAAGGTAGATTCTACATGTTATGTTGCAAAATTTAAGGATCGATAATCATGGAAAGGTAATCCATTCCATTCCTTTCTTTCATCATTTTGGTTTAATTACCAAAACGGGGTTTGACCAAGGGAAACCCCCATGCCCTAAAATTCAACATTTCTTCTTCTCTTCTTGTGTGTTTGCAGATTTAGGTCCCTTAGAAGCTTGGAAATCATTGAAGATCAAGTTGCAAGGTTGTTAAAGTCCTTTCTTCATTCAACAAGTCAAAGAATCGACAAAATCTCATTTTCAAGCCTGTAAATCAGATTTTCAGAAGCGAACACTAGTTCAACATCAAAGTGTAGATCAAAAGCTCCAGAATCAACTTTTGAATATTCAGAAATTCAAAAGTGGACTCATTCACCATGGGTGGCGAATGAGTCTCACTCCAGGGTCAATTTTGAGTTTTTTGCATTTTTGAGCACCCTTTTGTTAGAAATGGGTTCCGATACAGTTTAGCAGAACTGGGACTGATTGGCCCAGAATGGTGAATGGGACCCACCAGGCCTAAATTTCAGCATCAATAGCATTTCAGATGCAATTTCCAGTCTCCATCCACATTCCAGGTGCACACTTCAAGTTTCATTCAATTCTGTTTAGCTTTGCATTTGTTTCTAGGTGATTTTGCATTACACAATGCGTTTTCAAACATCTCTTGTTTCTTTTATTTTGCATTTATATTTGATCAATTTCATAGTTTATTTGCACTTCGATCATTTCATTTATTCTAAATAACATCACACATAATATAATTTTAATGAATCCTTTAGGATTTTTGGCCTAAACTCTCTCCTTTTAGGAGAAAAACCCTACAAGAGCTAGAGAAGTGCATTGGTGCCAAAAATCTACAGTTCAGGTATCCAACAGTAAATGTGCTAATCCATTAACATGATCCCATTTACATCAATCAATCAATAAATATGGTTTCTAAGAGATAGAAAATCAAATAATGAAGTCGAATGCAACTCCTAAGGAACTTTTGTAGAATAGACAGCCCTTAGACGTTAGCTCTAAGAAAAAGAAAAAGAAAAAAAATATTCAAATTTGTGAGAATTTCCAGGTATATTAATAGCATGTTCTTACAATTTTTTTTAAAAAATCACTTAGAAATATTGATATTTTCCATCTTGTAATAAGTGTGCATAATATTTTGTGAGTGAGTTATCTAGTGATAAGTTACTTTTCTTAATAAAGTGCATATTCACTACATAATGAATAGATACAAATATCACCACCATGACACATCTATGAAGAAAAAGCATCCCAATCATAGAATCAAAGAAGAAACAAGAACACACACACATGCAAGAGTAAAGCCCCCTGCAAATCCTTAAATGGAAAGTACTTTATTACTTTATGGACTGACCTCGTGAATGTACCCAACAAGGTAAGATGTTTTCTAGCTACTTTCCTTAAGAAATGCAAATATACAAAATCCCTAAAAAAAATACATGGGACAAGCTAGAAACATTGATAGCTCCATCCGAGTAATAAAGGAAGGTTCTTACAAAACATAACAACATAATTCATCTAGCCTAGTGCCAAATATATTCAAGTTACATCATGAATACCATGGTCTAGTGAATCATATTTTTAATTCATAAGAAAAGAAGTTATTTCCTCATTGTATAAGGTCTTCATTAGTTGATGTATATATTTACCATTTTGTAATATATTCAGCAAGGATTTTGTGAGAATAAATATGAATGTTATTGATTCGATAATCCACCATTAAGCATGGACACAATATATAAAGGAAGAGAGCTAAAGGAAGGCGTAAGGCATTTTAGCAAATGACAACCAACTGACAGTTACAATGTAATATGTAAATATTCACCAACATTCCCCCATTATTAGATTGATCCTACAACGGTATCCCTGGAAACCCTATTCACCTTCTAAGTGATCCCCCCTTAAGGTTTACATACAAAAGCTTGTTGATTACAAAATATGTATTCATTCTTGAGAAAAATTTCCTTCTGAAGAAACAAATCCTAAATTAGGTGGAGCTCCATCAAGCTATCTCTTAACCCTTGTAAATGTGTAGCCCCTAGCCGAATTCCCGAGTTCCTCCTCCCATAAACTTCCGAGTTACATATTCTTCAAACTTTTCGACAACAATCCATATTGATCTCTCTTAACACATGGCTCCATCAAGTTGTCTGATGACCCTCAGAAGCATATAATTCGGATCACAGCCTCAAGTGCTCGTTGGACAACCATCCATATTGAGCTCTATACCAAACCCGTTACTTGTATCCAAAAAATAAAACTTCACAATATATGTATTCTTCAAATATGTCAGCAATAACAAGGAAAAATAAGAAACTAAATCCAAAAATGCTTCTCATGCAAAGCATCATCTCAAAGCGAGAAGCTAACTTGAGATGATGGAAATTCCTCCATCCTCCAGTGCCACCAGGCTCCAATAGATCTTTCTATAGATTATCCATTTGATGTCTTGGATGAGTCTTTGGAGGCCTCATCATATGTTGTTTTTAACTTTCCTGCTAGTGTCTTGATCTTGCAATGTACCAAAGGAAACTTGATGTTAGGATCATGAAATTTCCTTATGTTCTCACACTTGCAAATACAAAACCTAAAAACCCTATTCCACATTTCCTATTGATTTCTTAACTCCAAATATAAGTGGAGACTTGAGAGGTGATGGTATGCAAAATTACTCCAATTTAGAGATAGTCCTTGCTACCTTTGCATTCTCTTCTTTATGTAGCATGGCACCTCTATCTGTTCCTTCCACCTATAAAAATACCCATTTCCTTATTTTTTTACTTCCTACAATAAACAAAAATGTGCCATAGCTGTTTAAAGGCTTGCATGGACTTTAATTAAGAAAAGGATTTTGAAAGTAATTTTGATATATGTACAAAACATCAAGTTTCTTTAAGACATGGGTTTATGACGATAGGGGTAGAGAATGAGATACCATTTAAAGGAGAGAGTCTACAAGTATTTTTGCACTAATTTTCAATCTCTTGTGTTGTAGCAGGAAATGCTTAGAGTTTAAACACACATTTAGATGTTTTAAATTGAGAATACAATTGAAACCAAGTGTGTGTTTGGAATTACGCTTCCAGATACATAGCACATTTCTTGTGAAGTGGAAGGAGGAAGGATGGAAGCTTTGGTTGGGATATTAGTTTGTAGAGCATGATGGCATGCAAAGTACCAAGGAAGTTGACATACTCATACATATAAACTGTAGAATCAAGTAAAACAATACATCTTGATTATAGAAAGTCTCACAATAAAATAAGAAATGGCAATTTGAATACCAAGGATAACAAAATCATACATATAAATTCTAGAAAGTTGCTTTGTATTAAAAAAATCAATCTAAAAAAATAGATTTCTTTTGATGTTGTGTTTAGTAAAATCTAAAATTTTAACAGTTTATTTGGCTGCAACCATGACACAGAGTAGCAAAGTGTGTGCTATGAAGTATGGAAAATATTAACGAGAGAGAACAAGAAACACACCTTGTTGAGAAGAAAGTGCAACAATGCCTCCAACTTCTGAAGTAGGAAAATGCTAGTCTCTAGGATTTAAGTTCTAATAAGTTTTGCACACAATATCCCAATAGAAAAGAATATATATAACATGCAAATAATATATCATACAAAGGAATGTGTTGGTGAAAGAGATGTATGCAGGTGGGAAGGAGTAGTCGAGATTGAATGTATGCAGGAAAGGAGCAATTCTTATCATCCAAGTTCGATGTAAGGAAACTGGTAGATCATCAGACAAGGAACCAATAGAAGAGAAGATATTTACAAAGATGATTATTTCCAATTTAAAGCCTTATATGGTAACTCACATTTTCCCCATCGTAGAGTTATGACAATAGGTAGAAAACCCAATGGTGGAATACTAAATTCTACTAATGACATATTGCGAGTGGGGTGGCAAAGATTAGGCAAAGTATCTTGCATTTCTTTGTTGAAAATATAAACCATTTCTGAGAAAAATTAGATCAATACATCTCAAGGGAATTCCTTTAATGTAAAAAACAAAATGAAGAAAACAAGTAAATAAATATGTCGCCCCTAGGGATCTTGGAAGAGTCTTAAGCTAACGTTATATTCCTTGTGTTAATATCTCCTCCTTTTAGGTTATGGTGATTCTTCATCAAAGGAATTTTATTAATCCCGTGTAGATTTCAAGGAGTGATAGACCAAAACTGAGGGTAGACAATGAGAAAGATTTAATATTAATAAGAAATTTAGTTTGGTCTAAGTGTATATCTGGGGGTGTAAACTTGCGAAAGGTGTCATGACTATATGCACAAGGGATGTAGGTAGTGAGGTGAGTGTGGATGAAATGTAGCTAAAAAAATTAGTTGAAACTACTATAAGAACTCTACAATAAAAACTACTGCAACAGTCTGCGACAGGAACTGTGCAAGATGTCAAGACTATGCAGGCTACTATAGGAATTGTGCAGATTTCTACAACTTTAATTTTATAAAAATAAGGATTTAAAGCTAAACTAAAAATGTGTAAATTAAAGGAAATCAATTATTAACAATCACAAAACTACTACTGCTCACACATTTTAATAAAAGAACAAACCACACTATTTAAAATAAAACACACATCAAAGCATAGAAATAACATCATCACCATTTCAAGAGAGTGGTCCCTACTCTTGATCCGTGGGGTGGCTGAAACAATTTGTCACAAGCTAAAATTATAAATAGTATATATTCGTTAAAAAATATATTATAATCTTATTATATTATTTCATTATTCACACGTGCTACTACATTATTTCTAATACAATATTTCTCATTCTTCTACATTACTCTCCAACTACTCTTATGTCGTTGTTGCATTGGTGCTACCTTCTGCCTCATGCAGTTGTTGTTCTATTCAATTTCTATGCTATTCCGTGCTCTTAGAACTCATATTATTATTACCTTTCCTCACGCCCATCTCTCCCTATATAATGAATGGGATGTGAAACAAATTTTGGTTGTTTACTATTCTCACACACTCCATTTTATCTCTGCCTCTCATTTTGTGGTTTGAAACCCATGAGTTATGTTAGCTATTTTATTTGTTGATAAAATCAACCTAAAATGGAGGAGCTTATTTATCTCGTGGTTACAACAATAAGATGTACTAGTATTTTTGGTGCTTCTAGGAATTCAATTCCATAAGCTCCAAAATGATGGGGAACGACCATGTTTATCGTCTTCAACTAAATTTTGAGAAGATATATATAATTTAGAGGTCCTGACTTATTTGGAATTTAATTTAAGTAAAATATGTTAAATAGGTGGGATGTTTGATATATCTATAGTAAACAAGATTTTTGGGTGAAAATATTATGCAGAAGATTTACACTATTCAGGTTTTTGACAACTCCTATTTTGAGGTAAACATACATAGACCTCAAGTATTTTTACATTGTATCATATTCTTATATCGTGTGTTTTTTCAAACAAATAAATAAAATTTTGTATAACCTCAATATTCTTAAGGATCACAAAAAAATACATTCCTCATTTAGAAATTAGCGTTTGAAATAGACATTTTAGGGTTTATAATCTAAAAACTAGGATTTCAAATAGTTATTGCTAAATTTAAAATTCTAGTTTCAGATAGACATTTTAGGGTTTAAAATCTAGAAATTAGGGTTTCAAATAGACTTTTCTAATTTAAAAATCAACGTGTATTTAATTGGTAAATTAGAGTTAGAAATATAAACGTCAGGGTTTCTAATTTAGAAATTTGGGTTTGAAATAGATGTTCTAGAGTTTATAATATATAAATTAGTGTTTGAAATACATGTTCTAGGGTTTATAATCTAGAAAACAGGGTTTGGAATAGACATTTTAGGATTTAAAATTTAGAATTTAGTGTTTCACATCCACCATTTAGGGTTTCAAAATAGGCATTGAGGGTTTCAATTTAACATTTTAGGATTTGAAAAGATATTTTAAGATTTCAAAATAGTTGTTTAGGGTTCTAACTTGACATTTTAGGGTTGAAAAATAGACATTACCATTAAAAAGTTTACAATATCAATTAAAAGCCACATATGGTTTTGAAGCATGATGAATAAAAGATGAAAAATTGATTTTTTTATAAATTTGCGATTATGATGTTTACATGATTGTTCAAGTCTAGCCTTATCCTTGATGCTTGACTAATGAATGTTCTTCTCTTAGAAAATTTCCCTTTTAACACTAATCAAATATATTATATTGAGTAACAGGAAATACATGTTCAAAAAATATGATTTTTCTTCAACTTTAAGAGGATCATGTAATGTCATTTGAGAATTCTGTTTTGAAAGTGTATAGTCTCTAATTTTAAGCTTCTTAAAAATGATAATATCTATTGTGTTTATATATGTATATACATATATGCGGAAATTGCATTTCCCGGTCAACCTATCACTTGTGTATTTGAAGATAGAGCTGAGAGAAAGGCAATGCATTTGTTATAAGATGTCAAGCAACATAGGTATTGTTCTTGGAGCCTTATATTGCACTGGAGCAGCAACAAAGATCAATCATAGAGCACAAAAAGTGTTTTTATAAACAGGCAATTCAAGGGCTAAAACATTGCCCTCTTGTTTCATTCTGAAAAACAGTGAAAAATGATTAATCGAATACACAAAGATTAATGCTTTGTTAGGAACAAGAACTAATAATGATTGAATAACGCGAGCATACGTTTGGTATCGACCATACTTGTAAGAAAGGAGTATCATCCATTCAGCTGAGAGAAAATAATAATATTAGTTAGGCATGTCAGAATAAATAGTGAATGAATTCGTTAGAGAACACTTGTTAGGTTTTTCTGGTATGCATTAAGATTTGAGATATGCAAACTCGGACTTGAGAGCCAAAAGCCATGAGCAACCACATAAGTGTAAGCGGGCAGAGGAGGCAACAGATAACGGCAAATAATAAAATTGTTTTTGTGTGCAGCAGCAAGAGTTCTATACTCCATTGCTTTTTTCTGTCTCTGCCCTCCAGCACCAAGCAGTAAACAATGGATAATGATTAAATTTAATCTTCAAACGCAGGGGAAGAATGAGGGAACTGAATCCTCGAAAGAATGAAATAAATGGAATGAAAGAATGGGAGAATCTGTACGAGAATAGGGATCGAGGTTAAGATGTAGCAAGTATTACAGGCAAGGCCCGGAGGTAGTGCAGGCTAGGACTCCTGCACTCTCGGTCAAAATGGGTACTAATCTTCCATCAGCGACTTTAAATTGCTGGGCTGTCTGGTAGAGGGGAAGTGCTTTGCCTTTGCCAGACGGAACGAAGTATGCCCCGTTCAAAAATGTGTCCCTCACAGACTTCCACAGCCAACTCTTTCCATCGGGGCTCTCACGCCATGTCACCTGCTTCTTGTACTCCTCGTTGAGGGCCACAAAGCGATTGCCCTCACTTCTAATCATAGGGTGGGCACTCCCTCCAATGGCGTATATACCCCAGGCCTCATAGTTGTTGTTCGCCACGTGCGCATACCCATGTCGGCACCTGCCCACAGAAACAATCCATATCATGTCAGTTAGCCAGATCGATTATAAGTGAAGTCATTGACGAAAGGAGTTAGCCAGTTAAAAGCACGAGAAGTTGAATTTAAACAAATTACCTTGGCATGCGCTCCAATAAGCCAGGTCCAAAGTGGTTGAATGCAACAGTAACTCTCATGTCTTTATCAGCTGTATAATCATCGCTGTGTCCCAAAAGCATCACCTGTAGTGTTTTATTGCACAGCCTAACATTAGTCATTCTTCCATATTCACGAAACCAGTCTATAGTAATTAATTCTGCAAAATTTGTCTCTTACTTTGTCATGGTAAGAGAAGCGGTTGTTAGAAATGGTAACTGCGGTGGAAGCAAGCGTGACATCTACAAGTCCATCTGTGCAACTGGAGAGGCTGTTATGATCGATCCAAATGTCTCGTGAGGTAACAACTGAAATTCCATCTCCATCTTGTGTATCAATCATCTCATCGCTCATGGATTGTGAAAGGAGAACGTTGCCAGCTACACTTGGCTTGCAGTCGTGGATGTTTAATCCGTGGATGATAATGTTGCTGACATTGAAGAGGCGTATGCAAGGCCCATTGCTGATGTGAACATTTGAGCCCCTTGCGTCGATAGTCTTGTGGCTGGCGACAAACAGGGGCATCTGAAGCTTTATCTGCATATCACGGGCGAAAACTATCCACAGAGGACCATCGCGAGTAACTCCGTATCTTAAGGTCCCCGGCAGGGGATTTGCAGCATTGTCATCCGCGCTGGTGACTGTGTACATCTCTCCTCCTTTGCCTCCCTTGGCTGCACTTCCAAAGCCCACACCGCAATCTGCAAGTTTCATTCTGTTACTTTTCTCTGCCCAGTGTGGATCTCTTCTCCAGCAATTGTCTACGACATTATATGAGGAAGCGGCAGTAGACAAGGTGGCCTGGAGATTGAGAATAATCAACAGTATCATGGAGGCAGCCATAAAGAGTCTCTGTTCCATGAATATGATTACAGAGTTTGGCAGTGAATGAATCCTGTATTCGCCTTGAGATGCCTTAGTCAATCGATTCAATCCAAAAGAAATTAAAAAATGATTAGTGATCAGCTTCAGTAGTCATGTTGTATGTTTTCCGTGGGTTGGTGTATATATAGGGAGAGGCTTGCATAACCTGTGCAGATAGCAGCGAGCCGCCACAAAGCCTGCCAGAGCATGAACGAATGAAGATCAACATGATGTAGTCAATCCACAATACCGACGCCGCAACGAAGACGCGGACATTTGACAGGGGGCGTCCTCAGATTTATCGCTTGAAAATAACACAAGCTCTTCCTTATCAAACAACTTGTTTTCTTCCAGAATCCACCAATTAATATTTGTGGGATGCCGTAGTGCATAATTTATGTTCATCGAAAATGTATGTGTTGGGACTTGGTTGCACCATTCTAACGTCTGCTCATTACTCTGAGCCATTAACACAATTACATGATGTCACCGGCGGCTCGTTCGTCGTTCATTTACTACATTCTATTAATTAGAAATTACAGTTACGTCTACCAGAATACTTAGCTAAATCTCCAGCCATAATTCCTGTAGATGAGATGGGCGGAACCTTTCTTCTTGATTTTCTTTGTTTTATATGCCAGTTCCTTCAGTTTTTTTTTAATTTTTATTATTCAATTGTTATTTGTTAGTATTCTAATTTTTTCACTCTATTTTGTTCTAATTTTCCTTTTTATATTATGCTTTATCATTTTTTTAGTTAGATCTATTTTTAATTAATAGTCTATAATTTTTTCAATTGTTACTCCTTATTATTCTTCCTTTCTTCTTTTATTGTATTTAATATTTTATGATATTATATTATCAGTCTTTTATATCATATATGTATATATATTTTTATAGATTATCATTATTTATCGTTTTAACATTCTTCTTAACTCTATATCACAACCCTTTTATATTATTTTCCCTCTTTAATACTTTTTATTCTTTAGTATATAATAAACTATGGCTTTTCATAGTTGATTATATTCTTTGTTTAATATTCATCTTCACTTGGTTCTCTTATTTTAACCTTATTGTTAGAGTATTATAAGTTTACTGATTAATTAATAATATACATAAGTTTACTGATTAATTAATAATATACATATGAATTTTTCATTCCTAGCAATAGCCTATTTTTCTAATAATAAGCTATGTCCTTCAAATAAATAATAATATTATTGTTGTTACTATGTCTTTTGCTATCCTCATAATTTTCCTCACTCCATTATCTTCTTTCAAATCACTTGAATCTTGCTTCCTCCAATCCAGTTTTTGGGTTTTGTGTCTTTGAACCCTCCCAATCCCTCTCCTTTTTCTGTCCTAGTCTACTTACGCAACTTTTTATTCCTCTCTCTATTTGCTTATCATCCCGATGATAGGTCATGGAATATGATCCGAAATGTTGATGGAAAAAATTGTACACAATTTAACTAAAAATCTCGAGCACTTATTGTCATGGACCGTGGAAACAAAATGTTATTAATATGAGTGATTTAATTTTTTTGTGTAAACGAAAAATCAAGACAGACAATTACTAACTTGAAAATTGATGAGATAGATGTCTGAAAATAAATAAACAAGTAAAGCTTTTCGGTTCAATATTTTAAATTAATATGTTGTACAATATGTCAAAAGGAGATTCTTCAAATTGTTTATTCCTTACAAGATATCGATGATTTTGGTGCCTATTCAATTCAAAAGTAAATTCATTTCATGCAAGATATAAGAATACATCTATGAAACAACAATGTTTATTCTTTAGTCTCATGTGAACTTGCATTCATAGGAACATAAAACATGGGATGTGCCTCATACAATAATCTATAAAATTAAGAGGCTTTCCTTTTGTATGATCATCAAGAAAATCTATTTTTCATGGACGAGGAAAGGAGAAATATTACAATATGAAATAAAGTTTTGAAAACTAATCTATGTTGGAAACCATGGATCATTCGGTAGATAAAAATTGGTTATTTCCCAATATCACTATACTAGAAACTTCTAGAAGTATTCTTGAAGCCCTAAGTAAACTTAACATCTATACATGTATGAATACAAAATAATAGGTGAACCAGTTAGCGAAAACACCCCGTTCACATCAACATACTGAATATTCCATTTATTTTTATTATTTTGTTTCTCTGGTTATTAATTGGTGATCCCATAATAGTTTGCCTTGATCTTTTACCTAAGTGGGACATTTAAGTTGACATTTTAACCATTTTTTTTGTCACTTGTAGCAAGCAAACTCATAATAATTTGAAGTGATGTAAACTAGTGATTATTATGATTTTGTGTCAATATTCTTTCTATCTATTAGAAAATCATTTGTGCTGATTTCTAATCATTGTAATAAATTTTGTTTAATTTTTTATCATATTTTAATCAGGGATGTATATTCCAAAATCTATATCTTTAACTAGAAATATGATACAATCCTAAATTCTCAAACATTGATAATCAATATTGATATTTGTTGCATGCGTATATTTCATAATATTCTTTTGTATATTTTCTTTATTATTAAATTTTTAATTAACATTATTTATAATCTAGAGTTGTTTTAGTTCATGGTACCTAGTGTTATTGTATATATCAAAATAGTTTTTATAAGTTGCATTGAAACAAGGATATTGATGCAATGCATGTATGTAGTTTCTAAAGATTTTTGAAATTTTCTATTTTATCATATGTGCCAAAAAAGAGCATCTTATTTTTTTAAACCCTATATTCATTAAGAATTATAGAAATATCATAATTAAATATTTATGTTATAAATTACAATTTCTATTAATTTCACTTTCAAAATTGTAACCCTACAATGTTTAACGTTGTAGGGGATGAACATATCAAAAGACCATGCCTCAAGGGGAATTATAAATAACAAAACCACAATGGGTGAATTCCAACAAATAGAACATTATGTTTCAAAGGATATTACTCAATACATGGGAGGTCACACCTTAGGGAGTACCATACATGACACCAACACTAAGAGAGGACAAATCATGGAATGAAGGGCAACAACTTAGAGGGTATCAAGCACAATTTAGACCAAAATAAACTATAAACACATTCTCCCACCAACCATAAAACTATGATAAGTAAAACACATTCTTTCTATAGGTAATGAATAGCAATTTTTTACTGTCGCCACCAAATATTACACAACATTCATGTGTGTTAGATCATATGCATATAATTTTGAATATAAAACATAAGAGATAAATACACCAATAAAATACATTCCCTTTTCCATTTGTAATCATTTTTTTCCTATCAAGATTTGACACATTGCTCCTTTCCTATGCCTTTACAAAGTTATTTAAAAAATAGCAAAACCCACTAAAACTAGTCACTTGAAGGATTTTTCTAATCAATGGAGCTTTATGTGATGATAATCAGCGGATAATAAAAATATACCATGTCGCTTAATTTGTGCTAAAATATTAAATAAAATTCCACCACCTATTTGATCTCATTTAAACTTAATACAACCCACCAAATATTATGATGTAACCCCCATTCACTCATCGATAGTGTTGAATTAATACAACTCACGCCATAACTAAGCCATGGCCAGCTAAAATTTGGGATATATTGACCTTTTAACCATCCACTCGAGACCTACTTGACTATTCATGATCTTCCCCTTAAACCAATTTAACCATTAGGTGCCTTAGAGAACGTAAAAAATTCCAATAAACCATTCTCCATGTGCTAGACAACCTATGTGAACAACCCAATGCCATTAATATGAAAGACCTTTGGCTACCGAGGAGTATGCCTATTAATGACCATTATTAGTTTTTTGATGTTGATGGTTGGTTGTCAATCGCCATGGTAATAGAAATTCTTCACTTAAGTTTAGGATGAAAACCTTGTTAAGTGTTAAAAATTGGGGCTTCCTTATTTTAGAGCTGATACTCTATAAAGTTTGATATCATGGGGTGCAAACATATCAAAAGGCCATGCCCTAGGGGGTGTTATAACTAACACCACCATGAAGGGTGGATTCTATGAGAAAATATGAATGAACCCTTTCATAATTTTTCATCATGTATAAATTAAGATGTACAATAGGAATTTTATCAAGAGTGGTTGAATGGAGAACCTCACTGGCCATTATAGCCCTTTCTAGAGTATCTTTACCTGACACAAACCACCCTGCTCATCTAAAATAATTGATGGAAGGAAACTTGCTAATCTCATAGCAAAATATTTAGTGAAGATTTTATAAATTGTGTTAAATAAAGCAATTGGCCTGAAATCCTTAAATGATGAGGGGTCAGATTTCTTTGGGATTGGAGCCACTAGAGTGACATTTAAATTTTTAAAATGTTTATGCTTATTCTTGATTATTTCAAGGCTAGAAGAATTTCTCTACCCACAAAGTACCAACATTTCTAAAAAAAATGGGCATATAACCATCTAGACTTGGGGCTTTTTCAGCTGTCATAAAAAATACCACATTCTTAACTTCTTCACTTGGGTAAAATTTGACATCAACATTTTATTTTGGTCCTTAGACACCAAAGCAGGAATGTTGTTGATTATTTCATTGTTAGGAAAAGATTTGTGCTATTTTAAAGGAGAAAGAAGTTATTTAAAGAAGAGGACTTCCTCTTTCCTAATGTCATGATCTGTTGATAATACATTACTTGAATCAGAATGGATAGAGATAATTCGGTTTGCCTATCTCCTAAATTTTGCAGAGGTATGAAATAATTTAGAGTTTCTATCTCCATCTCTTAACCATAACTCTGTAGACTTTTGTCTCCAATAGAATTCTTCCCAGGAAAGGACTTAATTCTAGTTTAGCTTTTAAACTCCTTCTCAAACAAGGGGCCATCCATTTGTTTCTTGATGAGAACTTCATACAAAGAGGCCAAATCCCATTCCACTCTTTCCTTCTCTGAGAATATATTCTTACAGTCATTCAAATTCCAATGCTTGATATTTTCCTTTAAAATTTTCAATTTTTTGCTAAGCTAGAACATTCTAGACCCTTCTATGAATGGAAAACCCAACCACTAGGTTTCTAGAAGGGGGGAAATTTTTTCATCTCTGAACCATATTCTTTGAATTTATATGTATATTTGCATGAAGACCTATCTTCAAAGATGGATAAGGAGATTGGGAAATGATCAGAGCCAACCAAAGTGTGAATAATGGAGGAAAAGTTCAAAGGTGCATTTAAATAGTTCTAAGATAGAAAGAAGTAATCCTATCTTTCAACTATTTGGGAGAAGTCCTTCCACTTGTTTTTCCATGTAAAAGTGCCATTTTTTAAGTATAGTAATACAACCTTTTCCTCAATATAAAATTACTGAAATCTTCCATAACTCTGGGTGGATGAATAATTCCTTCACTTTCTTTAGAGGCATTCAGAACTACATTGAAATCCCCAACAAAAACCATGATATCAATTTTGATGGGAGAGGAAACTAAAGAAAACTACCTCCATAACTAATTTTTTTTAGAGGTAGATAAGGGGCCATGAATATTAAAATCCAAAAAAAACTTATTTGATTTCAAACACCAGAGAGATGCCCCAATCCAGTTTTCATGAGAGGCTAGCAAATTCATCTTCACATTATTTTTGTTCTAGAATATTGATAATCCCCTCGAGGCCCCCAATGTCAAGGAGGCAAGAAAACCCTAATTTGAGCAAGCATCAAAAATTTCAAAAGCTGATAACTCAAAAAATTTTGTTTCCTATAGAAGGAAAACATTTACAAAAGTACCAAAGATTTGACACTTGATTAAGCGTCGCTTGTTAATGGCATTTAATCCCCTAACATTCCATGAAAGAATCCTCATTTTTTTTAGGAGAGATTTTGTCTCTCCTCGTTTTGAGATTTAATTTGAATGTTTTGCACCCCACAAGTGTCTCAATTTTTTTTGGATTTGGAACTTGACCCTTCACCAGCCATTCCCAAAATAGTATTTTTTGAAGAAGACCTTAATTTTTTCTCTAGAGTTGTTTGAATGCCAACTACTATCTCTAATTGAGTTTTATGGCTGTTTGACATCCTGCCTCTCTTAACCTTGGGAGAATTAAGAGTATTTATCTCTGAGTCCATTTGGGAAATCCAAGGAGAAGCTACCTAAGTAGAGGGAGAGGAACAAACAAGATTCTCTAGATCAGATGTCAAATTGTGAACATGAGTTACTTCTTTTTGAGAATCTATTTGGGAGATGGGGAGGGGGTGGACTTAATACCCACATCTGATTCCCTAATAATTTCATCAGTTCCCTCTGTAATAAAGTCTTTCCAAAACTTTTCTATCAATTCATTGACCCAATTCGTAGTAATCATATTTTGTATTAAGTGGTTTCAAGCAATTTATAGTTCAAATTGTTTTAAAAGGAAAACATATGCAACAAAAGATAGGAGTTTATGTTATACTATCTATGTGCTTTCGCATGTAACCAATAATGATATTAGAATAATAGGAAATGCATCTCTTAATGTTAAGATCAAGTACTAGGGTAAACCCACAATAGTGGGTTACACTTTTTCAAACGAAGAAAAATTAGAAATGCTTATCAAAAAATTTAAAACGGTTTACCCCTTCTAATGAAGGGGGTTCGAATGAACCACCCCCCTTCTAATGAACCCCCCCTTCTAATGAACCCTTCCCCCTTCTAATGAACCCCCCTCCCTTCTAATGAACCCCCTTTTGCACCATATAAAGGGGGTTCGAATGAACCCCCTTCATTAGAACAGTTCTAATGAACCCCGTTTTTTTACCTTTCCCTCCACCATTTCAAAATTTATGCATTTTTTTGACTATCGAAGCTTGGGAAGGAGGTGAAAATGGAGTCAACTTGATAAACCAAGTTGGATGATTGTAGTTATTGAAACGTGCTTTCCAACAACTATAAATTTATATATATATATATTTATATATTTTATTTTTTAGTTTTACTGTACATAGGTTTTTCACTGAACGTCAAGTTCGATGAAAAGTCATTGTGGAAAAATAGTAAATTTGAGGGAAAAAAAATTGAAAAATATATATCCACTAGGTATTGATGTCCTTGTTCTAACAAATTTTTTTTTTTTAAATTTCAATACATACAAAAAAAGTTATGCGAGCTGAAGTGCACCTATGTCTAAATTATAAATGTTTTGACTTCAAAACTTAATTAAAAGAAAAATATTCAACAAAATGCTATGAAACAAAATGAAAGAACTAGATAGTTGTGTTACCAACCTAAATTCAAAAGAATTAGAATTTTATCCTTTGTAAAAAAAAACTTATGCGAGCCGAAGTACACACCACTTTTTAAAAATGTTGTTTACTATTAAAAACTAGTTATCAAAGGGGGTGCAAAAAAATTACAATTTAATTTCAACTTTTTTTTAAAATACATTTAAAATCTACAGAAAAAATCTCACAAATCACTAGTTTACATCATTTTCAAATTCCTAATAGTTTACCTACTATAAGTGTTAGAAAGTAAAGTTTTCTCTAAAAATGTTGATTTCAATGTCAAGTTTCGCCAAAAAGTGTAACCCATTATTGTTGGATGACATTAATAAGAGGTTGCTTTATTTATTGTAGAGAGAATTTACATTGAATGGTATGTGTAGTTTACAAAGTACCAAAGCACAAGACTTTTTCTTAGTTAAGAATATATGTGTATAGATAGGCATAGTTGGGTTACACAGTAAGAAGTTAAAGTAGGTTATCATGTATTTTCAATTACATCTCATATGCATGGATGGTAGAGGGGGTTCCATCATTTTAATAGTGGTGATCACAATATATCTCCCTTAGGAAAGTGAAAAGCACCTCAACTTTGGTGCAACTATATTAGAATGATGAAAATGTACCTTGCAACTTTTCTATATATAGATCTTGCACTAGAGGCATTGTTTGGCATAAAATTTTGAATTTATGTACATTTCATGGCAACAATCTATTATAGTTGAAGTGAGAAATTGGACATAAGTTCCAAGGCATTTTGGTTTATTAATAGATGAACACGAATCTTCCATCATGGTTGTGGAATTTACTGGGATGAAAGGAGTTTGCATACATTTGGTTGTCTCCATTAGATAGTTGAATGATATCATGACTATTGCATTGGAAGTTTCTGTCACACCAAAAGATTGACCTCTTAGTTCCCTATACAATTGCCAAATTTATATAAGATCCACATGAGGCGGCTAAGCCGCGTACAAACCCAAGCAACACGCTACACCAAGGAGACCAAGGGACACACCATCTTGCAACAATCCCCCCAAACACAAGTGAGGGGTTCAAACCTGTGACCTCAACTCTAATACCAATTGTCGCATTGGTGGATTTTGTTGCACCAAAAGATCAACTTGTTAATGTTCGATACAACTGCCAAATTTATACAAGATCCACGGGAGGCGGTTAAGGCATATCATGAACCCAAGCACCACACTGCACCAAGGATACCAAGGGACACACCATCTTTTAACAATGACTATAAGAATGTTTAGCCGTTTCCTAACATGAGTGAATTAAATTATTGTGCAAGTAGAAAATAAGGAAATAAACATGGTGAGGATAACACTACTTCTCTAGTTAATTGAAACATTAGGAAATGTCAAAATATGATGTTAAATGGTAAGAAAAAATATAATGTCTTCATATATAATGTTTATTGTGGTTAAAGAATTGTGAGAATTTGTACGACTATTTTTTGTTAAATGTAAAGAAGGTAAATTAAAATTCCAATGATCTATACTATTTGGAAATGCATGACAATAAGTACGGTTCAAGCACAACTTGATGAGAACATAAATTAAAATAAATGAATTCCTATAACTATTTGACGTGCACACATTTTACACCTATCTAACTCTATTGATTAATATATAAAGGGAATAAAATGAGTATACTTAAGGATCAAATCATGAGTCAAACATAACATAAACATATGTTATTTGTTGGTATGTAATTGTATTAATATTTTTCATAAAAATAATATCATTTCAAATAGAAATTTTGAGATTTAGATATTTTCTTAACATAATATACAATTACATATAAAGAGTATTGATAATTTAACTTTTTCTTAAATAAAAAATCAATTGTTGGATAGAAAATTTAATGTCTCTTTGTAATACAAGTAAATTAAATTAGAAAAAAAAGGAAATAGAAATAGTTCATCCATCAAAGGAAAAATAAAATAAAACAATAGAATTTATAGAAATTGGATGTCTTTTTGGGTTTAATATTTAACTACTATTTTATTTTGTTCCTTGGAAATTTATCCTTTTGCAAGGGGATTTTTTGTTGTGCGTTTCATCTCTCCTGAAGATAGATAGGCTATTCTTGACTATGGCTTGTGGGTTTGGGATTCTGACCCCCTCTCCATTAAACCTTGGGTCCATTCTTTTAATCCTTTGAATGAACCCTTAGATGTTATGCCTGTTTGTGTAAGACTGCCTTATCTTCCCTTACAGTTCTAGTGCTCCTCTGCAAGTATGACTTTAAATCGAAGTGTATGTAATAAAAATTGAGTAGTTCAATGCAAATCACAGAAATTGTTGTTGCAAATTAGTTTCAAAGTTTAATCCCTTCATAAAGTTAGTTTTGGTTTTGTCTTTAGGATTGGTGTTTTGTGCTGGTATTTAGATTTTGTTGTTTTGTGTTGTTAGGTGTCAGACTTTTTGCAGTGTGTTCACCAGTTCTTTGACGCCTGTTATTTTGTTTGGTTGTTTTGGTGGCCTCTAGGCCTTGTCCTGCTCTATGGTTGGGTTCAGGGGCCCTTTTCCTTGCTTCTGTTACCAAAAACAATCTAGTGGTTCTCTGATGATAGCTCCAAATTTTGACTAATTTAATGTTACACTTGACCCGTTATGGTACATCCTATGTCAATATTTGACACACTAAATTGAAATATTCATCATTGGGAAACAATTCACCATTAAAATAATTATTGGAGATGTTTTCAAATGCATCTTTAACCCTACATATTCAAATGAACTAAGATCAATAATTGGATAGAACATCAAAAGTGACTGAAATATTTTTTTCTTCAAGGACACAAATAATGTTAAATAAAACTTCAAAGTGACTGAAATGTTTTGTGTTTTAAATAGACAAATAACGTTAATTAGAAAAAGAAGAAAAAACCCAAAATCAAATTTAAATTTACAAATTTGAAGCTCATTTAGATACAAATCTAAAATTGAGTTAAGTTTATGTTACAAATTGTAAAATCTAAGTACAAACAGAATATTACAAAGCCAAAATGAAAAATAGTCCTTGAGAATGAATTCAATTATACATAATATGTTTTACAAAATCATACAAGTTCCTAATCAAAATGAAACCATATCGAAGGGAATAAGTGAAGACACATGCAATTTTCTCCATTAGAGTATCAAATATTTGACAAATATGTGTTGATCCATCCATCCTCCCATCCATAGTTGGGTAGATTCTCGAGGCAAAGAATCCTAGTTGATGGCAGTGGGATACAATTTGAAATTTGAAAACATAAAATGAGCTACCTATAGAAAGCTAGATTTATCTACATATTAACTTTTGTAAAGGTGTGCCCAAATCAAGTTATCACCTTAGAATTAATTTAACAAAAAAATAATTAGAATTTTAATAACTAAACAACTAATGACCATTAATTGAAAAGTGGACTAATTATTTAGCTTTGATCATTTTTAACAAATTAAGTATGCCATGTGTAAACATAAAGCAATACTAGATGCCTTGCTAATTTACTAATGGATATGTATCATTTGTTATGACCAATTGTTATCAATTAAAAGTTAAGGTATTGTGTCATAGAAAAAAGGACTCTTTTCTTGACATGGGATTAATTGCTAATAAAATGAGCTTAATCTAGTGTTGTGAGGCATTTTATGCATCCACACTAGGTCTTGGACCCTTGCAAATTGAATAACATGCTTTCAACGACGTCTTGTAAAGCTGTTGTAAAGTCTTTTAAAGGATTTTCACGCTTTTCTAGAGTTAATTAACCCGTTTATCCCTAATTAAACACTATAAAACATATTTAATTACATTATCACATCAATCTAGAAGGTTTTTGAATTAAACTTAATGAGAAACTAGTGTTGTAATGTGTCCTGCACATTCACATTGGTTCTTGCACGTTCTTAAGCTATGTTGACCTCATTTTAATGTTGTAAAAGTGTATATAATAACACTTTCATATTGATTTTTGTGTCCGAAGCCCTATTTGAAATTTACATCATCACTAATAGTGCCACATTAACCCATATTATGCATCCTATGGCATAATTTGATCAAATAACCGACATAGTCATCATATAAGCCTAATTTTCTTACTTCTTGGCATTCTAGCCAACAAAAATGGTTACTGTGGGACCCGTTAACCATTAGTGGCGAATTAGTCCCATCTAGGTGGGACCCATTCACCATTAGTGGTGAATGAGTCCACTTGAGCCATTTTTGGGGTTTTAAGAGGGAAAAATTAGGTTTTAAGGTTAATTTTTCTCCATGTCGGCCTTAGGGATCCAATTAACATGCAAATAAGGTGAATTTCCTATAAAATCACCTCTCTATACTCATTTTTACATCTATTCATCCATTAACACATTCATATCATTCAATCATCATCTATCTTCTATCTCAAGTCAAGCAAGCTAGGGCATTTACATCGCAAGTCATCAATTTAGCTTCCTAAGTCATCCAAGGGCAGATTCTACATGCTATTTTGCAGACTTTAAAGATCAATCATCATGGAAAGGTAATCCATTCCATTTTTGCATGTTTCATTCCTTTCTTTCATCATTTTGGTTTAATTACCTAAACGGGGTTTGACCAAGGGAAACCCCCATGCCATAACATTCAACATTTCTTCTTCTCTTCTTGTGTGTTTGCAGATTTAGGTCCCTTATGTTGGTATGTGGCGACTGATCATGCTATACTGTATAGCCCATGGTATACTGTACAGCCCGGCCCCCTGTCCTCGTCAGGGTCTGGGGCCGGGTTAGGCCCTGGGCGGGGGTCCGGGGGTGCAGCATTTTTTCATTTTTTTTGAAAAAGAAAAAATCTCTGAAAAAGAAAGAAAATCGACTTTGTAAAACCCTAATTCTAGAAGCTTCTAAAAGCTTGTTAAAAGGGGTTGGAATGGGGGTTACAGTAAGAAGAAAAATGCAATTATTTGCAAGATTGTAATAGGTTTTGCACTGGATAATAAAAGTATTGGATGGTTGCGGTTTGGTGGATGTAGCCCAGATTGGGTGAACCACGTTAAATTCTCTGTGTTATGATTTATTCTGTGTATGTTTTAGTTTCTCTGTTTATTATTTAATTCTGCATTTAATTGTTAGATATCTGCCATCTCTAACCCTAACACTTTAGAAGCTTTGAAATCATTGAAGATAAAGTTACAAGTTTTTTTAAATCCTCTCTTCATTTGATAATTCAAAGAGTCAACAAAATCTCATTTCAGGCCTGTAAATTAGATTTTCGGAAGCGAACACCTGTTCAACATCAAACTGTAGATCAAAAGCTCTAGAATCAACTCTTGAATATTCAAAAATTCAAAAGTGGACTCATTCACCATGGGTGGTGAATGAGTCCCACTCCAAGGTCAATTTTGAGTTTTCTGCATTTTTGAGCCCCCTTTTGTTAGAAACGGGTTCTGGTATAGTTTAGCAGAACTGGGAGTGATTCACCCAAAATGGTGAATGGTTCCCACTAGGCCTAAATTTAAGCATTAGCAACATTTCAGATGCAATTTCTAGTCTCCATCCACATTCCAGGTTCACACTTCAAGTTTCATTAAATTTTGTTTAGTTTTGCATTCGTTTCTAGGTGATTTTGCATTACATAATGTGTTTTCAAACATCACTTGTTTCTTAGATTTTGCATTCATATTTAATCAATTTCATAGCTTAGTTGCACTTTGACACAACATAATTTGAATGAACCCTTTAGGATTTTTGGCCTAAACTCTCTCCTTTTAGGAGAAAAACCTTACAAGAGCTAGAGAAGTGCATTGGTGCATAAAATCTATAGTTTGGGTATCTAACAATAAATGTGCTAATCCATTAACATGATCCCATTTACATCAATCAGTCAATAAATATGGTTTCTAAGAGATAGAAAATCAAATAATGAAGTCGAATGCAACTCCTAAGGAACTTTAGTAGAATAGGCACCCCTTAGACATCAACTCTAAGACAAAAAAGAGAAAATAAATATTTAAATTTGTGAAAATTTCCAAGTATATTAATAGCATGTTCTTACAAAATATTTAAAAAAATTACTTAGAAATATTGATATTTTCCATCTTGTAATAAGTGTGCATAATATTTTGTGAGTAAGTTATCTAGTGATAAGTTACTTCTCTTAATAAAGTGCATATTCACTACGTAATGAATAGATACAAATATCACCATGATGACACATCTTTGAAAAACAAGCATCCCAATCATAGACTCAAAGAAGAAACAAGAACACACACACAAGCAAGAGTAAACCCCCCTGCAAATCCTTAAATGGAAAGTACTTTA
The DNA here is from genome assembly GCA_007258455.2 of Sequoia sempervirens. Classification (NCBI taxonomy): domain Eukaryota; kingdom Viridiplantae; phylum Streptophyta; class Pinopsida; order Cupressales; family Cupressaceae; genus Sequoia; species Sequoia sempervirens. The sequence goes on from VDFB02379711.1 coordinate 65,872,487, forward strand.
TTGCTTTATGTATTGACCTCTTGAATGCACCCAACAAGGTAAGATATTTTGTAGCTCATTTCCTTAACAAATGCAAATATACAAAATCCCTGAAAAAAATACAACATGGGACAAGCTAGAAACATTGATGCTCCATCCAAGTAATAAAGGAAGGTTCTTACAAAACATAACTACATAATTCATCTAGCCTAGTGCCAAATATATTCAAGTTACATCATGAATACCATGGTATAGTGAATCATATTTTTAATTCATAAGAAAAGAAGTTCTTTCCTCATTGTATAAGATCTTCATTAGTTGGTGCATATATTTACCATTTTGTAATATATTCAGTGAGGAGTTTGTGAGAATAAATATGAATGTTATTGATTCTATAATCCACCATTAAGCATGGATGTACAATATATAAAGGAAGACAGGTAAAGGAAGGCGCAAGGTGTTTTAGCAAATGACAACCAATAGTTACTGACAACCAATGACAACCAACTGACAGTTACAATGTAATACATAAATATTCACCAACATCCCCCCATTATTACATTGTTCCTACAACTGTATCCTTGAAAGCCCTATTCACCTTTTAAGTGATCCCCCCTTAAGGTTTACATACAAAAGCTTGTTGATTACAAAATATGTATTCATTCTTGAGAAAATTTTCCTTCTGAAGAAACAAATCCTAAATCAGGTGGAGCTCCATCAAGCTATCTCTTAACCCTCGTAAATGTGTAGCCCCTAGCTGAATTCCCGATTTCTTCCTCCCATAAACTCCCGAGTCATATGCATATTCTTCAAAAATTTTGACAACAATCCATATTGATCTCTCTTAACACATGGCTCCGTCAACTTGTCTAATGACCCTCGGAAGTGCTCATTGGAAAACCATCCAGATTGAGCTCTATAGAAAACCCCTTACTGGTATCCAAAAAATAAAACTTCACAATATATGTATTCTTCAAATATGTCAACAATAACAAGGAGAAACAAGAAACTAAATCCAATAATGCTTATCATGCAAAGCATCATCTCAAAGCGAGAAGCTAACTTGAGATGATGGAAATTCCTCCATCCTCTAGTGCCACCAGCCTCCAATAGATCTTGCTATAGATTATCCATTTGATCAATGTCTTGGATGAGTCTTTGGAGGCCTCATCATATGTTGTTTTTAACTTTCCTGCTAGTGTCTTGATCTTGCAATGTACCAAAGGAAACTTGATGTTAGGATCATGAAATTTCCTTATGTTCTCACACTTGCAAATATTTTGAATGCAATATTGTTGCATCCTTTTATGAGAATCCATCTCATCATATATGGTGTCTCGATACTCCTTGTACATGTTATGATAGCTAGTTCTACTCTGGTAATAAAACCATATACCATAATTCTTTATTATTGTTGGATTTTTTTCAAAAATAACAATCATTTGTCCATTACTCTTATTCACCTTCCAATTAACCTTAGGTAATTATTCCAGTCTTAGCTTAGGCGGAGCCATAATATGGGATTCGAGAATCCCTTGCAAGAACAAATAAAGAAAATAGAAGAAAATAGGTATTCTTCTGGACATACACCTGCTAGTGTTGTTGAGAAGGGTTTAAGCATTTATTTCAGATTATAATGTTTATAATTTTTGTGCTATGAATTTAATGATATTTCCAGTATGCTGATCTTTGCATTACACATGTGATATGGTTGTGTCTTCTTTGAAAGATAAGCTGTATAACATTCATTTATTGGAGTATTATTTTATCTCTTTGATTGGATAGTCATAGGTTTACAATATTTGGATTGGTCACTTATGGATTTGATTTACACTTCTCACGTTGGTTTCATATTTATGAACTAGTGTTAGTAACCTTTTCTACTTTTTGGTTAAAAGCATACCCTTATTCATTAGATTAGATAAATTCATTGAAAACCTAGTGAGGGAGTTGTACCTCGACAAAATTCAGATAAAATCCACAAATGCAATTGTGGTGTTTTTAGAGCTATTAGTAGATTTTCAATGGTGCTAAATCTGGATCAAGATTCATTTGTTTGAAGCATATTTGTCCTGAGCCATTCGACTCGCTAACATATTTTTTGTGACTCCATTAGGGAATTTGAATTGATTGAAAGGTCTGACAATCTCCATCACATCATGCAAAAAGATGGTACTTCCTCATAATGATGTATTTCCTCTTTTGTAGCCAGATTTAGATTGGGTTGGAGTGGAGCAAGAAGACATCATATCAAAATTAAATACAATCACCAAGAGATATAGGAGGAACACAAAAAATTATATGTAGGTGAATTTTGTCTTGGAAGAAGAGGAAGAGTTGGCCTATCACTCACCTACACCTGTGATTGAACACTCTTCGAGATTGATATTCAAGGACTATGACAACCGTCCTCGTCACCTTGATCATCTGCCTAATTGGTGATTTCATCAACCAAGGGACCCACCTGTACCTCAGCCTTAGAATCCACCTCCGGGTCGTCCACCACATAAATTTTATTTCCTAATTTTTACTCCTGTGTAAGTTGGAAACTCTGACCATCTATGGCTTTGAATCTCTAGTGTAATCAAGTTAACCCCCTTGCCTTGCAACAATACCGTGATCTACCCCAGGGTTCCTAGAAAGGTTCCCTAAATTTTTTGGTCAAAATGAACAAGACCCTAAGAAACACATTCTGGATATGAATGTAGTAAGTGCAATTTTAGGAATTCAAGAAGAAGATGTTTTTGTAAGGATTTTTATTGAGAGTCTGATTGAAAAAGAAGCAGAATGGTATAGGGGACTCAAAAAAGCAAGCATTACTAGATGGGATGTCCTCAAAATAAAATTTCTTCAACGCTATAAAATTCCAATTAACATTGTAGATACTCTGCGTCTTTTCTTTCAGATCATGAAAAATAAGGCTAAAACAATGAGGGATTTTGTTTACCAATTCAATCAGTCTCTTCAACAAATTCCTGCTCCAAAAAAACCTAGTGAGGAGATCTAGTATCATATATTTATCTCTTCTCTAGAATTAGATGTCCAATTAATCCTCAAAAGAGAGAAAGTTCAAGGGATTGAGCGAGCTCAATTGGAAGCAGTAAAGGTTGAGGATATGATTTTATCGCTGTGGGAAAATGGAAACTAGACAAAAATGTGGAGCCTAAATTGACAAACCTTGATCATGAGAATTGGCCAACAAAGCATAGTTTAGTCCTAATAGGATGGCAACACAATTAGATTTTTGGTGAAAATTGGATTTTTGAGATATCGTTGGACTATGGATACATCTTTTCCCACATTAACGTTGGGTTCTCAATGTTTCTAAATTTGTTCTGGAGATTGTATAGGAAGGTGGGCCTCTTCAAGAATGTATTATTCTTCTCCTAGCTGGTTAACAGGTTTGTGTGATTGTTTTCCTTCCTTTTCCTTCTCTCGTAGGTTAGTCTTACCTTTTAAATAATTGTGATTTTGGTGTGTTCATTCTTTGCTTTTGTTTGGTATCCTTCTCATCAACTCCATGCCTAATGGAAAGGATTGGTCTTACATGCTAGGTTCTCTACATCCTTTGCAATCCTTGTCCCCAATCAAAGCCTATGTTACCTATAAATAGGACCCCCTTGTATTTTTCTAACTATCTTTCCTTTTTACCTAGGCTTTTTTTTCTTAAACTTGTGTTCAGGCAGCCTTTTGTTATCTTCCTTGAACATAGGCGGGGTTTTCGTTTGTTCTTAAAACCTTTAATTTTACCACTTATATTGTTTGACCTTCATTGGGTGATGTTTTCTTACCATTTTCAAACTTACCATTCCTTCAAAAGGGTATATGCGTGTTAATAACTTGAGTGATGAGTAGCTGTGTTAGAAAATAGAAACTTCATCTGCAAGTTGTACCTTTGGGTGGTATTCTTTAGACTTTTCCAAACCTAGGTGGTGAACTATCCACTTTGCCACCCATAAGATTTTTAGTGATTAATTGAATAATAGTAAGCTTAATTGATCTAACTAGTGCATTAAACAAAAAAGGAAACCAAAATTTTCAAATATGATATGAATAGGAAACCAATGAAGCCATGCATACAAAAACACAGTGATATCAAAAGAAACATTTTATTTATATATAAAAACATTTTTACATTGCATTGGCACTACAAAATGATTTGATTTGACTACAGAAGTTCATGTCATGGGAAAAGGACAAAAGGAGGCACTTTCAGTTAGGTACACAACAAATATGAGGACATGAATGCCCTTAGTAACAGTCGGTAGGTGTTCAACTTGGGTTGGTGATAGTAGGTTCTCGTGTGACCAGAGGAATTGTAGAAAGAGTCTCATATCGTTTCTTATGACTCCTGTGTGCAGAAGAGCCACAACTTCCTCCAAAGTCTCATCTTGACAGGTCGACACAATGCAAATGGTGTCAACTATTAGTCCTTTCTGAGGGTAGTGGCTAAGCCCGTTGATTGCCACATTAACATGATGATGGAATTCAGGATTTACCAAGCGCTCCAGTGCCCTTACACCCTAATCATGGTAGCCATAATTTATGATGACTGTATATATAAAATTCTCTAGGATGGTTGTGTTGTGTACATGGGCTTGGCTTAGGAACGCTTCACCCAGAATGTTGTGAAGAACTTCTTCTACCTCACTTTACACTATGAAGACCTCTTTCAGCTGGTCCGATATATGCCTAAACAATGGACTGCATTCAATTTCTTCCAAGAAAATGTAGTCATTGGAAAAATTGCTGGCACTCTGAGAGCTTGCCATATTTGATGCTATTGATTGGCGAAGAAAGGTGACACTAGTTGAATTTATAGAAGTTTGGTTAGACATTGGTGTGTTCTCTTAAGTTTGATGAGATGACAATTTAGTCCCAATTTGTGGCTGATTTGATTTGGTTTAAATTACAATTTCCCATCAAGCAACATACATGTGCTACCGCTTGATATTCCTTGGATGTTGCATTAATTGTTTGGTTGTATGAGAGGTTATTTGAAAACTATTGGTGCGATCAAGATCAATTTTTCTTGTCAATGTCTATTCCTCTACCAAGGTTAATTACTTTGGTTGATTTTAGTAATTTTCAAGAAACACTGGAGAAGCAAGAAGGCCACTAATTTAGTAATATCTTTTGTGACTATCCAGTGGCTTTAGATTTACTATAAATTTGAAAATATAAAAGAAGATAGGGGTTCTTCTGGACATACACTTGCTGGTGTTGTTGAGAAGGATTTAAGCATTTATTTTAGACTGTAATGTTTATAATTTGTGTTGTGAATTTAATGATATGTCTAGTATGTTAATATTTTCATTACATTTGTGATATGGCTATGTCTTCTTTGAAAGATAAGTTGAATAGCATTCATTTATTGCATTCTAATTTTATCTCTTTGATTGGATAGTCATAGGTTTTTAATATTTGAATTGGTCATTTATGGCTTTGATTTACACTTCCCATGTTGGTTTCATATTTAGGAACTAGTGTTAGTCACCTTTTCTGATTTCTGGTTAAAAGTATACCCTTATTCTTTAGATTAGATAAATTCATTGAAAATCTTGTGAGGGAGCTATACCTCGACAAAATTTAGAGAAAAGCCGCAAATGTAATTGTTGTCTTTTCACAGCTGTTAGCGGATTTTCACTAGTGCTAAATCTGCTCCAAGAGTTATTTGTTTAAGGATATTTGTCTTGAGCAATTCCATTCACTAACAAGTTGATAAATATTTCCTTCATATTTCTTTCCTGCAATATTCATTGTTCTGCAATCTTTCTTGATATCACATCTTACATCCTTTAATATATGATTACATCCCTTATTGCACATTTTTCCAATACTTAAAAGATTATGCCTTAAACCCTTAAAATAGTAGACATCATTTGTATTATGCTTGCCATCAAAACCTACTGAACCTATCCCATAGATCTTAGAACTAGTATCATCTCCAAACATAAATAAGCCTCCATCATATTTTTCAAGTTTAACAAACTTACTCTTGTCACCATCATGTTATGTGAACAACCACTGTCAACAACCCAAAAGTTCTTTTCTTTTTTAGCATGTAGGGAAGATATTACAATACCTTCATTTTTCTCCTTCTCTAGAGGGCATTCATTTACCTATTTTTCATAATTAGCAGAAATAGGTTCATATTTTATAGAAAAGAACAAGCATTCATTGTCATCAAGATCTCCATGATCAGATTCCTCCTCAAATATACTAGCATCCTCATTCACATAATATGCTCTATTGATCTTCTTACCTTTTTGTTCTTTCTCATATCTTTATTTTTTCCTCTTAGCTCTTTCTAGACACCTCAAAGCATAATGACTTATTCCTTAATAAATAAATCATTTAAAGGGTATCTTAACTTCATATTTACTAGAGCCTTTCTTCATCCTTCTCACAAAGTTAGCTTCTACTTCACAGATCTTCAACTTTTGTAGCCTTAAAAGTAGTTTTTGATTTGGATCTATTTCTCAAATTCAAATTTCTCATCTCATAAGATGTCAAAGTTCTCAACAACTGATCTTAAGTGTAAGTCTTGTAATCTATATGTTCTTCAATAACACATACCTTTTCACTATAATCATTCGAAAGAGTTCTAAGAATATTCTTTACAATCTTGAATTCATCTATTGTAGGACGAAATCTTCACATTCCAACTACTACCTCATCTAATCTCTATACATAGAATTTAACATTCTCATCTTTAAACATATGTAGGATCTCAAACTATGTCTCCAAATTCTACAAATTTTCCTCTTTAACCCTTTCACCTCCTTCATGCACCTTTTCCAAGGCATCCCAAAGCTCTTTATGAATCTTCAGATTTTGAACTTTAATCAACTCATAATGTACAAGACTATTCTTCAAAATATAATTCACCTTATTGTTCGCTTCATGTTCCTTAATCTCATTAGCAATACTTAGACCATTAGCAGGAGGAGTGTAAGTATTCTTTTAAGATTTCTCCACATCTTATCCACAATACTCTAGATATTCTTCCATCGGTATTTTCTAGATAGCATAATTAGTTCCATCGAACCTTAGATAATCATGCGTAACTTTTCCAGCCATCCCAAACCTTCCTTAAGTGGTTAAGCTCTTCTCCAAGGAACCAAGCTCTGATACCAATTGTTGAACAAGGTAATTGAGTTTGGGGGTGAATCAATTGTAGCAATTTAAACTTTTAAAACATTCACTAAAACTTAGATCAATCACAAATCCTTAACTCTGCTAAAATGATTAAATGTTAAGTGCAAGTGCAAAAACTAAAAACCATCACACAAACATAGTATCATCAGATTTACATGGAAAACCCAATGAGGGGAAAACCATGATGAGGATTAACTCACACTATAGAGAATATCAAAACTGATTACAAAAGCTCACTACCAAAGGAAGGCTTACTGCCAAAACAGGGACTCACTATCTGAATCAGAACTCACTGTCCAATAGGGTTAACCACCCGAAGGGCTCACTGCCATAGAGATACAAAGAAGATTGAAGAGATATTTTACTGAGAGAAGACAATCTTAATGCAATAGAGATTTCCATCACAATTTACTCAACCACTTACATACATGCATGAATGGTAGAGTACACCTTTACCTCATTGCATTCAAAATCTCAACATTTAGAATTCACACCAATATGCCACACTCACATCAGACACACATACTTATTCACATCTGCATCACATATTTTTGCTCTATTTCTTTTAGATAATTAATTATAAAAGTTATTGATTGTGTTTCTTAGTTAACATATTCGTTATGTTAATTGTTCTCAAGGAAAAATAAAAAATTAAGCTTCCAATTCCTAGTCTAGAATAGAAAAGAACAAATTTTAACCATCATGATGTAAATATGTGAGAAGGTTGAGATGAGATTCCTGGAGTTATGCACCCAAATTGATTCATGGTTTTATCTAAGAACTTGAAACATAAAATAGTTAGATAGAGGCTATGAATGGCCGAAAGAAACAATATGGATGCCTTAAAACTCAATGAACCATCTACTATAAAATTATTTCCTTATATTTTTTTCCCATTGCAATCTAAACAATACACTCTCCCTTAAGGATAAAATTTATGGCAAGCATCTTTCCCAAAACAAGTTCTAATTTCCTTAGGTATATAGAGTAACTGCTTAATGAAATTATCCTTAATTTTGAGAAGAGTCTAATATAATTTTATGACCATTTAGTAAAGACAAGTCTAGCTCTATAAAAATCTATCTACTATTGGATAGTTGTATACATTTTTGTTAAATTAATAGAAAATGGCTTGCCTTTTGATTCCTTAAGCAAGCCCCACATTATTTTTGTTACAATAAGTTTATAGATAATGTAATATTTTTAAAATTGACATTTATTAAGAGAAGCTCAATTCCTATGTGAATAAAAAATTTGGATTACTTTGTGTTAATGGAATGAAACTTCTTTATGAGATATTTGGATGCCATTTTATCTTTTGATAATTTTCTAAAACACACTCAAATGTGTCCTTGGGATGTGTATATGATTTTTAGTGTCTATTCTTCTCCTTGAGGCTCAACTATTTTTTTTTCTTCTCTTAGAAAATCACCCTTTTTCACTAATCAAATATACTAAGACATAAGTGTTATGCCCTCAGCACACACGCCCCATTAGGAACGGGGACCCTCTTTTCTTTTGTCTTGTCGGGTCTGTCAGGGCCGCCTCGTTTTGCGTTCCCCTCCTTTTTGACATTTTGCATGGTCGGTATTACCCTAAGGTTTCATCCTAAGATCGACCGTGGCTCCCCTTTTAAATTTTGGTGCCCTCCGGGGCCTTGTGAGTTCCTTGGGCCGTTCGAATTTTGGGGCGGCTCTGGGCTCCTCCGGGCCCGAGCCTCCGGGGTTCCCTTATTGGGTTTCCCCTTTTCATTTGCCGCCCCGGCGGCGTTTCCCGGGCATCTTTCCGCCCTTCGGAACCCGCCCCACCATTTTCCATTCGTTCGCTTATTGGGTTTCCCGGCCGGTCTTTGCTCTTTCGGACCCCGGGCTCCGGAAGTCCGAGTCCAGACTTCCGTCCCAGCATCGCCGTCCGCGACGGCGATCCTCCATCGGCCGCCCGTCCCTCGGGCTCCCGGGCCTTGTTCGCCACCGCCGTCGCCGAAGTAAAAAATCTAACGACGGCGAACTCCTTGCGGCCTCCCGCCCTTCGGTCCCTGTGCTGTTGTTTGCCGCCGCCGTCTGAACGAAGTGCGAAAGTTTCTACGACGGCGAACTCTTCACCGTGCCCCGCCCTCCGGGCCCCGATCCTTCCGTGGCCGCCGTAGTCGTGGTCACCTAAAGTATTAGCGGCGGCCGTTGTCGAGCAGCCTCCCGCCCGCCGGATCCCGAAGCCCTCGTTGCTGCCGCCGACTCAAATTTGAATCTCACCGACTTTTGGCGCGGACGTACGAGGCATTAAATGCGCCATTAATGCCCGGTGGGGTATATAAACCAAGGCCTGCCACTGTCATTTTAACTTGCGAATTTTAGCGGATTGGAGCAGCGACCGAATTGGAGCCCACTGCAAACTGCACCATCGTGATCATCGACCCCAGCATCGTTCCATCAACTCTGCTGGTGCATACCATCATCGTCCCGCTTAGCGAGTTGGACGTAGGCAGTCCTCGTTCGCTCTCCCGTCATTTTCAATCATTTTGAGGATTTAACTAAATTAAAGAACAAAATTAAATGGTCTAAAAGGAACACCCCCCGCGTCGCGCCCAAAACCCATGTGTTTGAATTTGCCGAGGGCCATCGAAATCACCCTTTTTTTGTCTCCCGGGACTTATCCATGTCGCGGGTGTTCTTCGCACAGGGCGAAGAACGCCGCCGGGCCCGAAACCTCCTGTCGCCGTCAGAATCGAAATCACAATCCCCCGTCCGTCCTTTCGGGCCGGGCCTCAATTTCTGTCGGGCTTTGCCTTGGATTCGCCGCCGTTTTAAACTTCAAAATCTCTCGCCCCTGCTTCCGGTCCCCGTGACCGGGCGACCGTCGGTTTCCTCCCCTAAACTCGTGCGTTTCCGCCGTCCCTCACGGCCATCTCCCAGCTGCCCTACGTCGGGCTCCGGTCCATATTTCGCCGCCGCCGTCGCCGGGCTGTGAAATTTTGGGCGCCGCGTCCTCTGTCCCTCCGGACCGGGTCCGGCTGCCGCTGCTGATCATCGCAGAATCCTCGCGGCGGCCGTCGTGCCCTGTCTTTCTGACCCCAGGCCCGTGGTCCCTTTTGCGCCGCCGTTTTGACCAGTGCAAACATCTTGCAGGTGGGGGCCGTCGGCCCGCCTTCCGGGTACCGGTCCATCCTTCGCTGCCGATGTCGCTCATGCGTTTATGAAATTTCCTGGCGGCCGTCTCCTCACGGCGCCCCGTGTCTCGGATCGGTTCCCTCGCGCCGCTTGCAAATCATCGACAAGTAAGTGTTGCGGCCTGTTCCTCATGCCGTCCCATCTTCAGGGCTCCGGTAGTCTATTCGCCGCTGCCATTCAAAACGATCAAAATTACGCGGCGGATGTCGGCTCGCAGCCTCCCGACCTCTGGGTCCCGGTGCCCGAATGCGTTTGGTATAAAGCTGTTAAGGTAAACCTATTTTCGGTCGACCTTTGCCTTCCTGGGTTCCAGTCTCCGGACTTCCACCGCCAGACTTCCGCTGAAGTTCGCCGCCGCTGGCTTCCTTTGCCAGACTGCCTTCCAGCCTGAAACCCCCGGAGCTCCCCAAATCGATCCAAATCAAGTCCAATCGAGAATCTGGCTTCGACCCACGTCTTAAGTCAGGCCATTCTTCATCATGGGTCTCTTAGAACATTAAAATCTTACCAACGGGGGTATCCGGGAACTTTCGGGCGTGTTTTCCCTTCCTGGCAGCATTCCTACCAGGGAAGTCCGGCCCTCCGGGCTCGGATTGCTCATTTGCCCTAAAGTAAAATCAATATTGTTAGAGAATTAAATTTATGATGCATTTGAATGGTTGGTTATATAATATGCTCACAATACGGACTAACATTAACGTTTTCGATGTTTTCTTGTGCTAACTTCGCCCTTTGCCTGCAGGATATATGGAATCGGCCGCAAGAACTTCAGGGGCCTCTACCGAAAAGGACAAGGGTAAGAAATCCGTAAGGGCTGCCCGTGGGAGAGACGACAAAGACCAAATGAAGTTCCAATTTCAGGGTGAACCGCTTCAGTCGAAGGTCTCGACTGATTGGAAAGAGATCTCGGACACCAACATAGGCCAGGTGGACATAGATGAGTTCACCCAGAGGGTCAAGGTCGACCCTAAGACAAAGAATGCACGATTGATATGCCAAAGCGGAATCGCTAAAGCTGCTGGCTTCCCGCCGTCTCTAATAGCACCTGAACTGGTGATGGCTTGCCGAGAAGCCTATCAGACGAATACCCGGACAATCATAGACAAAGAAGGAAATGTCCTTGCCGACATGTCTTCGGAAGGAATTAGAAAAACATTCCACATTCCGACATTCCCACATATGCAAGTCCCCACTTTGGAGCAGTGTCAGGCGGCATGGGATGCCAGTCCATTGAAGATCAAGAAGTCAATCAACGTTTATTGGTTGAAGGAGAAGTGGGGCAGCGCTGCTAAAGTTCCCCAAGAGCTGTTCCGCAGCGACTTTCAAGAGGACTATCACGACTTGGTGACTATGCTAAGCAGAGTCATGGGCCTCCCAGCAGCCGCCTACTTCCAGGAGTGGATGGCTTATTACATCGAGCAGATCATACAAAGAAACAAAGATGTGGAAACCAAGATCTCGTTTGACTGGGGGAGTATCATCAGCTACTGCTTCCACGAGCAGTTCGTAAATGTTAAGAAGAGCAACAAGTTTTACATGACCACGTACCTGGTGTACTCGTTGGTGGATAAGAGGCAATATAGTGGGCTCTTCATGGTGCCGAATGGAGATCACAAACGAGGGCTTAAGCCTTTTGACTGGTACACTCAGCTACAATACCGCTACTTCAAAAAGGAGTACCGCCGGATCAATGATGCCTTCATAGGCCATATTATTAGATTGATAGAGACTTCGAGAGAAGGGTATCTCACAGCGCCAGGGCACTCCTGAAGGAGTATGCCTTTTCATACATTCAGTTCCCAAAGTTCACTTACATCCGTGCCTAGGGATTCACGGAACGGCCGAACAAGCTGCCCAGATACCCAAATGATAGGATTATTCTCCTGGAGCTTTCCCGGCAGCTCCAACATATTCAGGCAGTCTTCAGCCAGAAGCATGTAGCAGGGATCCCTTATCCCATGATCCTCGGCCAGGGCCAGTATCGGCTGCGAACATCTTAATGCGCCGGCAACTCAGAAAAGGAACTCAAGGAGTATAACTTTGAATGGTACACGACTCGCCCATAAATGGACCCCCACGGCCACGTCAGGAAAGCGCTGGGGCCGGCATACGCCCACCTGTACCATGTTGAATATTTCTGGGCAGATTGTAGAGATGATAAGGAGGTTCACCAGAGACACTACATGCGAATGACGGTGCAGTTCTTAAGGAGAGTGAAGTTGTTTCTGGTGCCAGACCAGCTTGAGGAAGATGAATCCACACTGGTGCACCCGAGGTACCCTGCGGTTGCCGACCTAGCGATCCCCTCCATCGACTGGGATGAACAGGAGGTCGAGGACCTGGATACCATTACCCAGCCTATCATAGCTCGCACCAAGGAGTGGGTTGATGGATAGGTGGCACAACTAAAGCAACAGGGGGTGACTCTAACATACGAGGCACTCAAAAGCAGGCCGAGCGCCATGGAGGACGTTGCTGCCTCCCCATCAGCTGGTGAGACTTCCAAGTCTCCCCCCATCACCAGGTCCCAGAAGAGAAAAGAGGCAGAAACGACACAGTTCGGGGGCCTCAAAGAACAAGCAGCAAAGGATACGGGAGGCTCATCTCCAAAGAAGCTTAAAAGGACAGTGGTCACAACAGAGGCGCAGCCTCCATTGCTCCTTCCTCCCTTGACTGGTGTGCTGCCCCCCTCTCAGGCCGCAGCCGCCTCATCCCCGCAAGCGGTGGACATTTCTGTCCACCTTGCCACTTCGCCCCTAGTCGGGTCTATAGTCAATATTGACTCTTCCTCGAGCATGACCACTTCCCCTTCCTCTGCTATTGCCATGTCACCCATCACCTCCCTACCTCTAGCAACAATACCATCGCCTATTCCCCTTTCTAGCGTGCTCGAAGCCATTACACGGCACCTGCAGAGTCTTCCCCCGAGCTCTCGCAACTTTCAATGGACCCTGCTCTCCAAGCTGCCCTCGCCCAAGCCCTCGCAACAGCTCAGCCGTCGCAACCGCCAACAGGTCCTCCGGCCATGGAGGCCACCATGCAGATTTCCAAGGAGATGGAGGAGTTGGAGCAGGAGGCTTCAAGGCCTATGGAGGAGGAGGCCGTTGACTATTACGAGCAACCCGAACACGAGCATAGAACCATTGACGAAGTTGCTTATGAGGAAGAAGAGATGGGCTCCTCTGAGGGCGGGGATGGAGAGGCTGGCTCGGATGCCAAGGAAGTTATTCGGGTCTTCCCTGAGGACGAGGAAGAGGAGTTGGCTCAGTAGCCTAAAAATGTTGGGGAGGAGACGGAGCGGTCGCTGCGTGGTGAGCAGGGGCAGCCGCAAGAGGAGCAGTCAAAAAGGGATATCATTGAGGCTGAGACCCACATGGTGAAGAGTCCAGAACCCGAGGCCGCTGAAGAGAAGAAAGGAGAAGGGGCAGCCAAATAATAGGATCCCATTCAGGTACTAACCACCGAGGCACCCATTAAACACCTCGTACTTTATCTAGACTCCGACGAGGAGGAGGATGTTGCCAGGGAAAAATAAGAGCTTGAAAGGCAAAAGGAAGCAGAAGTCTTACCTCTGGCTGAGACGGGTGAAGGCAGCCATGATACACCCAAGGACCAATCTGCCATGCCCAACTGGCTAGAAAAGCAACTTGAAAAGACTACTCCTGTCCTGAGCGACCCGAGGTCAAGATTGGAGGCCATCTTGGCTCGATCTCTAGCCACAACGAAGAAGGAGAAGAAGCCTAAGGTCCGTTCCAGGATAACCATGGACGCTTCTGGCTCCCGAGCTGCACAAATAGCGACGCCAACTGTTGGCCAAGCCGGAGTAAGCTACAATATCTCCACGGTGAACTTAGGGACAGCAACTAGGGAACAGAAGGTTGGACATCTGGAGGAGGCAGTGGCCACGGTGGTGCATCTGATTAAGTAGGATAAGATCACCAAAGACGAGTTAAAGGCGCAGGTTGCTACCTTAACCGACTACATCCAGCAGTGGTCTTCAATAGACGACCTCCCCACTACCTCCATGGCCGTGCCACAGCTACTCTCCAAGGAGCAGATAGATAAGCTGGAGAGGAGGAAAAACTTAGAAAAGACCACGGAGGACTTGTTCCAGCAGGTTGCAAAGGTCAGAAACATAGGGCGGCTTGGCTATGCAAATAGCCAACAAGTTCCTAGACTTGATTCAGTCCTTGGAGGGCAGGAGGAAGCTTTGCACCAACTTCCCTGAGATCTACGACTCTGCCTTCCCGAAGGTTGAGGCCATTCTTCAAATGCCAGAAAGCACGTGGGAGGAAAAGCTAGAACTGAGGAAGGAAGATCACTGGTTGGTTGACGTATGGCGCAGGGACCTCATCAATCGAAAAGAAAGGATGGAACAGATCCAGGGCAGAATAGATCCAGATATTGCGTGGATCAAGGAGATCCGAGCAGAATGCACCGAGTACCTCAAGCTAATGACGGGCCATGATATGCCCACGGTGCAATTAGATGCAGGAAAGGTCAGGTCATATTTTGAAGAACGAATGAAGGACGGGACCACCAGAGATATCACAATGAACTTCTTAAGTTTCGCTGCCCGTGCCTTTGATAGATCAGAGCTTTTCAAAGATTAGGGCTCGAAGTATGACGAGGATTGGAAGCGGCTGGAAGAGAATGCCAAAGAATGGAACTATCAGGCGTTGAGATGTGAAATCCTCGATATAGACAAGCTCCAGGCCATGATCCTCAAGCATATTGAACACGCAACCTCCGAGGAACAACCAGACAGCCCAGCCGAAGAAGAAGACTTCCTAGAAGAGTAGCTACAGCCAAAGGGACAGCAATTAGCTACAGGACGAAAATGCAAATAGTGTCATCCACTAGATGACAAAATAGGAAAAAGACAAAAGATGTTTTTTAATTGTAAATCTATTTGGGGGTAGGTGAAACCCTAATTTGTAATGAATCGTGGCCACACAATGGAAATGAATCTTGGCCATTCATTTGGTTTTTTGAAAACTATAAATAGAGCACTCCCCTCATTTGCAAAAGTGAGAGTTGAGTTGTTGTAAAGACATGCTGCTGAAATATATGAGAAATAGCATTGACTTGGTGCATTTCCTTGTTTTCTCTCATATTATTCGATTCACTTCTCCAATTTTAGATGTTTAACTCAGATCTCTTTGCTGTTTAGTTAGCTGTTCATGTCATTTGGATAATTTTAGGAATGCTGTTGGCTGTTCATGAAAATTCTTGCTTTGTTGATGATCCCTTAATCCATACTTTTTGTTGTTTCTGAAGGTAGATAGCTTTGCAAAGTTAGCCTGGACCTAATTTAAGCTGCCTCAAACACTTATTTTTAGTTCATGCATGTATGTGGTGGATGAAGGATAAAAATCTACAGCCCTTAGAAGATTGCACGATTCCCATGATACTGTGAAATCCCTGGGTTAAGTGGGATATTGTTTTGAAGGAATTGTCCATTGCAGGGACTCCATTATTACTGTTCGCAGCAAGCTTTAAGCTTAGGAACTTTTCTTCCCCTTCGCTCTTTTTTCACTTTCTTTCGAAACTAAACAACACCAAGGTTCATTGCACTTTATAAAGCCAAATCTAATGATTAGATGGAGTTTGAGACTGCTGTTTGAATCTACAGCCAAGACATAACTGCTTTCATGTTAAAAACTCTTTTTTCGAAGATCCAACTTCATGCTTTGTGCCCATACTTTGTATTTCTGTAAGACCACCTTGTGATTCCAGCAAATCAGATCAAACTACTGAGGTATCTTAGCATTGTCATGACCTGACACCCGAGAGACCTTGGGATAGTGTTCTACAATTCGATTGTGGGAGATTGTCTTTCAAGAGAGGTAGTGCATCTACGCACTGCCTGTGTTGAAAAGTGCATAAAAACACCATCAACAGAACTGGCGCTAGAAGGAGGGCAGCGATCGGAACACTAAGTTACGGGATAAAGCGAAGCTAGATCAGATCAGATCATTCTCCTCAGAAAGGTTTCAAAGGATTATACGATCAGCACCAAACTAGGGAGAATTTGAAGAATTACAGCCTCCCACGAGGGCAAAACGAGCACAAGGAAGCAGCTTCGTCTCTTCCTATCTTCCATCCGCCTCCATTTCACCTCCACCTTCACTTGGCTGGCCTTCATCTTCCACCCAACCTTCTCAAACAACATTTGCATATCTTCCTTCCGGCAGCCAGGGGTTCGCTCCTCTCCCGTCCCTTTCAGCCCAAAGCGCAGTCCAGGAAGCCATAGCTCAAGGGCAGCCTCAAATTGTGGTTGTATTGCCAATACAATCCCACATCCCTGTTCTCCAACAGCAAGTTCCACCTCCGCCTCCCCTCATGGCTTGGCTTGCGCATAACCCTTCACCGATACACTTTGTTGTTTACAATGATATGCCCAAGAATCTGGAGGGTTTTTTGTTCAAAATTCCATCCACGTGATATGCAAAGAACAGCCGAAGAGCATATCAAGATATTCGAAACGACGATTACCAAAATGCAGGTGGGTCACGAGGACGTGGCATGTCGCCTCTTTCCGCATTCGTTGGGAGAAGAGGCTTTCTACTGGTACATCAATCTGCTGCAGGGATCGATCACCTCGTGGACCCTGATGAAGAATGCCTTCCTACAGAAGTACAAGATTCCTGTCAACCCCGTTGACCTTTATCAGCAGTTCATGTCCATCAGAAGGGAGGTCAACGAACCCATTGGCTCCTTCAATGATCACTTCCATCGGGCTCATATGAGGCTTCAGGATCCGTACCTCCATAATGACGCGGCTGCTTTGCCAGTCTACTATGCAGCCCTGGATAACCTCACAGCGGCATTGGTAAAAAGGATGCGCCCGCCGCCTGCCACCTTACTGACCGCCTATGCGGAAGCTGTCATTACAAGTTCGGATTTGGGACAAAATATATCCGACCCTCTGCCCTTTTTGGGGCCCGTCGCCCACCCAATGCAAATTCAGGGGCTCAGTCAGGCGTTTGCTCACCAAACTCCTCTCATGAACCAGGTGCCACAATTGTCTATGGCGTCGCATCCGGGGCAGCCGTTGAATTATGCACCTCCCGCAACATCTTACTCGCAGCCCCAGCAGCAGTACAACTATTCTCAAATAGCTCCACAACAGCAAGCATATTCCCAACAGCCCCAGGCACCGTTGCACTTATCAGGACTGAATTTTCCTCCGGCTTATCAAAATCAGCCGATAGCCCCACCCGTGTTTCTCCAAAATCTAGCCCCGTCGCTTGGAGGTGCAGCCGAGAAGGACAAGCTAGAGGAGCTAACTGAAATGATTAAGAAGATGTCCACAGAGATGACGCATCTGAAGAACTAGAATAATCAGTTGTAGGCCTCCCAACGCAACTTCCAGGCCAATCTCAACAGGGACAGTCGGGAGTCTCGAGACAATAGAGACAACAGAAATAACCGGGAAGCAGGCACCTCCTTAGGGCAGAATTATGAGAGGGGGCAGAATTCTAATCAAAACATAGAAAGAAGACCTTCCCAGAGGAAAAACCACACATGGAACACCAGGCCCAACAACGGCGGTGTCCCCATGCCATTTGATCAACCAGCAGGCAATGACAGAACATCCAGCGGTGTGTATCTGGCCGAGGCAGCCTAGTCCGGATGGTGCCGACTTCACAAAACTAGCAGGCATTCTGAGCTGGACTGTCCTGAATTCTAGGCGGCTGCTGAGATCTTCCAAGTAGAGGTACAGAATGTCGTCGATAATTCCAACTGCAGGGACATCGTCCCTTTGGAACCCTACGATTCCTCATGTTTGGTGGTCAATCAGGCACCATTTCCGCGAGGAGACCGCAACGAGCCCGAGGCAGAGCCCACCCCCATCGAGGATGAGAAAGCGCAAGAGGTAAGTAACGACTCAGCCTTAGCTTAGCTTTTTGATTCGGTAGATAACGGTCCGATGGATGAAGAAGAGTCATTTGTCGATGAGGTCCACATGTTCCATCAACGGTCAAGTCCCTATTTCCTTAGGAATAGGCAAGCCGGCGGACCCTTCACCACTTCTACCCCACCGAACAACTTTGCCACCCCGCCTGATCCAAATGCCAGCAATAACCCAGGGCTCCCTCATATACCTGCCCAATACCTCAGCAGAAACCAATCCCAAAACCAACCGCAAGGTCAGCCTCAGAGCCAAACCCAAAATCCACCTGGGCAAACCAAGAGTCAAACCCCTAGTTCTCCCATAGGCCAAGCTTTTAGCTCTGAAATCGAGCGGATGGGTGAATATGTGGTGGAAGAGTTCAAGAAGGTCAAAATCAGTTTGTCGACCTTCGAATTGCTCAAGGTTCCTGCTGTAAGGCACGTCTTTTTCAGGGTTCTGAAGGGGACTCCCTCACCTAGCACGACACAAGAGACCTCGGTCAAGAGGGTAACCTTTGAGGAGCCCAGGAAAGAACAAGAGATACAGGACAACACCGGAAGAAGGAATCATATGCCCATGAATCAGTCGGCTGGTAGATACACTGAAAAGGAGTCAGAGAGGGCTGGTAGACAGCCTCCCAAGGACCAGCAATTTAAACAAACCAAGGATACAGGCAATGACAGGAACAAAGGCCAAATAGCTCAAATGGACACACCCGTCGGTATCCTCCAAGGGAGACCGGAAACTCCCCCGTTCCTGACTACTATTAGGGTCTTTGGCAAGAATTTGCACAACTGCCTGCTCGATTCAGGCGCGTTTGCCAACGTTATGCCCTTGGCCATGTGCAAGGCTCTTGGCATCACCCCCACACCTTCAAAGAGAAAGGTCACCCAACTCGACAAAATAGAGATTAATATCATGGGCGAGATAAACCGCATTCCGATGCAAATCGCTGCGGACCCCTGGATACAGCAAGTTGTGGACATCCAAGTGGCAGACATACCTGATGCCTATGGAATCATTCTGGGGAGAGAGTTCACCAAGGCGCTGAACGGATACACCGCCACCGACTTGTCTCACTTGTGGCTGCCGTGGAAGGGACTGCCAAATCAGATTCGTATTGACCGTGAACCCCGGATGAAATATATAATCACGGAATACAATAATCTCAGCGAGGTGCTGTTCGCAGAGACTGACTTGGGGAATTATTGCCCTTTCGCTTACCAAAATGAGCTTGAGCTTCAGGGAGAACGAGCAGATGAGGTATTGCTGGTATTATGTAGCCCCTCGGCGAGTTCCGAGCGAATGCCCCCAGATGAAGAAATGTTGGCAGAAGCTGATGACGAGCCAGTTCAAAGTGACGACTGGGGATTGCTCGATGGCTTCCAAGAGTTTATGGGAAAATGCGCAAGAGATCAGCTCAGCCTAGGAGCTAGGATGAATTTCCAAGACCTATTATTGCCGAATTGGTGTAGGGTCCACAACGCTGCTCATTCTGAGTTCGACTGTTGCTTGTGCCAAGCAGTAGTGGAGCAGGTTAAGAAAGCCGCTGCTCCTCCTACAGAAACACCAAAGGAGGCACCACCAAGACCACCTGCTGATCGTTGCCTCAACCAGGAAGGCCTTCCTAAGATCACTAGGCCTGATTTCCAGCCAAAAGAGAACGAAGACTTAATCAAACCCGAAGATAAAGAATCCTCTGAGTGCTGGACGCTCCAGTTTGATGGATCAAAATCAAGGCAAGGAGCTGGAGCGGGGATCGAACTTATCAGTCCGACGGGTAAGACATTTCTTGCTGCCCATCGATTACAGTTTTATTGCACCAATAATGTGGCAGAGTACGAGGCCTTGGTCCTTGGCCTTCTTATGGCCTTGAGGAAAAATGTGAGGGTACTGCAAGTCTTCAGGGATTCTGCACTTGTGGTTAAGCAGGTCAGGAAATTGTACTCCTGCCATGATCGAAGACTCGCCAACTATAGACACAGGGCGTGGGATCTCTTAGAGGGCCTAGATGCAGTCAACATACAACTGATCCCTCGTGCTTAGAATCGCACAGCTGATGCCTTAGCCCAAGCAGCCAGCACGTTACAACCCCTCTCTTTGTCAGGGCTTAAGAAGTTCACGGTTGAGCTGACATCTACGTCGTCAGTCCCGGACAATGTCACCCACTTGCAGGTCTTTAATGATGATAAGCATATACTCTAGTTCATCACAAGCTCCGACATCTTTGCTGCCCAAATAATCGATGAAGCTGATCCATAGGAGGCTGAATTAGACATAGAAGGGGTTATCAATCTGAAAACCAACATGATCCCCAGAGGCATGGTTCAGCTAGAGCGTGTATTCAATTTGGATCAGATCAGGGATCAAGACCGGCAAACGAAAAAGGAGACTATAAGCAGCCAGTGTAATGCTCACAACTTAGGAACGGCCGAGGATACCAAGAATGTTTTCATTGGAAAGATATGCACGCCCGAAGAGAAGAAGGGGATCACGGATGCCTTGCGCAGATATCCTGATGTGGTGGCATGGAGTTACAAAGACTTGAAAACATACGACACCTCTGTCATCACGCATACCATCCCTCTAAAGACTGAGGTGAGGCCATTCCGTCAGCGACAGCGCCCTATTAATGCCCTGCTAGAACCTATTATTTACAAGGAGGTGCAGAAATTACTCTCAGCAAGGATCATCTTTCCCGTTAGGCATTCCACGTGGGTGGCTAATTTGGTCCCGGTCAGGAAAAAGAATGGAGAGATCATATTGTGCGTGGATTTCTGTAATCTCAATCGTGCCTCAGAAAAGGACAACTATCCGGTGCTTTCACTGGATGAAGTGCTGCAAATTGTCAACGGCTCCCAGATGATGTCGTTCCTCGACGGATACTCCGGGTATAATCAAGTAATGGTACAATACGAGGATCGCCATAAGACTGCATTCACCACTAAGTGGGGAACATTCGCATACAGGAGAATTCTGTTTGGGCTCATCAACGCCGGCGCCACTTTCCAACGCGCCATGGATATCGCTTTCAAGGACCTAATCGGCAAATGTATAATCATCTATATGGATGATCTGACCGTATTCTCCAAGAAGTGAGGTGATCACGTCTTCGACCTATGCAAAGTATTTCAGAGATGCCGGGAATTCGAGGTTTCTCTCAACCCCAAGAAGTGCATTTTTGGAGTGACCGAAGGCAGACTACTCGGACACATCATCTCAGAGCAAGGAATCTCCATTGATCCTGAGCGCATTGAGTCACTACTCAAGATTCAGCCCCCGGGCAGCAAGAAGGAATTAAAGTCTTTCTTCGGAAAGATTAATTTCGTCTGGAAATTCATCACCGGCTTCGCGAAAATAGTCAAACCTCTCAATGCCATGCTCAAGCAGGACGCCAAAGTTGAATGGACACCAGAAGCCAAACAATCCTTTGAGGAGATCAAACGAGCCATTGCTGAGGCGCATGTGTTGGTTAGTCCATATTATTTGAAGTCGTTCTACATTTATTCATTTGCTTCGGAGCATTCTTCTGCCAGTATGTTGACCCAAAAGGATGACGAAGGAAGTGAGCACCCGATCACCTTCATGAGCGCCCCCCTCAAAGATGGTGAATTGCGTTACCACAACATAGAAAAATAGGTGTACGCTCTCGTTAGGGGAGTAAAGAAATTTAGACATTACATTCTACGCAACAAGGTGTTCGCAATCATCCCTGACCCAGCAGTCAAAATGCTTCTCATGCAAAACGAGTTGGGCGAACGGAGGGCCAAGTGGGTCACCCTGCTCCAAGAATATGATATGGAGATCCAACCTATGAAATTGGTAAGAGGGCAAGCACTCACCCGCACAATGGCCAAAACAGCAACAGGGGCCGGACCTGAACTCACGGTACAGCAATATCAACTTGAAGATGTCTCCTCGGGAGAATGGTACCAAGATGTCATTTATTTTCTGCTCAATCATAAGTGTCTGTCGCATTTGCAAGGAGTTCAAAAGAGGGCCCTCAGATTGAAAAGCAACGGTTATATGTTATAGGGGTCCATTCTGTATAAGAAGAATCATGAGGGCGTTTATTTAAGATGCCTCGGCAAGGAGGAAGTAGAACGCGTTCTGAGAGAGTTTCACGATAAGTTTGGTACGGGCCATGGCTCGGGTTCTTCTATGGACCATCAGATATTAAGGGCAGGGTACTATTGGCCGACTGTCTTCAAAGATGCCCATGGCCATGTTCGTTCATGCCATATGTGCCAGACCATCGCCACCAGGGAGAGGAATGCTGCTATCCCACTGCAGCCCGTGCTGGAGGTAAGACCTTTTGCATAATGGGGTCTCAACTTCATCGGTCCGGTAAGCCCTCTATCATCTGCGGGACACAGGTACATTCTAACCGCTACTGATTATTGTACTAGATGGACAGAGGCAATAGTTTGTAAGCATTGTACAACTGAAGTAGTTACTGATTTCTTAGAAAGCTTCATTTTAAATCGCTTTGGTTGTCCGTATGCTCTAGTATGTGATAATGGACCTGCCTTCGCTTCTTTAAAATTTGCTAGCTGGGTGTTTGACTATGGGATTGCCCTCAAATTTTCATCTAATTACTACCCTCAAGGCAATGGCCTTGCCGAGTCCACCAACAAGAACTTGATTACTGTGATAAAAAAACTGCTAGATAGGAATCCCAAGGACTAGCATACCCAACTCTGTTTCGCCATTTGGGCTGATCGCACCCGCCATAAGGCCGCCCTTGGTGATTCCCCGTTCCACCTTGTCTGTGGTCTTGAGCCAATATTCCCCATCCACCTGAAAATTATGACTCTTCAATTCATCAACGACTTTTATGAAGGAGGAGATCATAGGGAAGCCCGTCTAGCTGAACTGTTACATTTAGAGGAAGTTCGAGAGCGCGCAATAGAAAATTTTGCCAACCATCAGGGCGTAGTGAAGAGATGGTTCGACCGCCGAGCCAAAATTAAGGCCTTTAGGATTGCAGATTTGGTCCTATATTGGGACAAGGCCCACGAAAAGAAAGGGGGACACAATAAAGTCGACAAGTTCTGGCTTGGCCCCTTTCAAATAGCTGAGATTTTGGGAGATAATGCCTTCCGCTTGAAAAACTTAACCAGTGAAAACGTCCCGTTGTCGGTCAACAGGCAGCACCTTAAGCATTACTTCCAAGCTTGAGCTCCTTCGAGCTCCTCACTGTAAATACTTGTGCATAGGTTAGAATAGTTGCTTTCTTGCTTGTTGCGTTTTGCTCGCGTCGTTGTTTGCTTTCTTCCTCCCGGCAGTTTTGTTTGGAGAGAGGTTTCCCGCTCCTTTGTGGTGGCTGTGCTTGCCTAACAAGCGGTTCACTTTGCTGTCCGTTCTTCGTGTTCTCTAGCTAAACATTCACTCTAGACTATCAGTCTTTGCAGAGCTGTCCGTGAATGATTTCCCTGTCTGAATTCTGCTCAGAACTTGACCCTTCGCCGGATCTTCTTACCCACATCTCGAATCTTGCATGAATTACATAATAATAAATTCTGAAGGACCGTGCTGTGGTTGTCACGACACCCAAGTAAGTGAAAAATCTTAAGTCTACTCCAGTGACCACTACAGTCTCAAACCCATTGTAAGCTTCACTGCTTACCCGGTCGAGCTAAACGGTAAAAGAGAAATGAAATATCAAAGAAAAAAAGAAGAGAAAATAAACTCTGAACAAAGAAAATAAACAACCGTATGGGTGTTTGGATAACTCTACCGGGGCTATGGACGCCCGGCACGCAGTAGAGCAATATCCATGAGATTGTAGCGACAACTCCACCGGGGCTATGGACGCCTGACTGGCAGCGGGGCAATGTCCAGGTTACTTTTGGTGTTAGACAACTTATGTAGCTCACTTGGTTCAAGTAATAACCCTGGTTACTATCCCTAGGAAAGGAATGAACTCACTCTACACACACTTTCGAGATGTCATGTAAGCTGACCCAATTAAGGATCTCGCTCTCCCGGATTCATCCTTGGAAGCCGTTTCTGGTCTGCGAAACCAGAGATTCTGGGTCCTAAATGAATATTTATCCCTAGAACGCTCCGGAGCGTTCTCCAGCGGAGTCGCCATTTGTTGTACCCTCAGCACACACGCCCCGTTGGGAATGGGGACCCTCTTTTCTTTTGCCTTGTCGGGTCTGTCGGGGCTACCTCATTTTGCGTGCCCCTCCTTTTTGACATTTTGCATGGTCGGTATTACCCTAAGGTTTCATCCTAAGATCGACCGTGGCTCCCCTTTTAAATTTTGGTGCCCTTCGGGGCCTTGTGGGTTCCTTGGGCCGTTCGAATTTTGGGGCAGCTCTGGGCCCCTCAGGGCCCGAGCCTCCGGGGTTCCCTTATCGGGTTTCCCCTTTTCATTTGCCGCCCCGGCGGCGTTTCCCGGGCATCTTTCCGCCCTTCGGAACCCGCCCCACCATTTGTCGTTCGTTCCCTTATCGGGTTTCCCGGCCGGTCTCTACTCTTTCGGACCCTGGGCTCTGGAAGTCCGAGTCCGGACTTCCGTCCCAGGATCGCCACGCCGTCCGCGACGGCGATCCTCCATCGGCCGCCCGTCCCTCGGGCTCCCGGGCCTTGTTCGCCGCCGCCGTCGCCGAAGTAAAAAATCTAATGACGGCGAACTCCTTGTGGCCTCCCGCCCTTCGGTCCCCGGGGTGTTGTTCGCCGCCGCCGTCTGAACGAAGTGCGAAAGTTTCTACGATGGCAAACTCTTCACCGCGCCCCGCCCTCCGGGCCCCGATCCTTCCGTCGCTGCCGTAGTCCGTGGTCACCTAAAGTATTAGCGGCGGCCGTTGTTGAGCAGCCTCCCGCTCGCCAGATCCCGAAGCCCTCGTCGCCGCCGCCGACTCGAATTTGAATCTCACCGACTTTTGGCGCAGACGTACGAGGCATTAAATGCGCCATTAATGCCCGGTGGGGTATATAAACCGAGGCCCGCCACTGTCATTTTAACTTGCGAATTTTAGCAGATTGGAGCAGCGACCGAATTGGAGCCCACTGCAAACTGCACCATCACGATCATCGACCCCAGCATCGTTCCATCAACTCTGCCGGTGCATACCATCATCGTCCCGCTTAGCGAGTTGGAGGTAGGCCGTCCTTGTTCGCTCTCTCGTCATTTTCAATCATTTTGAGGATTTAACTGAATTAAAGAACAAAATTAAATGGTCTAAAAGGAACACCCCTCGCGTCGTGCCCAAAACCCATGTGTTCGAATTTTTCGAGGGCCATCGAAATCACCCTTTTTTTGTCTCCCGGGACTTATCCGTGTCGCGGGTGTTCTTCGCACAGGGCGAAGAACGCCGCCGGGCCCGAAACCTCCTGTCGCCGCCAGAATCAGAATCACAATCCACGACGGAGGTCCGTCCTTTCGGGCCCGGGCCTCCGGGTTTCCTGTCTCGGGCTTCCGCCTTAGATTCGCCGCCACTTTAAACTTCAAAATCTCCCGGCGACGCCCTTACTTCCGCATCCCCGCGACCTTTCGGGCCCGGCCGTCTGGAGTTCCTCCCCCGGAACTCCGTGACATTTCCGCCGTCCCTCACGGCCAAACCCTCCCAGCTGCCCTATCGTCGGGCTCCGGTCCATATTTCGCCGCCGCCGTCACCCGAGCTGTATTGAAATTTTGGGGCGACCGGCGTCCTCTGTCCCTCCGGACCCCGGGTCCCGACTCCCCTTTCGCCGCCGCTGCTCAGATCATCGCAGAATCCTCGCGGCGGCCGTCGTGCCCTGTCTTTCTGACCCTGGGCCCCGTGGTCCCTTTTGTCGCCGCCGTTTTGACCAGTGCAAACATCTTGCAGCGGCTGTCGGGGCGCGTTGGCCCGCCTTCCGGGTCCCGGTCAATCCTTCGCCGCTGATGTCGCTCGTGCATTTATGAAATTTCCCGGTGACCGTCTCCTCGCGGCGCCCCGTGTCTCGGATCCCAGTTCCCTTGTCGCTACCGTTGTGCAAATCATCGACAAGTAAGTGTTGTGGCCTGTCCCTCATGCCATCCCGTCTTCCAGGCTCCGGTAGTCTGTTCGCCGCCGCCGTTCGAAACAATCAAAATTACGCGGCGGCTGTCGGCTCGCAGCCTCCCGGCCTCCGGGTCCCGGTGTCCCGAATGCCGTTTGGTATAAAGCTGTTAAGGTAAACCTGTTTTCGGTCGACCTTTGCCTTCCCGGGTTCCGGCCTCCGGACTTCCGCAGCCAGACTTCCGCCTGATGTCCGCCGCCGCTGGCTTCCTTTGTCAGACTGCCTTCCGGCCTGAAACCCCCGGAGCTCCCCAAATCGATCCAAATCAAGTCCAATCGAGAATCTGGCTTCGACCCACGTCTTAAGTCAGGCCATTCTTCATCATGGGTCTCTTAGAACATTAAAATCTGACCAACGGGGGTATCCGGGAACTTTCGAGCGTGTTTTCCCTTCCTGGCAACATTCCTGCCAGGGAAGTCCGGCCCTCCAGGCCCGTATTGCTCATTTGCCCTAAAGTAAAATCAATATTGTTAGAGAATTAAATTTATGATGCATTTGAATGGTTGGTTATATAATATGCTCGCAATACGGACTAACATTAATGTTTTCGATGTTTTCTTGTGCTAACTTCACCCTTTGCCTGCAGGATATATGGAATCGGCCGCAGGAACTTCAGGGGTCTCTACCGAAAAGGACAAGGGTAAGAAATCTGGAAGGGCTGCCCGTGGGAGAGACGACAAAGACCAAATGACGTTCCAATTTCAGGGTGAACCAGTTCAGTCGAAGGTCTCGACTGATTGGAAAGAGATCTCAGACACCAACATAGGCCAGGTGGACATAGATGAGTTCACCCAGAGGGTCAAGGTCGACCCTAAGACAAAGAATGCACGATTGATACGCCAAAGCGGAATCACTAAAGCTGCTAGCTTCCCGCTGTCTCTAATAGCACCTCACCTGGTGATGGCTTGCCGAGAAGCCTATCAGACGGATACCCGGACAATCATAGACAAAGGGAATGTCCTTGCCGACATGTCTTCGGAAGGAATTAGAAAAACATTCCACATTCCGACATTCCCACATATGCAAGTCCCCACTTTGGAGCAGTGTTAGGCGGCATGGGATGCCAGTCCATTGAACATCAAGAAGTCAATCAACGTTTACTGGTTGAAGGAGAAGCGGGGCAGCGCTGCTAAAGTTCCCCAAGAGCTGTTCCGCAGCGACTTTCAAGAGGACTATCACGACTTGGTGACTATGCTAAGCAGAGTCATGGGCCTCCCAACAGCCGCCTACTTCCAAGAGTGGATGGCTTATTACATTGAGCAGATCATACGAGGAAACAAAGATGTGGAAACCAAGATCTCGTTTGACTGGAGAGAATCATCAGCAACTGCTTCCACGAGCAGTTCGTAAATGTTAAGAAGAGCAACAAGTTTTACATGACCTTATACCTGGTGTACTCTTTGGTGGATAAGAGGCAATATAGTGGGCTCTTCATGGTGCCGAATGGAGATCACAAACGAGGGCTTAAGCCTTTTGACCGGTACCCTCAGCTACAATACCACTACTTCAAAAAGGAGTACCGCCAGATCAATGATGCCTTCATAGGCCATATTATCAGATTGATAGCCGGGGACTTCGAGAGAAGGGTATCTCACAGCGCCAGGGCACTCCTGAAGGAGTATGCCTTTTTATACATTCAGTTCTCGCAGTTCACTTACATCCGTGCCCAAGGATTCACGGAACGGCCGAACAAGCTGCCCAGATACCCAAATGATAGGATTATTCTCCTGGAGCTTTCCCGGCAGCTCCAACATATTCAGGCAGTCTTTAGCCAGAAGCACGTAGCAGGGATCCCTTATCCCATGATCCTCGGCCAGGGCCAGTATCGGCTGCAAACATCTCAATACGCTGACAACTCAGAAAAGGAACTCAAGGAGTATAACTTTGAATGGTACACGGCTCGCCCACGAATGGACCCCCACGGCCACGTCAGGAAAGTGCTGGGGCCGGCATACGCCCACCTGTACCATGTTGAAGATTTCTGGGCAGATTGTAGAGATGATAAGGAGGTTCGCCAGAGACACTACATGCGAATGACGGTGCAGTTCTTAAGGAGAGTGCAGCTGTTTCGGTGCCAGACCAGCTTGAGGAAGATGAATCCACACTGGTGCACCCGAGGTACCCTGCGGTTGCCGACTGGTGATCCCCTCCATCGACTGGGATGAACAGAGGTCGAGGACCTGGATACCATCACCCAGCCTATCATAGCTCGCACTAAGGAGTGGGTTGATGGACAGGGGTGGCACAACTAGAACAGCAGGGTGGCTCCAACTCGAAGCACTCAAAGCGGGGCCGGCGCCATGGAGGGCCGTTGCCTCCCATCAGGGGAGACTTCCAAGTCTCCCCCCCACGCAGTCAGAGAGAAGCGACAACAGGTCCAGGGGCCTCAAAGACAAGCAGCAAAGGATCCCGGAGGTGTCTCCAAAGAGCTTTAAGGGACAATGGGCACCAGGCCTCATTACTCCTTCCTCCCCCGACTGGTGTGCTGCCCCCCTCTCAGGCCGCAGCCGCCTCATCCCCACAAGCGGTGGACATTTCACGTCCACCTTGCCTCTTCGCCCCATTTGGGTCTATAGTCAATATTGACTCTTCTCGAGGCATGACCACCCTTCCTCTGCCGCTGCCATGCACCCATCACCTTCACTGCCTGCATCAATGCCATCGCCTATTCCCTTTCGGCGGGAGCCATTACCGGCACTGCCCAGTCTTCCCAGAGCTCTGTAACTTTTAATGGACCACTGCTCTCAAGCTGCCCTCGCCCAAACCCTTACAACGCTCCGTGAAGTCGCAACCGCCACAGTCCGCCGGCCATGGAGCCCTGCAGATTTCAAGGAGATGGAGGTTGGGCGGGGAGGCTTCAAGGCCTATGGAGGGCCGATGACTATTACGAGCAACCAGCAAGCATGAGCATAGAACCATTAACGAAGTTGCTTATGAGGAAGAAGAGACGGGCTCCTCCGAGGGCGGGGATGGAGAGGCTGGCTCGAATGCCAAGGAAGTTATTCGGGTCTTCTCTGAGGACGAGGAAGAGGAGTTGGCTCAGTAGCCTAAAAATGTTAGGGAGGAGACGAAGTGGTCACTGTGTGGTGAGCAGGGGCAGCTGCAAGAGGAGCAGTCAAAAAGGGATATCATTGAGGCTAAGACCCACATGGTGAAGAGTCCAGAACCCGAGGCCGCTGAAGAGAAGAAAGGAGAAGGGGCAGCCAAAGAACAGGATCCCATTCAGGTACTGACCACCGAGGCACCCATTAAACACCTCGTACTTTATCCAGACTCCGACGAGGAGGAGGATGTTGCCAGGGAAAAATAAGAGCTTGAAAGGCAAAAGGAAGCAGAAGTCTTGCCTCTGGCTGAGACGGGTGAAGGTAGCCATGATACACCTAAGGACCAATCCGCCATGCCCAACTGGCTAGAAAAGCAACTTGAAAAGACTACTCCTATCCTGAGCGACCCGAGGTCAAGATTGGAGGCCATCTTGGCTCGATTTCTAGCCACAACGAAGAAGGAGAAGAAGCCTAAGGTCCGTTCCAGGATAACCATGGACGCTTCTGGCTCTCGAGCTGCACAAATAGCGACGCCAACTGTTGGCCAAGCCGGAGTAAGCCACAATATCTCCACGGTGAACTTAGGGACAGCAACCAGGGAACAGAAGGTTGGACATCTGGAGGAGTCAGTGGCCACGGTGGTGCATCTGATTAAGCAGGATAAGATCACCAAAGACGAGTTAAAGGCGCAGGTTGCTGCCCTAACCGACTACATCCAGCAGTGGTCTTCAATAGACGACCTCCCCACTACCTCCACGGCCGCGCCACAACTACTCTCCAAGGAGCAGATAGATAAGCTGGAGAGGAGGAAAAACTTAGAAAAGACCACGGAGGACTGGTTCCAGCAGGTTGCAAAGGTCGGAAACATAGGGATCGGCTTGGCTGTGCAAATAGCCAACAAGTTCCTAGACTTGATTCAGTCCTTGGAGGGCACGAGGAAGCTCTGCACCAACTTCCCTACGATCTACGACTCTGCCTTCCCGAAGGTTGAGGCCATCCTTCAAATGCCAGAAAGCACATGGGAGGAAAAGCTAGAACTGAGGAAGGAAGATCACTGGTTGGTTGACGTATGGCGCATGGACCTCATCAATCGAAAAGAAAGGATGGAACAGATCCAGGGCAGAATAGATCCAGATATTGCGTGGATTAAGGAGATCCGAGTAGAATGCACTGAGTACCTCAAGCTAATGACGAGCCATGATATGCCCACGGTGCAATTAGATGCAGGAAAGGTCAGGTCATATTTTGAAGAACGAATGAAGGACGGGACCGCCAGAGATATCACAACGGACTTCTTAAGTTTCGCTGCCCGTGCCTTCGATAGATCAGAGCTTTTCAGAGATCAGGGCTCGAAGTATGACGAGGATTGGAAGCGGCTGGAAAAGAATGCCAAAGAATGGAACTATCAGGTGTTGAGATGTGAAATCCTTGATATAGATAAGCTCCAGGCCGTGATCCTCAAGCATATTGAACACGCAGCCTCCGAGGAGCAACCAAACAGCCCAGCCGAAGAAGAAGACTTCCCAGAAGAGTAGCTACAGCCAAAGGGATAGCAATTAGCTACAGGATGAAAATGCAAATAGTGTCATCCACTAGATGACAAAATAGGGAAAAGACAAAAGATGTTTTTTAATTGTAAATCTATTTGGGGGTAGGTGAAACCCTAATTTGTAATGAATCATGGCCACACAATGGAAATGAATCTTGGCCATTCATTTGGTTTTTTGGAAACTATAAATAGAGCACTCCCCTCATTTGCAAAAGTGAGAGTTGAGTTGTTGTAAAGACATGCTGCTGAAATATATGAGAAATAGCATTGACTTGGTGCATTTCCTTGTTTTCTCTCATGTTATTTGATTCACTTCTCCAATCTTAGATGTTTAACTTCAGATCTCTTTGCTGTTTAGTTAGCTGTTCATGTCATTTGGATAATTTTAGGAATGCTGTTGGCTGTTCATGAAAATTCCTGCTTTGTTGATGATCCCTTAGTCCATACTTTTGCTGTTTGCTGAAGGTAGATAGCTTTGCAAAGTTAGCCTGGACTGATTTAAGCTGCCTCAAACACTTATCTTTAGTTCATGCATGTATGTGGTGGATGAAGGATAAAAATCTGTTAGAAGATTGCGATTCCCATGATACTGTGAAATCCCTGGTTAAGTGGGATATTGTTTTGAAGGAATTGTCCATTGCAGGGACTCCATTATTACTGTTCGCAGCAAGCTTTAGGCTTAGGAACTTTTCTTCCCCTTCGCTCTTTTTTCACTTTCTTTAGAAACTGAACAACACCAAGGTTCATTGCACTTTATAAAGCCAAATCTAATGATTAGATGGAGTTTGAGACTGCTGTTTGAATCTACAGCCAAGACATAACTGCTTTCATGTTAAAAACTCTTTTTTCGAAGATCCAACTTCATGCTTTGTGCCCATACTTTGTGTTTCTGTAAGGCCACCTTGTGATTCTAGCAAATCACATCAAACTACTGAGGTATCTTAGCATTGTCATGACCTGACACCCGAGAGACCTTGGGATAGTGTTCTGCAATTCGATTGTGGGAGATTGTCTTTCAAGAGAGGTAGTGCATCTACACACTGCCTGTGTTGAGAAGTGCATAAAAACACCATCAACAATAAGGAATATATGTTGTCAAAAAATATTTTTTCTTAATCATTTAGGTGAATAGTAGACCATTTGCCAAATCTATAGCCTTTAGTGTTAGGTTTATATAAAATATAATATGAATTATGTTTTCAATAATATATTTTATATTTTTATAATGAATGTATGTCAAAAAATATGATAACATTTATTGAAAAACATTAGGAAAAATTAGAAATGTAAATTAAAAATATTAAACCATTGTGTTTCCCTCCACATCGATGTCCTCATTAAAAAGAAAGAAAGAATTGATATACGCTATAAAAGAAATTTTGTTGCAAGAAAATATTCGTGTAAAATTGTTGTTGTTATCTATGCACTAGACAATGGAGTAGAATTTGTGTCAAGTTAGCTTTTAAGTTCAATAAAATGTATAAAAAAATTAATATATTGTACATGCGGCTACATCTTGATAATCCTTAAAAATATTAGAATTCAACTTGGAGATCGAATGTCACTACATGAAATGATAACTAAATCTTGATTTGGACATACATGTAAGAATAAGTAGCTCAGGCACATGAGCTAGTTCTACTACTAATAGCACCCAACAACATTTTCTTGATATGGTGGCTTATAGTAGCTACAAGTCTTTTTCATAAATTTGAAAAGCTATATATTTCATGTTGAAGTCACAAAATATGGAAATGATGACAGCTTGCAAGAAGATAGTTCAACATAGCTCAAGTATAGCACAAGTCTCATATTCAATTGCATGCAAGATTTTGTCATCATCTGTTTCTATATGCCAACATAAATAAAATTGTGTGAGATGTGTCTAGATTGACATGTTTTCATTTTTGTTGATGAATTTATTTTTTATTGGAGGATTACATAAATATAGGATAAAAGTATTCCAAAAAATTAAAAATTTGTTAAAAGTGAAATATAAGGGACTAAAAGATTGCACGATATATTTTGAAAACTTATTTAGAAGTTAAAAATAAAGTTTAGACCATAATGATAATTTCAACAATAATAAATTTAATTATTTTAAATTATTAACTCTAACTATTCATGTGTGAATAAATGTTGACTTCTCTAGGTAGCCAAAAAATCCTTCCAACAATGTTTCTTCAACCCTTTGAGCAACAACAATATCAATAGAGGAAAAAATAACAAAATTATTTGTATCAATATTATAGATATCTACTTTTTAAATGGGAATGCCATAGATCTAAAGCAAGAAGGAGATCTTAGGAAATTATGAAATATTTCATTTCTTACGAATCTCAACAATGATATGGGCAAAGTATAGGGTCATTATTATTGTTCATAAACAAAAGAATAATGCTTCTAAGAATCGATTCCATAAGCTCTAAAATGATGAGGCACGGCCATGTTTATAGTCTTCAACTAAATTTTGAGAAGATATATATAATTTTAGAGGTCCTAACTTATTTGGATTTTAAGTTTAGTAAAATATGTTAAATAAGTGAGATGTTTGATATATCTATAGTAAACAAGATTTTTGGGTGCAAATATTGTGTAGAAGATTTACACCATTAAGATTTTTGACCACTCCCATTTTGAGGTACAAACGAACTTAAGGCTCAAGTATTGAACATTGTATTCTATTCTTATATTGTGGGTTTTTTCATACAAAGAAATAAAATTTTGTATAACCTCATTATTCTTAAGGATCACAAAAAATCCACATAGGGTTTTGAAGCATGCCAAATAAAAGATTGAAAATTGATTTTTTTACAAATTTGTCATTATGACGATTATTCAAGTCTAAGCTTATCCTTTAGGCATGACTAATGAATTTTCCCTTTAAAGCTGATCAAATTATATTGAACAATAGAAAATACAAAATGATTTTTCTCCAACTCTTAGAGGACCAAGTGATGTCGTTTGAAAATTGATGCAGGGGCATCGTTTAGTTTTGCTTTGCAATTTTGGATTTAATTTGTTTTTGGCTGTTTTAGTTTGTGGTTGTTCCCCGTGACATGTGGCAAGTGCTGGGTGGCAGCAAGATTTTGAGTCTTTTCTTTTCCGTTGCACATTCTGGTGTTGCCAGTGACATCGGTTGGAGTGGGAGATCGCCCCAGTTAGTTGGACTTTTGTTTTGCTGCCAGAAAAGATAGGGGACGGTTTGTGCAGGGTCCGATTCTGAAGTTAGAGAGGGCGAATTGTCTCTGGCAAGAGAGGAGAGAGAACGGTTGGGGAGAAGGCTGTGTAAGTCGCCACCCTGTAGCCTCAAAGATTCTGCCAAGAAAAAGAGACAGAGACCAACGGTTTGTTTTTTTCTTTGGATTGGAAGAAGCCCGAGCTGGTTTGCAAGCCGTTTCTGCCAGTAAATTCTGGTATAGAGGGATCGACTGGCAAGTACGAAGCCGAGTTGAATCGACAGCCAATGCACATTGGACTGTGGGTTGCATTTGGGGTTGAGAACACAGTATATCGATTCATTCAGAACCTTTCACTCAGACTTTGCACCGATTGAGATATATATTTGAAGCTGATTTTCTTGCATTGAGTATTGTAATATCTTTGATTAATACAATAAACTATGTGTTTCCCTCTCGATGCCTGCAGCTTTGATTTTGCTCTGTTTTCTTTAATTGATGCATGAAATTGCTAATGTCCCTGTCGCCTCAGCCAGCAGTTTTCTGAAATTACACGATTGCCATTAAAAATTCTCTTTTGCAAGTGTATAGTCTCTAATTTTAAGCTTCTAAAAATGATAATATCTGTTGTGTTTTTTATAAACAACATGCAATTCAGGGGCTAAAACATTGCCAAGCAGTAAATAATGGATAATGATTGAATTTAATCTTCCAAAACAGGGGAAGAATGAGCGAACTGAATCCTCGAAAGCGAGAAAGAATGAAATAAATGGAATGAAAGAATGGGAGAATCTGTACGAGAATAGGGATCGAGGTTAAGATGTAGCAAGTATTACAGGCAAGGCCCGGAGGTAGTGCAGGCTAGGACTCCTGCACTCTCGGTCAAAATGGGTACTAATCTTCCATCAGCAACTTTAAATTGCTGGCCTGTCTGGTAGAGGGGAAGTGCTTTGCCTTTGCCAGACGGAACGAAGTATGCCCCGTTCAAAAATGTGTCCCTCACAGACTTCCACAGCCAACTCTTTCCATCGGGGCTCTCACGCCATGTCACCTGCTTCTTGTACTCCTCGTTGGGGGCCACAAAGCGATTGCCCTCACTTCTAATCATAGGGTGGGCACTCCCTCCAATGGCGTATATACCCCAGGCCTCATAGTTGTTGTTCGCCACGTGCGCATACCCATGTCGGCACCTGCCCACAAAAACAATCCATATCATGTCAGTTAGCCAGAACGATTATAGGTGAAGTCATTGACGAAAGGAGTTAGCCAGTTAAATGCACGAGAAGTTGAATTTAAATAAATTACCTTGGCATGCGCTCCAATAAGCCAGGTCCAAAGTGGTTGAATGCAACAGTAACTCTCATGTCTTATCAGCTGTATAATCATCGCTGTGTCCCAAAAGCATCACCTGTAGTGTTTTATTGCACAGCCTAACATTAGTCATTCTTCCATATTCATGAACCCTGTCTATAGTAATTAATTCTGCAAAATTTGTCTCTTACTTTGTCATGGTAAGAGTGTTGAAATTAGATGACAACGAATCCCTCTTCTGTTGGATTGAGATCCTATTATTCAGCTTGCTCTTGTAACAAGACATACATATTTAGAATATGGATAGGAACGCATTTAACAAATTCAGTTCTGTATGAAATACTATAAATCCATGTATGCCAATAGAGGCTGAATGACAGAGAGTTAAGCAGAGGAACGATTGTGCTGCTTGTAATTTCCTGACTTGAACAATAAGAGAACCGATACCATTGCTCCGTGGATGTTTCCCTCTTGAGGGTTTTTACCACGTAAATCCGTGTGTCTCTGTTTTGTCTATTTTTCATTGTTTCTTGTTTACTCGCATTAATAATTTTCGCTGTGCATAATCTTTTCGTGGCTGTAAGATTCAACAAGTGGTATCAGAGCAGTTGGAGGGAGGCCACGAAGGGCGAGTGCAAAGGGGCAATTTTCCTACAGGCTGCTTACGGTATTTTTTGAACCTGCGGCAGAGCAATTGCAGAGTGGAAGTGTGATGGCAAAGACACAGAGTGCTAAATTCGAGATTGAGAAATTTGACGGGAGCAATAACTTCGAGTTATGGAAGGTCAAGATGCGGGATATACTGTGTGTGCAAGGAGTTGTGAAGGCACTCGCAGGAAAAGCGAAGAAACCCGTGAGTATGGATGATGATGACTGGGACGAGATGGAATCTCGAGCTCTCAGTGCTATTCGTCTATGTTTGGCCGACGATGTATTATTCAACATTGTGTCTGAAACAACAGCAGCAGGACTCTGGACAAAACTGGAAAGCTTGTACATGACTAAATCCTTGACGAACAGAATCCTCCTGAAGCATCAGCTGTATACCTTGCGTATGAAGGAAGGTATGAAAATTTCAGAACATTTAAATGCTTTTAATACTCTTATTAGTAAATTGGACAGCACAGGGGACAAAATTTCGAAAGAGGATAAGGCAGTAACATTATTAAGTTCTCTTCTTGAATCTTGGGATCATTTCGTAACCTCTATTAGTTTTAGTTCTAACGAGGATATTAGCTTTGATGATGTTGTTGGAGCTATGATATCTGAGGAAACTCGAAAGAGATCTTCTCTGGAAACTTCGACAGCAGAAGTTATGATGGCCAGAGGCAGAACTACTGAGAGGGGACAACATTCGAAGGGCCCAGCTAGATCCAAGTCTAAGGGCAAAAAGAGCAAGTTGAAGTGTTGGTTCTGTAACAAATCAGGACACCTCAAGAAAGATTGCTGGAAACGTAAAGAGGCATCTAAGGAGGAGGACTCTACAAAGGAGGCTAACATAGCCGAGAAGGATTCAGGTATGGTTGATGAGGTATTATCTACGTCTATTGTCTCACAGTACCATTATGACTGGTTAATTGATTCTGCATAAGAATTGGTATTCTACATATCAATCTATTGATGACGGGGTAGTTTACATGGGTAATGATGTTACATGTAAAACTGTTGGGATAGGGAGTATCAGAATTAAAATGTATGATGGAATTGTTAGAACACTGACAGATGTGAGACATGTGCCTGACCTGAGAAAGAATCTGATATCTTTGGGAGTTCTAGATTCTAGTGGATATAAGGGTTCAGTTCAAGGTGGAGTTTTGAAGATATCAAAAGGTATCTTGATTGTTATGAAAGCTAACAAAGTTGGGAACCTGTATAAACTTGAAGGAAAGACAGAAATCGATCAAGCGGGAGTCGCATCAGAGGATGCAGGTGAATCCACTCGCTTATGGCATCAACGATTGGGTCATATCAGCGAGAAAGGAATAAAGGTACTTGCTGATCGTAAACTACTTCCTAGTTTAAAAACTGTAGATTTGAAGTTCTGTGAGCATTGTATTTATGGGAAACAAGCTAGACAGAAGTTTAAACCTGGAAAACATACAAGTAAAGATATCCTTGACTATATTCATTCAGACCTTTGGGGTCCATCTCCAAAACTCTCGTATGGAGGATCATCATATTTTGTAAGTTTTATAGATGATTACTCGAGAAAAGTATGGATCTATTTGTTAAAGAGAAAAATGTATTTAACACTTTTAAGCAGTTTAGAGTTTGTAGGCAAATCCATTAAATGTCTTAGGATAATGGAGGAGAATTTACTTCTAAGGAATTTGATAATTTTGCAAGAATGAAGGGATCGAAAGGCATAGAACCACTGTTTACACTCCACAGCAGAATGAACGCAGAACAGGACTCTTCTCGAGAGAGGAAGAAGCATGCTCAGTAATGCAAAGTTGGAATTGTGGGGAGAAGCTTTGCTTACAGCTTGTTACCTGGTTCGACAGCAATTGACTGCAAGATTCCAGAAGAGGTATGGACAGGCCAACCATGTAATTATTCTAGTCTTAGAGTTTTTGGTTGTGATGCCTATGCTCTTATTCCAAAGAGTCAGCGTTCAAAGTTAGATCCTAAGTCACAGAAATTAGTTTTTGTTGGATATGGTGATGGTGTAAAGGGGTAAATTATGGAATCCTACTGCCCATAAGATCATCATAAACAGAGATGTCATATTTGATGAAATTTCACTCATGAAATCAGATGATAAGAATGCAATGAAACAGGTTAATGTACCACAATTACAGCAAATTCAATTTGATATACATTCATCCACGGGTGAAGATCATGAAGATGTCCGTGAGCAGGATATTCATGAGGAAATCACTCAGGAGGATGAGCAGACTGAAACACCTCAAGAAATTGAGGTAATACCACAGCAAGCTCTATGAAGGTCTACACGGAACAGATCAGTTCCAAGCAGGTATGATGATTTTGTCACTTTGTTGCTTTAATTTCTAACGAAGGAGAACCAAGCTATTATAAAGAAGCAATAGAGGTTTCAGATAGTGACAAATGGAAACATGCCATGAAAGAGGAAATTGATGCTTTGATTAAAAACAAACCATGGGATCTGGTGGAACTTCCTAAGAACAGGAAATCGGTTGGTTGTAAGTGGGTATACAAGTTGAAGAAAGGTGCTGATGATACTATTTTGAAGTACAAGGCAAGGCTGGTTGCAAAAGGGTTTCTCAGGAAGCAGGTATTGACTTTCATGAGATTTTTTCACCAGTTGTAAAAATTGTTTCTATTCGTATGGTGTTAGCACTAGTTGCATTGCTTATCTGGAATTGAGCAGCTAGATGTTAAAACTGCATTCTACATGGAGATTTAGATGAGGAATTTACATGGAACAACCGGAAGGGTTCGTTCAAAATGCAACAAGAGTTTTGTCTGCAACTCAAGAAATCATTGTATGGCTTGAAGCAGTCTTCAAGGCAATGGTACAAGAAGTTTGATTCCTTCATGGTGAGCCAGAATTTTACCAGAAGTGAATATGATCATTGTTTTACTTTAAAAGGTTGGATAATGGCATGTTCATTATATTGGTGTTTATGTTGATGATATGCTTGTAGCAAGCAAAAGCATGGTTGAAATCAGCAGGTTAAAGGCTCAGTTGGCTAGGACATTCGATATGAAGGATCTAGGAGCAGCAAGACAGATCTTGGGCATGGAGATACATAGAGACAAGATGAAAGGCAAGCTGAGGTTATCACAAGAGAAGTATGTGGAGAAAATACTTCAGAGATTCGATATGATAAGGTGAAACCAGTTAATATCCCTTTAGCTTCGCATTTTAAACTTTCTTCAGGTTTGTGTCCTAGTAATGATGAAGAAAAGGAGTATATGTCTCGTGTACCATATGCTAATGCAGTAGGAAGTTTGATGTATGCGATGGTTAGTACTAGACCAGATATTTCACATGCAGTGGTGTTGTCAATAGATACAGGCAAATCCAGGTAAAAACATTGGGCAGCAGAAATGGGTGCTTCGGTATCTTAGAGGCACAAGTAGTTATTGTATCACTTTTGATGGTTGCAGTGATAAGGTTTGTGGTTACGTTGATTCAGACTTTGCAGGTGATTTGGACAAAAGAAGATCTACTTCAGGTTATGTCTTTACTCTTGCAGGTGGTCCGATTAGTTGGATGTCAAAGCTCCAAAGCATTGTTGCTTTATCCACTACTGAGGCAGAGTATGTATCTGCTTCACATGCTTGCAAAGAGGCAGTATGGTTAAAAGGTTTATTGGGTGAGTTAGGACAGTTTCAGAAAACTGTAAAAATTTTCTGTGATAGTCAAAGTGCAATTTATTTGGCTAAGAATCCAGCTTACCATAGTAAGTCGAAACATATTCCAGTTAAATACCATTATGTAAGACATGTTATTGATGAAGGACAGGTGATTCTTGATAAAGTCCACACTCAAAAGAATTGTGCAGACATGTTCACGAAACCAGTTATATTGGAGAAGCTGCAGTGGTGCTTGGCTTCTCTTGGCTTGCAGAAAAGGTGATGAGCAATGAGCAAGGTATCAGGTTAATTGTTGTCAAGGTGGAGATTGTTGAAATTAGATGACAACGAATCCCTCTTCTGTTGGATTGAGATCCTATTATTCAGCTTGCTGTTGTAACAAGACAGACATATTTAGAATATGGATAGGAACGCATTTAACAAATTCAGTTCTGTATGAAATACTATAAATCCATGTATGCCAATAGAGGCTGAATGACAGAGAGTTAAGCAGAGGAACGATTGTGCTGCTTGTAATTTCCTGACTTGAACAATAAGAGAACCGATACCATTGCTCTGTGGATGTTTCCCTCTTGAGGGTTTTTACCACGTAAATCCGTGTGTCTCTGTTTTGTCTATTTTTCATTGTTTCTTGTTTACTCGCATTAATAATTTTCGCTGTGCATAATCTTTTCGTGGCTGTAAGATTCAACAAAGAGAAGCGGTTGTTAGAAATGGTAACTGCGGTGGAAGCAAGCGTGACATCTACAATTCCATCTGTGCAACTGGAGAGGCTGTTATGATCGATCCAAATGTCTCGTGAGGTAACAACTGAAATTCCATCTCCATCTTGTGTATCAATCATCTCATCGCTCATGGATTGTGAAAGGAGAACGTTGCCAGCTACACTTGGCTTGCACTCGTGGATGTTTAATCCGTGGATGATAATGTTGCTGACATTGAAGAGGCGTATGCAAGGCCCATTGCTGATGTGAACATTTGAGCCCCTTGCGTCGATAGTCTTGTGGCTGGCGACAAACAGGGGCATCTGAAGCTTTATCTGCATATCACGGGCGAAAACTATCCACAGAGGACCATCGCGAGTAACTCCGTATCTTAAGGTCCCCGGCAGGGGATTTGCAGCATTGTCATCCGCGCTGGTGACTGTGTACATCTCTCCTCCTTTGCCTCCCTTGGCTGCACTTCCAAAGCCCACACCACAATCTGCAAGTTTCATTCTGTTACTCTTCTCTGCCCAGTGTGGATCTCTTCTCCAGCAATTGTCTACGACATTATATGAGGAAGCGGCAGTAGACAAGGTGGCCTGGAGATTGAGAATAATCAACAGTATCATGGAGGCAGCCATAAAGAGTCTCTGTTCCATGAATATGATTACAGAGTTTGGCAGTGAATGAATCCTGTATTCGCCTTGAGATGCCTTAGTCAATCGATTCAATCCAAAAGAAATTAAAAAATGATTAGTGATCAGCTTCAGTAGTCATGTTGTATGTTTTCCGTGGGTTGGTGTATATATAGGGAGAGGCTTGCATAACCTGTGCAGATAGCAGCGCGCCGCCACAAAGACTGCCAGAGCATGAACGAATGAAGATCAACATGATGTAGTCAATCCACAATACCGACGCCGCAACGAAGACGCGGACATTTGACAGGGGGCATCCTCAGATTTATCGCTTGAAAATAACACAAGCTCTTCCTTATCAAACAACTTGATTTCTTCCAGAATCCACCAATTAATATTTGTGGGATGCCGTAGTGCATAATTTATGTTCATCGAAAATGTATGTGTTGGGACTTGGTTGCACCATTCTAACGTCTGCTCATTACTCTGAGCCATTAACACAATTACATGATGTCACCGGCGGCTCGTTCGTCGTTCATTCACTACATTCTATTAATTAGAAATTACAGTTACGTCTACCAGAATACTTAGCTAAATCTCCAGCCATAATTCCTGTAGATGAGATGGGCGGAACCTTTCTTCTTGATTTTCTTTTTTTTATATGTCAGTTCCTTCAGTTTTTTTTTTAATTTTTATTATTCAATTGTTATTTGTTAGTATTCTAATTTTTTCACACTATTTTGTCCTAATTTTCCTTTTTATATTATGCTTTATCATTTTTTTATTTAGATCTATTTTTAACTAATAGTCTATAATTTTTTCAATTGTTACTCCTTATTATTCTTCCTTTCTTCTTTTATTGTATTTAATATTTGATGATATTATATTATCAGTATTTTATATCATTTTTTTTTTTTTTTTTAATAGATTATCATTATTTATCGTTTTAACATTCTTATTAACTCTATATCACAACCCTTTTATATTATTTTCCCTCTTTAATACTTTTTATTCTTTAGTATATAATAAACTATGGCTTTTCATAGTCGATTATATTCTTTGTTTAATATTCATCTTCACTTGGTTCTCTTATTTTAACCTTATTATTAGAGTATTATAAGTTTACTGATTAATTAATAATATACATATGCGTTTTTCATTCCTAGCAATAGCCTATTTTTCTAATAATAAGCTACGTCCTTCAAATAAATAATAATATTATTGTTGTTACTATGTCTTTTGCTATCCTCATAATTTTTCTCACTCCATTATCTTCTTTTGAAATCACTTGAATCTTGCTTCCTCCAATCAAGTTTTTGGGTTTTGTGTCTTTGAACCCTCCCAATCCCTCTCCTTTTTCTGTCCTAGTCTACTAACTCAACTTTTTATTCCTCTCTCTATTTGCTTATCATCTCGATGATAGGTCATGGAGTATGATCCGAAATGTTGATGGAAAAAATTGTACACAATTTAACTAAAAATCTCGAGCACTTATTGTCATGGACCATGGAAAAAAAATGTTATTAATATGAGTGATTTAATTTTTTTGTGTAAATGAAAAATCAAGACAGACAATTACTAA
The DNA here is from genome assembly GCA_007258455.2 of Sequoia sempervirens. Taxonomy (NCBI): domain Eukaryota; kingdom Viridiplantae; phylum Streptophyta; class Pinopsida; order Cupressales; family Cupressaceae; genus Sequoia; species Sequoia sempervirens. The sequence continues at coordinate 65,915,034 of VDFB02379711.1, forward strand.
CTTGAAAATTGATGAGATAGATGTCTGAAAATAAATAAACAAGTAAAGCTTTTCGGTTCAAAATTTTAAATTAATATGTTGTACAATATGTCAAAAGGAGATTCTTCAAATTGTTTATTCCTTACAAGATATCGATGATTTTGGTGCCTATTCAATTCAAAAGTAAATTCATTTCATGCAAGATATAAGAATACATCTATGAAACAACAATGTTTATTCTTTAGTCTCATGTGAACTTGCATTCATAGGAACATAAAACATGGGATGTGCCTCATACAATAATCTATAAAATGAAGAGGCTTTCCTTTTGTATGATCATCAAGAAAATCTATTTTTCATGGACGAGGAAAGGAGAAATATTACAATATGAAATAAAGTTTTGAAAACTAATCTATGTTGGAAACCATGGATCATTCGGTAGATAAAAATTGGTTATTTCCCAATATCACTATACTAGAAACTTCTAGAAGTATTCTTGAAGCCCTAAGTAAACTTAACATCTATACATGTATGAATACAAAATAATAGGTGAACCAGTTAGCGAAAACACCCCGTTCACATCAACATACTGAATATTCCATTTATTTTTATTATTTTGTTTCTCTGGTTATTAATTGGTGATCCCATAATAGTTTGCCTTGATATTTTACCTAAGTGGGACATTTAAGTTGACATTTTAACCATTTTTTTTGTCACTTGTAGCAAGCAAACTCATAATAATTTGAAGTGATGTAAACTAGTGATTATTATGATTTTGTGTCAATATTCTTTCTATCTATTAGAAAATCATTTGTGCTGATTTCTAATCATTGTACAATAAATTTTGTTTAATTTTTTATCATATTTTAATCAGGGATGTATATTCCAAAATCTATTTCTTTAACTAGAAATATGATACAATCCTAAATTCTCAAACATTGATAATCAAAATTGATATTTGTTGCATGCGTATATTTCATAATATTCTTTTGTATATTTTCTTTATTATTAAATTTTTAATTAACATTATTTATAATCTAGAGTTGTTTTAGTTCATGGTACCTAGTGTTATTGTATATATCAAAATAGTTTTTATAAGTTGCATTGAAACAAGGATATTGATGCAATGCATGTATGTAGTTTCTAAAGATTTTTGAAATTTTCTATTTCATCATATGTGCCAAAAAAGAGCATCTTATTTTTTTAAACCCTATATTCACTAAGAATTAGAGAAATATCATAATTAAATATTTATGTTATAAATTACAATTTCTATTAATTTCACTTTCAAAATTGTAACCCTACAATTTTTAACGTTGTAGGGGATGAACATATCAAAAGACCATGCCTCAAGGGGAATTATAAATAACAAAACCACAATGGGTGCATTCCAACAAATAGAACATTATGTTTCAAAGGACATTACTCAATACATGGGAGGTCACACCTTAGGGAGTATCATACATGACACCAACACTAAGAGAGGACAAATCATGGAATGAAGGGCAACAACTTAGAGGGTATCAAGCACAATTTAGACCAAAATAAACTATAAAAAACATTCTCCCACCAACAAATAAAACTATGATAAGTAAAACACATTCTTTCTATAGGTAATGAATAGCAATTTTTTACTGCCGCCACCAAATATTACACAACATTCATGTGTGTTAGATCATATGCATATAATTTTGAATATAAAACATAAGGGATAAATACACCAATAAAATACATTCCCTTTTCCATTTGTAATCATTTTTTTCCTATCAATATTTGACACATTGCTCCTTTCCTATGCCTTTACAAAGTTATTTAAAAAATAGCAAAAGCCACTAAAACTAGTCACTTGAAGGATTTTTCTAATCAATGGAGCTTTATGTGATGATAATAAACATATAATAAAAATATACCATGTCGCTTAATTTGTGCTAAAATATCAAATAAAATTCCACCACCTATTTGATCTCATTTAAACTTAATACAACCCACCAAATATTATGACGTAACCCCCATTCACTCATCGATAGTGTTGAATTAATACAACTCATGCCATAACTAAGCCATGGCTAGCTAAAAGTTGGGATATATTGAGCTTTTAACCATCCACTCGAGACCTACTTGACTATTCATGATCTTCCCCTTGAACCAATTTAACCATTAGGTGCCTTAGAGAACGTAACAAATTCCAATAAACCATTCTCCATGTGCTAGACAACCTATGTGAACAACCTAATTCCAGTAATATGAAAGACCTTTGGCTACCGAGGAGTATGCCTATTAATGACCATTATTAGTTTTTTGATGTTGATGGTTGGTTGTCAATCGCCATGGTAATAGAAACTCTTCACTTAAGTTTAGGATGAAAACCTTGTTAAGTGTTAAAAATTGGGGCTTCCTTATTTTAGAGTTGATACTCTATAAAGTTTGATATCATGGGGTGCAAACATATCAAAAGGCCATGCCTTATGGGGTGTTATAACTAACACCACCATGAAGGGTGGATTCTATGAGAAAATATGAGTCAACCCTTTCATAAGTTTTCATCATGTATAACTTAAGAAGTACAATAGGAATTTTATCAAGAGTGGTTGAATGGAGAACCTCATTGGCCATTATAGCCCTTTGTAGAGTATCTTTACCTGACACAAACCACCCTGCTCATCTGAAATAATTGATGGAAGGAAACTTGCTAATCTCATAGCAAAATATTTAGTGAAGATTTTAAAAATTGTGTTGCATAAAGCAATTGGCCTGAAATCCTTAAATGATGAGGGGTCAGATTTCTTTGGGATCAGAGCCACTAGAGTGACATTTAAATTTTTTAAAATGTTTATGCTTATTCTTGATTATTTCAAGGCTAGAAGAATTTCTCTACCCACAAAGTACCAACATTTCTAAAAAAAATGGGCATATAACCATCTAGACTTGGGGCTTTTTCAGCTGTCATAAAAAATACCACATTCTTAACTTCTTCACTTGGGTAAAATTTGACATCAACATTTTATTTTGGTCCTTAGACACCAAAGCAGGAATGTTGTTGATTATTTAATTGTTAGCAAAAGATTTGTGCTATTTTAAAGGAGAAAGAAGTTATTTAAAGAAGAGGACTTCCTCTTTCCTAATGTCGTCATCTGTTCATAATACATTACTTGAATCAGAATGGATAGAGATAATTCGGTTTTCCTATCTCCTAACTTTTGCAGAGGTATGAAATAATTTAGAGTTTCTATCTCCATCTCTTAACCATAACTCTCTAGACTTTTGTCTCCGATAGAATTCTTCCCAGGAAAGGACTTAATTCTAGTTGAGCTTTTAAACTCCTTCTCAAACAAGGGGCCATCCATTTGTTTCTTGATGAAAAATTCATACAAAGAGGCCAAATCCCATTCCACTCTTTCCTTCTCTGAGAATATATTCTTACAGTCATTCAAATTCCAATGCTTGATATTTTCCTTTAAAATTTTCAATTTTTTGCTAAGCTAGAACATTCTAGACCCTTCTATGAATGGAAAACCCAACCACTAGGTTTCTAGAAGGGGGGAAATTTTTTCATCTCTGAACCATATTCTTTGAATTTATATGTATATTTGCATGAAGACCTATCTTCAAATATGGATAAGGAGATTGGGAAATGATCAGAGCCAACCAAAGTGTGAATAATGGAGGAAAAGTCCAAAGGCGCATTTAAATAGTTCTAAGATAGAAAGAAGTAATCCTATCTTTCAACTATTTGGGAGAAGTCCTTCCACTTGTTTTTCCATGTAAAAGTGCCATTTTTTAAGTATAGTAATACAACCTTTTCCTCAATATAAAATTACTGAAATCTTCCATAACTCTGGGTGGATGAATAATTCCTCCACTTTCTTTAGAGGCATTTAGAACTACATTGAAATCCCCAACAAACACCATGATATCAATTTTGATGAGAGAGGAAACTGAAGAAAACTACCTCCATAACTGATTTTTTTTAGAGGTAGATAAGGGGCCATGAATATTAAAATCCAAAAAAAACTTATTTGATTTCAAACACCAGAGAGATGCCCCAATCTAGTTTTCATGAGAGGCTAGCAAATTCATCTTCACATAATTTTTGTTCTAGAATATTGATAATCCCCTCGAGGCCCCCAATGTCAAGGAGGCAAGAAAACCCTAATTTGACCAAGCATCAAAAATTTCAAAAGCTGATGACTCAAAAAATTTTGTTTCCTATAGAAGGAAAACATTTACAAAAGTACCAAAGATTTGACACTTGATTAAGCGTCACTTGTTAATGGCATTATTTCCCCTAACATTCCATGAAAGAATCCTCATTTCTTTTAGGAGAGATTTTGTCTCTCCTCGTTTTGAGATTTAATTTGAATGTTTTGCACCCCACAAGTGTCTCAAGTTTTTTTGGATTTGGAACTTGACCCTTCACCAGCCATTCCCAAAATAGTATTTTTGGAAGAAGACCTTAATTTTTTCTCTAGAGTTGTTTGAATGCTAACTACTATCTCTAATTGAGTTTTATGACTATTTGACATCCTGCCTCTCTTAACCTTGGGAGAATTAAGAGTATTTATCTCTGATTCCATTTGGGAAATCCAAGGAGAAGCTACCTAAGTAGAGGGAGAGGAACAAACAAGATTCTCCAGATCAGATGTCAAATTGTGAACATGAGTTACTTCTTTTTGAGAATCTGTTTGGGAGATGGGGAGGGGGTGGACTTAATACCCACATCTGATTCCCTAATAATTTCATCAGTTCCCTCTCCAATAAAGTCTTTCCAAACCTTTTCTATCAATTCATTGACCCAATTCGTAGTAATCATATTTTGTATTAAGTGGTTTCAAGCAATTTATAGTTCAAATTGTTTTAAAAGGAAAACATATGCAACAAAAGATAAGAGTTTATGTTATACTATCTATGTGCTTTTGCATGTAACAAATAATGATATTAGAATAATAGGAAATGCATCTCTTAATGTTAAGATCAAGTACTAGGGTAAACCCACAATAGTGGGTTACAATTTTTTAAACGAAGAAAAATTAGAAATGCTTATCAAAAAATTTAAAACGGTTTACCCCTTCTAATGAAGGGGGTTCGAATGAACCACCCCCCTTCTAATGAACCCCCCCTTCTAATGAACCCTTCCCCCTTCTAATGAACCCACCTCCCTTCTAATGAACCCCCTTTTTCACCATATAAAGGGGGTTCGAATGAACCCCCTTCATTAGAACGGGGGTTCTAATGAACCCCGTTTTTTCACCTTTCCCTCCACCATTTCAAAATTTATGCATTTTTTTGACTATCGAAGCTTGGGAAGGAGGTGAAAATGGAGTCAAATTGATAAACCAAGTTGGATGATTGTAGTTATCGAAACGTGCTTTCCAACAACTATAAATTTAATATATATATATATATATATATATATATATTTATATATTTTATTTTTTAGTTTTACTGTACATAGGTTTTTCACTGAACGTCAAGTTCGATGAAAAGTCATTGTGGAAAAATAGTAAATTTGAGGGAAAAAAAATTGAAAAATATATATCCACTAGGTATTGATGTCCTCGTTCTAACAAAAAAAGAAAATTTTAATTTCAATACATACAAAAAAAGTTATGCGAGCCGAAGTGCACCTATGTCTAAATTATAAATGTTTTGACTTCAAAACTTAATTAAAAGAAAAATATTCAACAAAATGCTATGAAAAAAAATGAAAGAACTAGATAGTTGTGTTACCAACCTAAATTCAAAAGAACTAGAATTTTATCCTTTGTAATAAAAAACTTATGCGAGCCGAAGTACACACCACTTTTTAAAAATGTTGTTTACTATTAAAAACTAGTTATCAAAGGGGGCGCAAAAAAATTACAATTTAATTACAATTTATTTTTTTTAAAATACATTTAAAATCTAAAGAAAAAATCTCACAAATCACTAGTTTACATCATTTTCAAATTCCTAATAGTTTACCTACTATAAGTGTTAGAAAGTAAAGTTTTCTCTGAAAATGTTGATTTCAATGTCAAGTTTCGCCAAAAAGTGTAACCCATTATTGTTGGATGACATTAATAAGAGGTTGCTTTATTTATTGTAGAGAGAATTTACATTGAATGGTATGTGTAGTTTACAAAGTACCGAAAAACGAGACTTTTTCTTAGTTAAGAATATATGTGTATAGATAGGCATAGTTGGGTTACACAGTAAGAAGTTAAAGTAGGTTATCATGTATTTTCAATTACATCTCATATGCATGGATGGTAGAGGGGGTTCCATCATTTTAATAGTGGTGATCACAATATATCTCCCTTAGGAAAGTGAAAAGCACCTCAAATTTGGTGCAACTATATTAGAATGATGAAAATATACCTTGCAACTTTTCTATATATAGATCTTGCACTAGAGGCATTGTTTGGCATAAAATTTTGAATTTATGTACATTTCATGGCAACAATCTATTATAGTTGAAGTGAGAAATTGGACATAAGTTCCAAGGCATTTTGGTTTATTAATAGATGAACACGAATCTTCCATCATGGTTGTGGAATTTACTGGGATGAAAGGAGTTTGCATACATTTGGTTGTGTCTCCATTAGATAGTTGAATGATATCATGACTATTGCATTGGTAGTTTCTGTCACACCAAAAGATTGACCTCTTAGTTCCCTATACAATTGCCAAATTTATATAAGATCCACATGAGGCGGCTAAGCCGCGTACAAACCCAAGCAACACGCTACACCAAGGAGACCAAGGGACACACCATGTTGCAACAATCCCCCCAAACACAAGTGAGGGATTCAAACCTGTGACCTCAACTCTAATACCAATTGTTGCATTGGTGGTTTTTGTTGCACCAAAAGATCAACTTGTTAATGTTCGATACAACCGCCAGATTTATACAAGATCCACGGGACGTGGTTAAGGCATATCATGAACCCAAGTGCCACACTGCACCAAGGATACCAAGGGACACACCATCTTTTAACAATGACTATAATAATGTTTAGCCGTTTCCTAACATGAGTGAATTAAATTATTGTGCAAGTAGAAAATAAGGAAATAAACAGGGTGAGGATAACACTATTTCTCTAGTTAATTGAAACATTAGGAAATGTCAAAATATGATGTTAAATGGTAAGAAAAAATATAATGTCTTCATATATAATGTTTATTGTGGTTAAAGAATTGTGAGAATTTGTACGACTATTTTTTGTTAAATGTAAAGAAGGTAAATTAAAATTCCAATGATCTATACTATTTGGAAATGCATGGCAATAAGTACGGTTCAAGCACAACTTGATGAGAACATAAATTAAAATAAATGTGTTCCTATAACTATTTGACATGCACACATTTTACACCTATCTAACTCTATTGATTAATATATAAAGGGAATAAAATGAGTATACTTAAGGATCAAATCATGAGTCAAACATAACATAAACATATGTTATTTGTTGGTATGTAACTGTATTAATATTTTTCTTAAAAATAATATCATTTCAAATAGAAATTTTGAGATTTAGATATTTTCTTAACATAATAGACAATTACATATAAAGAGTATTGATAATTTAGCTTTTTCTTAAATAAAAAATCAATTGTTGGATAGAAAATTTAATGTCTGTTTGTAATACAAGTAAATTAAATTAGAAAAAAAGGGAAATAGAAATAGTTCATCCATCAAAGGAAAAATAAAATAAAACAATAGAATTTATACAAATTGGATGTCTTTTTGGGTTTAATATTTAACTACTATTTTATTTTGTTCCTTGGAAATTTATCCTTTTGCAAGGGGACTTTTTGTTGTGCGTTTCATCTCTCCTGAAGATAGATAGGCTATTCTTGACTATGGCTTGTGGGTTTGGGATTCTCACCCCCTCTCCATTAAACCTTGGGTCCATTCTTTTAATCCTTTGAATGAACCCTTAGATGTTATGCCTGTTTGTGTAAGACTGCCTTATCTTCCCTTACAGTTCTAGTGCTCCTCTGCAAGTATGACTTTAAACTGAAGTGTATGTAATAAAAATTGAGTAGTTCAATGCAAATCACAAAAAATTTTGTTGCAAATTAGTTTAAAAGTTTAATCCCTTCATAAAGTTAGTTTTGGTTTTGTCTTTAGGATTGGTGTTTTGTGCTGGTATTTAGATTCTGTTGTTTTGTGTTGTTAGGTGTCAGACTTTTTGCAGGGTGTTCACCAGTTCTTTGACGCCTGTTGTTTTGTTTGGTTGTTTTGGTGGCCTCTAGGCCTTCTCCTGCTCTATGATTCGGTTCAGGGGCCCTTTTCCTTGCTTCTGTTACCAAAAACAATCTAGTGGTTCTATGATGATAGCTCCAAATTTTGACTAATTTAATGTTACACTTGACCCGTTATGGTACATCCTATGTCAATATTTGACACACTAAATTGAAATATTCATCATTGGGAAACAATTCACCATTAAAATAATTATTGGAGATGTTTTAAAATGCATCTTTAACCCTACATATTCAAATGAACTAAGATCAATAATTGGATAGAACATCAAAAGTGACTGAAATATTTTTTTCTTCAAGGACACAAATAATGTTAAATAAAACTTCAAAGTGACTGAAATGTTTTGTGTTTTAAATAGACAGATAACGTTAATTAGAAAAAGAAAAAGAAAACCCAAATTCAAATTTAAATTTACAAATTTGAAGCTCATTTAGATACAAATCTAAAATTGAGTTAAGTTTAAGTTACAAATTGTAAAATCTAAGTATAAACAAAATATTACAAAGCCAAAATGAAAAATAGTCCTTGAGAATGAATTCAATTATACATAATATGTTTTACAAAATCATACAAGTTCCTAATCAAAATGAAACCATATCGAAGGGAATAAGTGAAGGCACATGCAATTTTCTCCATTAGAGTATCAAATATTTGACAAATATGTGTTGATCCATCCATCCTCCCATCCATAGTTGGGTAGATTCTCGAGGAAAAGAATCCTAGTTGATGGTAGTGGGATACAATTTGAAATTTGGAAAGATAAAATGAGCTACCTATAGAAAGCTAGATTTATCTACATATTAACTTTTGTAAAGGTGTGCCCAAATCAAGTTATCACCTTAGAAGTAATTTAACAAAAAAAAATTAGAATTTTAATAACTAAACAACTACTGACCATTAATTGAAAAGTGGATTAATTATTTAGCTTTGATCATTTTTAACAAATTAAGCATGCCATGTGTAAAAATAAAGCAATACTAAATGCCTTGCTAATTTACTAATGGATATGTATCATTTGTTATGACCAATTGTTATCAATTAAAAGTTAAGGTATCGTGTCATAGAAAAAAGGACCCTTTTCTTGACGTGGGATTAATTGCTAATAAAATGGGCTTAATATAGTGTTGTGAGGCATTGTATGCATCCACACTAGGTCTTGGACCCTTGCAAATTGAATAACATGCTTTCAATGACGTCTTGTAAAGCTGTTGTAAAGTCTTTTAAAGGATTTTCACGCTTTTCTAGAGTTAATTAACCCATTTATCCCTAATTAAACACTATAAAACATATTCAATTACATTATCACATCAATCTAGAAGGTTTTTGAATTAAACTTAATGAGAAACTAGTGTTGTAATGTGTTCTGCACATTCACATTGGTTCTTGCATGTTCTTAAGCTATGTTGACCTCATTTTAATGTTGTAAATGTGTATATAATAACACTTTCATATTGATTTTTGTGTCCCAAGCCCTATCTAAAATTTACATCATCACTAATAGTCCCACATTAACCCATATTATGCATCCTATGGCATAAATTGATCAAATAACCGACATAGTCATCATATAAGCCTAATTTTCTGACTTCCTGGCATTCTAGCTAGCAAAAATGGTTACTGTGGGACCCGTTAACCATTAGTGGTGAATTAGTCCCATCTAGGTGGGACCCATTCACCATTAGTGGTGAATGAGTCCACTTGAGCCATTTTTGGGGTTTTAAGAGGGAAAAATTAGGTTTTAAGGTTAATTTTTCTCCATGTCGGCCTTAGGGATCCAATTAACATGCAAATAAGGTGAATTTCCTATAAAATCACCTCTCTATACTCATTTTTACATCTATTCATCCATTAACACATTCATATCATTCAATCATCATCTATCTTCTATCTCAAGTCAAGCAAGCTAGGGCATTTACATCGCAAGTCATCAATTTAGCTTCCTAAGTCATCTAAGGGCAGATTCTACATGCTATTTTGCAGACTTTAAAGATCAATCATCATGGAAAGGTAATCCATTCCATTTTTGCATGTTTCATTCCTTTCTTTCATCATTTTGGTTTAATTACCTAAACGGGGTTTGACCAAGGGAAACCCCCATGCCATAACATTCAACATTTCTTCTTCTCTTCTTGTGTGTTTGCAGATTTAGGTCCCTTATGTTGGTATGTGGTGACTGATCATTCTATACTGTATAGCCCATGGTATACTGTACACCCCGGCCCCCTGTCCTCACCGGGGTCTGTGGCCGGGTCGGGCCCCGGGCGGGGGTTCGGGGGTGCAGCGCCCGAGAATTTTTTGTTTGCCATTTTTTTTGCGCCGTCTGCGAAAAAGGAAAAATCTACGAAAAAGAAAGAAAATTGACTTTGTAAAACCCTAATTCTGGAAGCTTCTAAAAGCTTGTTAAAAGCGGTTGGAATGGGGGTTACAGTAAGAAGAAAAACACGATTATTCACAAGATTGTAATAGGTTTTGCACTGGATAATAAAAGTATTGGATGGTTATGGTTTGGTGGATGTAGCCCAGATTGGGTGAACCACGTTAAATTCTCTGTGTTATGATTTATTCTGTGTATGTTTTAGTTTCTCTGTTTATTATTTAAATCTGCATTTAATTGTTAGATATCTGCCATCTCTAACCCTAACACTTTAGAAGCTTTGAAATCATTGAAGATAAAGTTACAAGGTTTTTTAAGTCATCTCTTCATTTGATAATTCAAAGAGTCAACAAAATCTCATTTCAGGCCCGTAAATTAGATTTTCGGAAGCGAACACCTGTTCAACATCAAACTGTAGATCAGAAGCTCTAGAATCAACTCTTGAATATTCAAAACTTAAAATTGGACTCATTCACCATGGTTGGTGAATGAGTCCCACTCTAGGGTCAATTTTGAGTTTTTTGTATTTTTGAGCCCCCTTTTGTTAGAAACGGGTTCCGATACAGTTTAGCAGAACTGGGAGTGATTCACCCAAAATGGTGAATGGTTCCCACTAGGCCTAAATTTAAGCATTAGCAGCATTTCAGATGCAATTTCTAGTCTCCATCCACATTCCAGGTGCACACTTCAAGTTTCATTAAATTTTGTTAAGTTTTGCATTCGATCGAAGGCACGGGCAGCAAAACTTAGAAATTCCGTGGTGATTTCTCTGGCTGTCCCATCCTTCATCTTCTCCTGGAAGTATGGCTTGATCTTTTTTGCATCCATTTGTACTATGGGCATATCATAGCCCGTCATCAGCTTGAGGTATTCGGCGCATTCCGCCCGGATTTCCTTAATCCACTCAATATCTGGATCTACCTTGTTTAGGATCTGCTCCATCCTCTCCTTCTGGTTGACGAGGTCTCTGCGCCATACGTCCACCAGCCAATGATCTTCTTTCTTTAGCTCTAGCTTCTTTTCCCATGTGTCCTCAGACATCTGAAGGATGGCTTCAATTCTCGGGAAGGTGGAGTCGTATATTGCAGGAAAATTGGTGTAGAACCTCTTCGTACTCTCTAGAGACTGGATCAGGTCCAAGAACTTGTTGGCTGTCTGCATAGCCCTACTGATTCCCATGTTTTTGATGTATAGAACCCATCAGAACAAATCCTCAGTGGTCTTTTCCAAGTTCTTCCTTCTCTCCATCTTGTCAATCTGTTCCTTGGAGAGGAACTGTGGCGCGGCTGCGGAGGTGGTGGGCAAGTCGTCCACGGGGGACCACTACTGGATGTAGTCAGTTAGGGCAGAAATCTACGTTTTGAGCTCATCCTTGGATACCTTATCCTGCTTGATCAGGTGCACCACCGTGGCCACCGACTCTTCCAGGTGCTCAACCTTTTGTTCCCTAGTTGCTGTCCCCAAATCAATGGTCGAAATATTGTAACTCACCCCCGCCTGGCCGATAGTAGGTGTTGCAATTTGTGCTGCTCGGGAGCTGGAAGCGTCCATGGTTATCTTGGATTGGACCTTAGGCTTCTTCTCCTTCTTTGTTGTGGTCAGGGATCGAGCCAAGATGGCTTCTAATCTCGCCCTTGGATCCTTCAGCATCGGGGTTGTTTTCTCTAGTTGTTTCTCCAACCAATCGGGCATGGCAGATTTGTCTTTGGGTGCATCATGGCTACCCTCACCCTTCTCTATCAAAGGTAAGACCTCTGCCTCTTTCTCCTTTTGGGGTTCTCCCTTTTCTTTGGCAGCTTCCTCCTCCTTGTCGGAGTCTTGAATAAATACGAGGCGCTTGACGGGTAACTTGGTGGACAATTGCTGGGTGGGGCTTTCTTCCCTCACTGCCTCCTCTTTCTTTTCTTCAGTAGCCTCATCCTCTGGGCTCTTGACAGCATGGGTTTCGGCCTCGGTGAGATCCTTTATCTGCTACCCTTCTGGTGGCTGTCCCTCTTCAATAAATGGTGACTTCTCTGCCTCTTCCCCAACGTCCTTCAACTGCTACGCCGACTCCTCCTCAAGATCCTCATCAAACGTCTGGATGATCTCCTTGGCGCTAGAGCCATCCACTTCATCTCCGCTCCCAGAAGAGCCTGTCTCCTCTCCCTCATAAACCACCCTGTCGATGGTTCGGTGCTCACACTCGGGGTGCTTGTAATATTCATCGGCCTCTTCCTTAATAGGCTTCGAGGCCTTCTGCTCTTGCTCCTCCAACTCTTTCAAAATCTGCATTGTGGCCTCCATGGCCGGCGGCCCTATTGGCGGTTGTGAAGGCTGAGCGGTTGTGAGGGCTTGGGCGAGGGCCGCTTGGAGAGCGGGGTCCATTAGGATCTATGAGAGCTCAGGGGGAAGACTCTGCATGTGCCTTGCAAGGGCCTCAGGCATAGTGGCAAGGGGAACAGGCGATGCTATTGTTGCCAGAGGGAGTGATGTAATAGGGGACATAGCAGCAGAAGAGGAAGGGGGAGTGGTCATGCCGGAAGAGGAGTCAATGACGACCACTGACCCAGCCAGGGGCGAAGGGGCGAGATGGACAAAGATTTCCACTGCCGGAGGAGATGACGCGATAGTAGCCAGGGAGGCAAGGGATGCACCAGGAGGGGCAGGGAGAAGCAAGGTAGGCTGAACCTCCGTCGTAGCCACCGTCTGCCTGAGCCTTTTGGGAGACGAGCCTCCCGTCCCTTTCTTTGCTTGCTCATCGGGGTCCGCAGACTGTGCTGTCTCTGTTCCTTTTCTCTTTTGAAACCTGGTGACTGGGGGAGACTTGGAAGTCTCACCAGCTGATGTGGTGGCGGCAACGTCCTCCATAGCACTGGGGTCGTTCTTGAGCACTTCATATGTAAGGACTACTCCTTGTTGCTTTAGTTGCGCCACCTACCCATTGACCCACTCCTTAGTGCGAGTTATGATTGGCTGGGTGATGGTATCTAGGTCATCGACCTCTTGCTCGTCCCAGTCAATCGACGGTATTGGCAGGTTGGCAACCACAGGGTACCTCGGGTGAATTCTCGTGGACTCGTCCTCCTCGAGCTGGTCCGGTACCTGGAACGGTTGCACTCCTCTTAAGAACTGGACGGTGATGCGCATGTAGTGCCTTGCGCGGACCTCTTTGTCATCTTTGCAATCTGCCCAAAAGTCTTCAATGTGGTATTTGTGGGCATATGCCAGCCCCAGTGGCTTCCTCACATGGCCATGTGGATCCATCCGTGGGCTGGCCGTGTACCAGTCAAAATGATATTCTTTAATGTCCTTCTTCGAATTGCTAGCACATTGGGAAGTTTGTAGTTGATACAGGCCCTGGCCGAGGGTCATGGGATAGGGGATCCCCGCTATGTGCTTGTTGCCGAAAATGGTCTGGATGTGTTGGAGCTGTCGGGAAAGCTCCAGGAGGATGATTCTGTCATTAGGGTACCGCGGCAATCTGTTTGGCCATTCTATGAATCCCTGGGCCCGAATGTAGGTGAACTTAGGGAATTGGATAAATAGGAAGGCATATTCTTTCAGGAGTGCCCTGGCCCTGTGGGAGACTCTCCTCTCGAAGTCTCCAGTGATTAACCTGATAATATGGCCAATGAAGGCATCATTGACCCAGCAGTACTCCCGTTTGAAGTTGTTGTATTGGAGTTGAGGGTACTTGTCAAATGGCTTGAGCCCTCACCTGTGCCCCTGATCTGGTGCTACGAATAGTCTGCTGTATTATCTCTGGCCTGCTAGGGAATATACCAGGTAGGAGGTCATGTAGAACTTAGAGCTCTTCTTGACGTTAACAAATTGTTCATGGAAGCAATTGCTGATGATGCCTCCCCAGTCGAATGAGACCTTAGTGTTCACGTCCTCATTCCCCCGCAAGATTTGCTCAATGTAATAGGCCATCCACTCTTGGAAGTAGGTGACTGCTGGGAGACCCATGACCCTGCTCAACATGGTCACCAGGTCGTGATAGTCTTCGTGGAAATCGCTATAGAACAGTTTATGGGGAACCTTTGCAGCGCTGCCCCATTTCTCCTTAAGCCAAAGGAGGTTGATTGATTTCTTGCACCCTAACGAATTAGCATCCCACGCGGCTTGGCACTGCTCTAATATTGGGACCCCCATATGTGGGAACGTGGGGATGTGGAATGTTTTCGTGATTCCCTCTGGAGACATGTCAGCGAGGATGTTTCCCTCTTTATCCACAATCATCCTGGTGTCAGTTTGATAGGCCTCCGGGCAGGCCATCACTAGCTCGGGTGCTACCAGAGAGGGAGGGAAGCTGACAGCCTTGGCGATTCCACTCTGCCTTATTAGTCTGGCGTTCTTCATTGTAGGGTTGACCTTGACCCTTTGAGTGAACTCATCTATGTCCACTTGACTGATGTTAGTATTTGAGATTTCTTTCCAGTCGGTTGAGACCTTTGACTGGAGTGGCTCACCCTGGAACTGAAACTTCATCTGATCTTTATCTTCTTTTCCCCGAAGGGTCTTTCCTGATTTCCTGCCCTTATCCTTTTCGGCGGAGGCCCCTGAAGTTCCTGCAGCCGATTCCATATATCCTGTAAGCAAGGGCAAAGTTAGCACAACAAACATCAAAAGCGTTCATGTTAGTCCATATTTCAAAGATAACACCTAAATAATTAATCAAATATATCATAAATCTTGCTTCCAGATGTTATCGATTTCATTTTAGGGCATTTGGACAATCCGAGCCCGGAAGGCCGGACTTCCCTAACAGGAATGCTGTCAGGAAGAGAAAACGCATTCAAAAGTTCCCGGGGACCCTCCTTGGCCAAATTTTAGTGTTTCGAGAGGCTCATGATAAAGAAGAGCACAATTTAAGATGTGGGTCGAGATCAGATTTTGGATTGAATTTGCTTGGATCGATTTAGGCGGCACCGAAGGTTTCAAACCGAGAAGCAGCAGACGGATGGCTGCTGGAGACGGCAGATGGCAGGCAGAAATCCAGAGGCGGAAGTCCGAGGACCAGGGTCTGGAGGACCAACGGGCGGTAGAAGTTAAGTTTATCATTTACGCCTGGCGGGATTCAGAGTGGTGGGGCCCGGTGGCCGGGAGGACGCGAGATGACGGCCGCCGTGACATTTTGGTGCAAATCGGGCGACGGCGGCGATAATAGGTTTGGGGGCCGGAGGGCGGGGAGCCGGCAAGGATTCGCCGTTTGAAGGATTTTCGTGCCGCTTAACAACGGTGGCGAGGACCTCCTCAGGGCCCGAAGGGTGGGAAGCTGGCAGGAAATCCGCCGTCAAGGACGGCCTAACTGCCATGGAGTTCTGGGAACGAAACTCTGGACAGTCAGGCCCGGAGAACCTCACGGCGGGGGGAGTTCGGCAAAGTCAGACGGTAAACGGAGGACCGGGGCCCAGAGTCCGGGAGGATGGGGTGAAAAGCACCGGATGGCAAGTAAGCGACGAACTTCCAAATTGGGAAGTCCGGAAGCCAGAGCCCGGGGAAGCGGGGACCGCAGAACGAGAAAACAAAATCCGATGGCAGGGCGGAAGGCAGGCCCCGGCACCCGGAAAGCACCAACGTCGGCGCCCAAAGAGTGCACAGCGGGGCCAATGGAAAAACGAGCAGGGAAGTCCGATGCCTGGGGGCTGAAGGTGTCAATGACGCCCCATTAACGCTTTGGCAAAAGTTCAACAGCGAAAGCCAGGGTGGAGCCCAGATCGCGGGAAGTCGGCAGACGAACTCCGTTTGACGAAAGCAAATCACCCGCGGAACTCCAGAGATGGAGCTCCGGGGGTCGGGGTCCGAGCGCACGAAGGGAGGAACACCTGGTTTCAATTTTACGGCAAGGCGTGCGTTGGGAGCCGGAGGCCGGGAGGCAATCGTGAGTTTGCGATTGGAGTACGGAAAAATGGGAACAAAATCCTGAACAGGGAAGCTTGAAAGACCGGACCCAGAGGGATGACTCACAGCTAGCAAATGGTTAAAGCCCAAGGGCAGACGGCGAAGGCGGACGACGAAGACGGACCTCGGGCCCGTGGTGCCCGACCGCCCTGCGCGAAGAACAGCTGCGACCGAGAGAAGTCTCGAGTCGGCGGCGAGGGCTATTCCAATGGATTTTTCATTTTTTAACACATAGGTCAGGGGTGCCATGGAGTGTTCTTCCATTTGTTTCATTTTAACCATTTATTTAATTCATTTAAATTTCCCAAAATGATGAAAAGACGGGAGGGCAAACGGGGATGGCCTACCTCGAATACGCTAAGCGTTGAGTCGTGAAATCCACCGGGGATCGACGGAGTGAAGCTGATGGCGACGGTTGAGACGTTGCTGATTGCGGTGGGCTCTAGATGATGGTCTATCCAATTCGCTCCAATTCATAATGTGAAAATGACATTGGCGGGCCGAGCATTATATACCCCAACCGCCATTAATACCCACATTTATTGCTCGTACGACCGCGCCAAAAGTTGGTGAGATTTCAAATTAGGTCGGTGGCAACGGCAGAGACTCTGGGGCTCGGCGGCTGAAAGGACGGGAGATAACAGCCGCCGCAAGATTTTCACGCCAATCGGGCAACGGTAGCGGAGAAGATCGGCCCAGGGCCCGGAGGGCGGGAAGCTGGAAGGAGTTCACCGCCGAAGGTTTTCCTCATGCTGCTTCGGTGGTGGCGGCGGTTAGCAGCTCGGGGCCTGAGGGGTGGGCGACGGCCGGAGGCTCGCTGTCATAGATGGTGATCCCGGGATGGAAGTTCGGGGTCAGACTTCTGGGGCCTGGGGTCCGAACGGGCAAGCGCCACCTGGGAAATCTCTGAAAAATTTTAAACGGAGGGTGGCAGGGCGGGCCCCAAGGGGTGGAAAGATGCCCGCAGAATGCCGCAGAGGGCAGCATAAGTGAAAGGGAAGCCCAAAAAGGGAACCTCGGAGGCTCGGGCCCAGAGGGGCCCAGGGGTGCTCCAGAGCCAAAATGCCAAAGGGAACCCGCGAGGCCCCGGAGGGTAGCAAAAACCAAAAGTGGGGGCACGGTCGACTTATGATGAAACCTTGGAGCAACATCGACCATGTGGACATCAAAAAGGAGGGGCACGCACAATGAGGTGGCCTCAAAAGACCCGATGAGGCAAAAGAAAAGAGGGCCCCCGTTCCGAACGGGGCGTGTGTGCTAAGGGCACAACACATTTCATGGAAACAATCTATTATAGTTGAAGTGAGAAATTGGACATAAGTTCCAAGGCATTTTGGTTTATTAATAGATGAACACGAATCTTCCATCATGGTTGTGGAATTTACTGGGATGAAAGGAGTTTGCATATATTTGGTTGTGTCTCCATTAGATAGTTGAATGATATCATGACTATTGCATTGGCAGTTTCTGTCGCCCCAAAAGATTTACCTCTTAGTTCCCTATAGAATTGCAAAATTTATATAAGATCCACATGAGGCGGCTAAGCCGCGTACAAACCCAAGCAGCACGCTACACCAAGGAGACCAAGGGACACACCATCTTGCAACAATCCCCCCAAACACAAGTGAGGGATTCAAACCTGTGACCTCAACTCTAATACCAATTGTTGCATTAGTGGTTTTTGTTGCACCAAAAGATCAACTTGTTAATGTTCGATACAACCGCCAGATTTATACAAGATCCACGGGAGGCGGTTAAGGCATATCATGAACCCAAGCGCCACACTGCACCAAGGATACCAAGGGACACACCATCTTTTAACAATGACTATAAGAATGTTTATCCGTTTCCTAACATGAGTGAATTAAATTATTGTGCAAGTAGAAAATAAGGAAATAAACAGGGTGAGGATAACACTATTTCTCTAGTTAATTGAAACATTAGGAAATGTCAAAATATGATGTTAAATGGTAAGAAAAAATATAATGTCTTCATATATAATGTTTATTGTGGTTAAAGAATTGTGAGAATTTGTAGGACTATTTTTTGTTAAATGTAAAGAAGGTAAATTAAAATTCCAATGATCTATACTATTTGGAAATGCATGGCAATAAGTACAGTTCAAGCACAACTTGATGAGAACATAAATTAAAATAAATGCGTTCCTATAACTATTTGACGTGCACACATTTTACACCTATCTAACTCTATTGATTAATATATAAAGGGAATAAAATGAGTATACTTAAGGATCAAATCATGAGTCAAACATAACATAAACATATGTTATTTGTTGGTATGTAATTGTATTAATATTTTTCTTAAAAATAATATCATTTCAAATAGAAATTTTGAGATTTAGATATTTTCTTAACATAATATACAATTACATAAAAAGAGTATTGATAATTTAGCTTTTTCTTAAATAAAAAATCAATTGTTGGATAGAAAATTTAATGTCTGTTTTTAATACAAGTAAATTAAATTAGAAAAAAAAGGAAATAGAAATAGTTCATCCATCAAAGGAAAAATAAAATAAAACAATAGAATTTATACAAATTGGATGTCTTTTTGGGTTTAATATTTAACTACTATTTTATTTTGTTCCTTGGAAATTTATCCTTTTGCAAGGGGACTTTTTGTTGTGCGTTTCATCTCTCCTGAAGATAGATAGGCTATTCTTGACTATGGCTTGTGGGTTTGGGATTCTCACCCCCTCTCCATTAAACCTTGGGTCCATTCTTTTAATCCTTTGAATGAACCCTTAGATGTTATGCCTGTTTGTGTAAGACTGCCTTATCTTCCCTTACAGTTCTAGTGCTCCTCTGCAAGTATGACTTTAAACCGAAGTGTATGTAATAAAAATTGAGTAGTTCAATGCAAATCACATAAATTGTTGTTGCAAATTAGTTTAAAAGTTTAATCCCTTCATAAAGTTAGTTTTGGTTTTGTCTTTAGGATTGGTGTTTTGTGCTGGTATTTAGATTCTGTTGTTTTGTGTTGTTAGGTGTCAGACTTTTTGCAGGGTGTTCACCAGTTCTTTGACGCCTGTTGTTTTGTTTGGTTGTTTTGGTGGCCTCTAGGCCTTCTCCTGCTCTATGATTCGGTTCAGGGGCCCTTTTCCTTGCTTCTGTTACCAAAAACAATCTAGTGGTTCTATGATGATAGCTCCAAATTTTGACTAATTTAATGTTACACTTGACCCGTTATGGTACATCCTATGTCAATATTTGACACACTAAATTGAAATATTCATCATTGGGAAACAATTCACCATTAAAATAATTATTGGAGATGTTTTAAAATGCATCTTTAACCCTACATATTCAAATGAACTAAGATCAATAATTGGATAGAACATCAAAAGTGACTGAAATATTTTTTTCTTCAAGGACACAAATAATGTTAAATAAAACTTCAAAGTGACTGAAATGTTTTGTGTTTTAAATAGACAAATAACGTTAATTAGAAAAAGAAAAAGAAAACCCAAAATCAAATTTAAATTTACAAATTTGAAGCTCATTTAGACACAAATCTAAAATTGAGTTAAGTTTATGTTACAAATTATTAAATCTAAGTACAAACAAAATATTACAAAGCCAAAATGAAAAATAGTCCTTGAGAATGAATTCAATTATACATAATATGTTTTAAAAAATCATACAAGTTCCTAATCAAAATGAAACCATATCGAAGGGAATAAGTGAAGACACATGCAATTTTCTCCATTAGAGTATCAAATATTTGACAAATATGTGTTGATCCATCCATCCTCCCATCCATAGTTGGGTGGATTCTCGAGGAAAAGAATCCTAGTTGATGGCAGTGGGATACAATTTGAAATTTGAAAACATAAAATGAGCTACCTATAGAAAGCTAGATTTATCTACATATTAACTTTTGTAAAGGTGTGCCCAAATGAAGTTATCACCTTAGAATTAATTTAACAAAAAAATAATTAGAATTTTAATAACTAAACAACTAATGACCATTAATTGAAAAGTGGATTAATTATTTAGCTTTGATAATTTTTAACAAATTAAGCATGCCATGTGTAAAAATAAAGCAATACTAGTTGCCTTGCTAATTTACTAATGGATATGTATCATTTGTTATGACCAATTGTTATCAATTAAAAGTTAAGGTATTGTGTCATAGAAAAAAGGACCCTTTTCTTGACGTGGGATTAATTGCTAATAAAATGGGCTTAATCTAGTGTTGTGAGGCATTTTATGCATCCACACTAGGTCTTGGACCCTTGCAAATTGAATAACATGCTTTCAATGACGTCTTGTAAAGCTGTTGTAAAGTCTTTTAAAGGATTTTCACGCTTTTCTAGAGTTAATTAACCTGTTTATCCCTAATTAAACACTATAAAACATATTTAATTACATTATCACATCAATCTAGAAGGTTTTTGAATTAAACTTAATGAGAAACTAGTGTTGTAATGTGTCATGCACATTCACATTGGTTCTTGGACATTCTAAAGCTATGTTGCCCTCATTTTAATGTTGTAAAAGTGTATATAATAACACTTTCATATTGATTTTTGTGTCCCAAGCCCTATCTGAAATTTACATCATCACTAATAGTCCCACATTAACCCATATTATGCATCCTGTGGCATAATTTGATCAAATAACCGACATAGTCATCATATAAGCCTAATTTTCTGACTTCTTGGCATTCTAGCTAGCAAAAATGGTTACTATGGGACCTGTTAACCATTAGTGGTGAATTAGTCCCATCTAGGTGGGACCCATTCACCATTAGTGGTGAATGACTCCACTTGAGCCATTTTTAGGGTTTTAAGAGGGAAAAATTAGGTTTTAAGGTTAATTTTTCTCCATGTCGGCCTTAGGGATCCAATTAACATGCAAATAAGGTGAATTTCCTATAAAATCACCTCTCTATACTCATTTTTACATCTATTCATCCATTAACACATTCATATCATTCAATCATCATCTATCTTCTATCTCAAGTCAAGCAAGCTAGGGCATTTACATCGCAAGTCATCAATTTAGCTTCCTAAGTCATCCAAGGGCAGATTCTACATGGTATTTTGCAGACTTTAAAGATAAATCATCATGGAAAGGTAATCCATTCCATTTTTGCATGTTTCATTCCTTTCTTTCATCATTTTGGTTTAATTACCTAAACGGGGTTTGACCAAGGGAAACCCCCATGCCATAACATTCAACATTTCTTCTTCTCTTCTTGTGTGTTTGCAGATTTAGGTCCCTTATGTTGGTATGTGGCGATTGATCATGCTATACTGTATAGCCCATGGTATATGTATGCCCCCCCCTGTCCTCGGGGTCGGGCCGGGGCCCGGGGGTCAAAGAATTTTTTTTTTTTTTTGCGTCAGCGAAAAAGGAAAAATATTTGAAAAAGAAAGAATACCGACTTTGTAAAACCCTAATTCTGGAAGCTTCTAAAAGCTTGTTAAAAGGGGTTGGAATGGGGGTTACAGTAAGAAGAAAAACGTGATTATTCGCAAGATTGTAATAGGTTTTGCACTGGATAATAAAAGTATTGGATGGTTGCAGTTTGGTGGATGTAGCCCAGATTGGGTGAACCACGTTAAATTCTCTGTGTTATGATTTATTCTGTGTATGTTTTAGTTTCTCTATTTATTATTTAAATCTGCATTTAATTGTTAGATATCTGCCATATCTAACCCTAACACTTTAGAAGCTTTGAAATCATTTAAGATAAAGTTACAAGGTTTTTTAATTCCTCTCTTCATTTGATAATTCAAAGAGTCAACAAAATCTCATTTCAGGCCCGTAAATTAGATTTTTGGAAGCGAACACCTGTTCAACATGAAACTGGAGATGAGAAGATCTAGAATCAACTCTTGAATATTCAAAAATTCAAAAGTGGACTCATTCACCATGGGTGGTGAATGAGTCCCACTCTAGGGCCAATTTTGAGTTTTCTGCATTTTTGAGCCCCCTTTTGTTAGAAACGGGTTCCGGTACAGTTTAGCAGAACTGGGAGTGATTCACCCAAAATGGTGAATGGTTCCCACTAGGCCTAAGTTTAAGCATTAGCAGCATTTCAGATACAATTTCTAGTCTCCATCCACATTCCAGGTGCACACTTCAAGTTTCATTAAATTTTGTTTAGTTTTGCATTCGTTTCTAGGTGATTTTGCATTACACAATGTGTTTTCAAACATCACTTGTTTCTTAGATTTTGCATTCATATTTAATCAATTTCATAGCTTAGTTGCACTTTGACACAACATAATTTGAATGAACGCTTTAGGATTTTTGGCCTAAACTCTCTCCTTTTAGGAGAAAAACCTTACAAGAGCTAGAGAAGTGCATTGGTGCATAAAATCTATAGTTTGGGTATCTAACAATAAATGTGCTAATCCATTAACATGATCCAATTTACATCAATCAGTCAATAAATATGGTTTCTAAGAGATAGAAAATCAAATAATGAAGTCGAATGCAACTCCTAAGGAACTTTAGTAGAATAGGCACCCCTTAGACATCAACTCTAAGACAAAAAAGAGAAAATAAATATTTAAATTTGTGAAAATTTCCAAGTATATTAATAGCATGTTCTTACAAAATATTTAAAAAAATTACTTAGAAAAATTTATATTTTCCATCTTGTAATAAGTGTGCATAATATTTTGTGAGTGAGTTATCTAGTGATAAGTTACTTCTCTTAATAAAGTGCATATTCACTACGTAATGAATAGATACAAATATCACCACCATGACACATCTTTGAAAAACAAGCATCCCAATCATAGACTCAAAGAAGAAACAAGAACAGACACACAAGAAAGAGTAAATCCCCTTGCAAATCCTTAAATGGAAATTACTTTATTGCTTTATGTACTGACCTCGTGAATGCACCCAACAAGGTAAGATATTTTGTAGCTCATTTCCTTAACGAATGCAAATATACAAAATCCCTGAAAAAAATACATGGGACAAGCTAGAAACATTGATGCTCCATCCAAGTAATAAAGGAAGGTTCTTACAAAACATAACTACATAATTCATCTAGCCTAGTGCCAAATATATTCAAGTTACATCATGAATACCATGGTCTAGTGAATCATATTTTTAATTCATAAAAAAAGTTCTTTCCTCATTGTATAAGATCTTCATTAGTTGGTGCATATATTTACCATTTTGTAATATATTCAGTGAGGAGTTTGTGAGAATAAATATGAATGTTATTGATTCTATAATCCACCATTAAGCATGGATGTATAATATATAAAGGAAGATAGGTAAAGGAAGGCGTAAGGTGTTTTAGCAAATGACAACCAATAGTTACTGACAACCAATGACAACCAATTGACAGTTACAATGTAATACGTAAATATTAACCAACATCCCCCCATTATTACATTGTTCCTACAACTGTATCCCTGGAAGCCCTATTCATCTTTTAAGTGATCCCCCCTTAAGGTTTACATACAAAACCTTGTTGATTACAAAATATGTATTCACTCTTGAGAAAATTTTCCTTTTGAAGAAACAAATCCTAAATCAGGTGGAGCTCCATCAAGCTATCTCTTAACCCTCATAAATGTGTATCCCCTAGCTGAATTCCCGATTTCTTCCTCCCATAAACTCCCGAGTCATATGCATATTCTTCAAAAAATTTGACAACAATCCATATTGATCTCTCTTAACACATGGCTCCGTCAAGTTGTCTGATGACCCTCAGAAGGGTATAATTCGGATCACAGCCTCAAGTGCTCGTTGGAAAACCATCCAGATTGAGCTCTATACCAAACCCCTTACTTGTATCCAAAAATTAAAACTTCACAGTATATGTATTCTTCAAATATGTCAACAATAACAAGGAGAAACAAGAAACTAAATCCAAAACTGCTTATCATGCAAAGCATCATCTCAAAGCGAGAAGCTAACTTGAGATGATGGAAATTTCTCCATCCTCTAGTGCCACCAGCCTCCAATAGATCTTGCTATAGATTATCCATTTGATCAATGTCTTGGATGAGTCTTTGGAGGCCTCATCATATGTTGTTTTTAACTTTCCTGCTAGTGTCTTGATCTTGCAATGTACCAAAGGAAACTTGATGTTAGGATCATGAAATTTCCTTATGTTCTCACACTTGCAAATATTTTGAATGCAATATTGTTGCATCCTTTTATGAGAATCCATCTCATCATATATGGTGTCTCGATACTCCTTGTACATGTTATGATAGCTAGTTCTACTCTGGTAATAAAACCCTATACCATAATTCTTGATTATTGTTAGATTTTTTTCAAAAATAACAATCATTTGTTCATTACTCTTATTCACCTTCCAATTAACCTTAGGTAATTATTCCAGTCTTAGCTTAGGCGGAGCCATAATATGGGATTCAAGAACCCATAGCAAGAACAAATAAAGAAAATAGAAGAAAATAGGTGTTCTTCTGGACATACACCTGCTAGTGTTGTTGAGAAGGGTTTAAGCATTTATTTCAGATTATAATGTTTATAATTTTTGTGCTATGAATTTAATGATATTTCCGGTATGCTGATCTTTACATTACACATGTGATATGGTTGTGTCTTCTTTGAAAGATATGTTGTATAACATTCATTTATTGGAGTATGATTTTATCTCTTTGATTGGATAGTCATAGGTTTTCAATATTTGGATTGGTCACTTATGGCTTTGATTTACACTTCTCGCGTTGGTTTCATATTTATGAACTAGTGTTAGTAACCTTTTCTACTTTTTGGTTAAAAGCATACACTTATTCATTAGATTAGATAAATTCATTGAAAACCTAGTGAGGGAGTTATACCTCGACAAAATTCAGATAAAAGCCACAAATGCAATTGTGGTGTTTTTAGAGCTATTAGCAGATTTTCAATGGTGCTAAATCTAGATCAAGATTCATTTGTTTGAAGCATATTTGTCCTGAGCCATTCGACTCGCTAAAATATTTTTTGTGACTCCATTGGGGAATTTGAATTGATTGAAAGGTCTGACAATCTCGATCACGTCATGCAAAAAGATGGTACTTCCTCATAATGATGTATTTCCTCTTTTGTAGCCAGATTTAGATTGGGTTGGAGTGGAGCAAGAAGACATCATATCAAAATTAAATACAATCGCCTAGAGATATAGGAGGAACACAAAAAATTATATGTAGGTGAATTTTGTCTTGGAAGAAGAGGAAGAGTTGGCCTAACACTCACCTACACCTATGATTGAACACTCTTCGAGATTGATATTCAAGGACTATGACAACTCTCCTCGTTACCTTGATCATCCACCTAATCGGTCATTTCATCAACCAAGGGACCCACCTGTACCTCAGCCTTAGAATCCACCTTCGGGTCGTCCACCACAGAAATTTTATTTCCTAATTTTTACTCCTGTGTAAGTTGGAAACTCTGACCATCTATGGCTTTGAATCTTTAGTGTAATCAAGTTAACCCCCTTGCCTTGCAACAATACCGTGATCTTCCCCAGGGTTCATAGAAAAGGTTCCCTAAATTTTTTGGTCGAAATGAACAAGACCCTAAGAAACACATTCTGGATATGAATGTAGTAAGTGCAATTTTAGGAATTCAAGAAGAGGATGTTTTTGTAAGGATTTTTATTGATAGTCTGATTGAAAAAGAAGCAGAATGGGATAGGGGACTCAAAAAAGAAAGCATTACCAAATGGGATGTCCTCAAAATAAAATTTCTTCAACGCTATAAAATTCCAATTAACATTGTAGCTACTCTACGTCTTTTCTTTCAGATCATGAAAAATAAGGCTAAAACAATGAGGGATTTTGTTTACCAATTCAATCAGTCACTTCAACAAATTCCTTCTCCAAAAAGACCTAGTGAGGAGATCTAGTATCATATATTTATCTCTTCTCTAGAATTAGATGTCCAATTAATCCTCAAAAGAGAGAAAGTTCAAGGGATTGAGCGAGCTCAATTGGAAGCAGTAAAGGTTGAGGATATGATTTTATCGTTGTGGGAAAATGGAAACTAGAAAAAAATGTGGAGCCTAAATTGACAAACCTTGATCATGAGAATTGGCCAACAAAGGATGGTTTAGTCCTAATAGGATGGCAACACAATTAGATTTTTGGTGAAAATTGGATTTTTGAGATATCGTTGGACTATGGATACATCTTTTCCCACATTAATGTTGGGTTCTCAATGTTTCTAAATTTGTTCTAGAGACTGTATAGGAAGGTGGGCCTCTTCAAGAAAGTATTATTCTTCTCCCAGCTGGTTAACAGGTTTGTGTGATTGTTTCCCTTCCTTTTCGTTCTCTCATAGGTTAGTCTTACCTTGTAAATAATTGTGATTTTGGTGTGTTCATTTTTTTCTTTTGTTTGGTATCCTTCTCATCAACTCCATGCCTAATGGAAAGGATTGGTCTTACATGCTAGGTTCTCTACATCCTTTGCAATCCTTGTCCCCAATCAAAGCCTATGTTACCTATAAATAGGACCCCCTTGTATTTTTCTAACTATCATTCCTTTTTACCTAAGCTTTTTTTTCTTAAACTTGTGTTCAGGTGGCCTTTTGTTATCTTCCTTGAACATAGGCGGGGTTTTTGTTTGTTCTTAGAACCTTTAATTTTACCACTTATATTGTTTGACCTTCATTGGGTGATGTTTTCTTACCATTTTCAAACTTACCATTCCTTCAAAAGGGTATATGCGTGTTAATAACTTGAGTGATGAGTTGCTGTGTCAGAAAATAGAAACTTCATCTGCAATTTGTACCTTTGGGTGGTATTCTTTAGACTTTTCCAAACCTAGGCGGTGAACTGTCCATTTTGCCACCCAGAAGCTTTTTAGTGATTAATCAAATAATAGTAAGCTTAATTGATCTAACTAGTGCATTAAACAAAAAAGGAAACCAAAATTTTCAAATATGATATGAATAGGAAACCAATGAAGCCATGCATACAAAAACACAGTGATATCAAAAGAAACATTTTATTTATATATAAAAACATTTTTACATTGCATTGGCACTACAAAATTATTTGATTTGAATACAGAAGTTCATGTCATGGGAAAAGGACAAAAGGAGGCACTTTCAGTTAGGTGCACAACAAATATGAGGACATGAATGCCCTTAGTAACAGTCGGTAGGCATTCAACTTGGGTTGGTGATAGTAGGTTCTCGTGTGACCAGAGGAATTGTACAAAGAGTCTCATATCGTTTCTTATGACTCCTGTGTGCAAAAGAGCCACAACTTCCTCCAAAGTCTCATCTTGAAGGGTCGACACAATGCAAATGGTGTCAGCTATTAGTCCTTTCTGAGGGTAGTGGCTAAGCCCGTTGATTGCCACATTAACATGATGATGGAATTCGAGATTTACCAAGCGCTCCAGTGCCCTTACACCCCAATCACGGTAGCCATAAGTTCTGATGACTGTATATATAAAATTCTCTAGGATGGTTGTGTTGTGTACATGGGCTTGGCTCAGGAACGCTTCACCCAGAATGTTGTGAAGAACTTCTTCTACCTCACTCTACACTATGAAGACCTCTTTCAGCTGGTCCGATATATGCCTACACAACGGACTGCATTCAATTTCTTCCAAGAAAATGTAGTCATTGGAAAAATTACTGTCACTCTGAGAGCTTTCCATATTTGATGCTATTGATTGGCGAAGAAAGGTGACACTAGTTGAATTTATAGAAGATTGGTTAGACATTGGTGTGTTCTCCTAAGTTTGATGAGATGACAATTTAGTCCCAATTTGTGGCTGATTTGATTTGGTTTAAATTACATTTCCCATCAAGCAACATACATGTGCTACTGCTTGATATTCCTTGGATGTTGCATTAATTGTTTGGTTGTGTGAGAGGTCATTCGAAAACTATTGGTGAGATCAAGATCAGTTTTTCTTGTCAATGTCTATTCCTCTACCAAGGTTAATTACTTTGGTTGATTTTAGTAATTTTCAAGAAACACTGGAGAAGCAAGAAGGCCATTAATTTAGTAATATCTTTTGTGACTATCCAGTGGCTTTAGATTTACCATAAATTTGAAAATATAAAAGAAGATAGGGGTTCTTTTGGACATACATTTGCTGGTGTTGTTGAGAAGGATTTAAGCATTTATTTTAGACTGTAATGTTTATAATTTGTGTTGTGAATTTAATGATATGTCTAGTACGTTAATATTTGCATTACATTTGTGATATGGCCATGTCTTCTTTGAAAGATAAGTTGTATAGCATTCATTTATTGCATTATGATTTTATCTCTTTGATTGGATAGTCATAGGTTTTTAATATTTGAATTGGTCATTTATGGCTTTGATTTACACTTCCCATGTTGGTTTCATATTTAGGAACTAGTGTTAGTGACCTTTTCTGATTTCTGGTTAAAAGCATACCCTTATTCATTAGATTAGATAAATTCATTGAAAATCTGGTGAGGGAGCTATACCTCGACAAAATTCAGAGAAAAGCCACAAATGTAATTGTGGTCTTTTTGGAGCTGTTAGTGGATTTTCACTAGTGCTAAATCTGGTCCAAGAGTTATTTGTTTAAGGATATTTGTCTTGAGCAATTCCATTCACTAACAAGTTGATAAATATTTCCTTCATATTTCTTTCCTGCAATATTCATTGTTCTGCAATCTTTCTTGATATCACATCTTACATCCTTTAGTATATGATTACATCCTTTATTGCATATTTTTCCAACACTTAAAATATTATGCCTTAAACCCTTAACATAGTAGACATCATTTGTATTATGCTTGCCATCAAAACCTACTGAACCTATCCCATAGATCTTAGAACTAGTATCATCTCCAAACATAAATAAGCCTCCATCATATTTTTCAAGTTTAACAAACTTACTCTTGTCACCATCATGTTATGTGAGCAACCACTGTCAACAACCCAAAAGTTCTTTTCTTGTTTAGCATGTAGGGAAGAGATTACAATACCTTCATTTTTCTCCTTCTCTAGAGGGCATTCATTTACCTATTTTTCATAATTAGCAGAAGTAGGTTCATATTTTATAGAAAAGAACAAGCATTCATTGTCATCAAGATCTCCATGATCAGATTCCTCCTCAAATATACTAGCATCCTCATTCACATAATATGCTCTATTGATCTTCTTACCTTTCTTTTCTTTCTCATATCTTTATTTTTTCCTCTTAGCTCTTTCTAGACACCTCAAAGCATAATGACTTATTCCTTAATAAATAAATCATTTAAAGGGTATCTTAACTTCATATTTACTAGAGCCTTTCTTCATCCTTCTCACAAAGTTAGCTTCTACTTCACAGATCTTCAACTTCTATAGCCTTAAAAGCAGTTTTTGATTTGGATCTATTTCTCAAATTCAACTTTCTCATCTCATAAGATGTCAGAGTTCTCAACAACTGATCTTAAGTGTAAGTCTTGTAATCTATATGTTCTTCAATAACACATACCTTTTCACTATAATAATTCAAAAGAGTTCTAAGAATATTCTTTACAATCTTGAATTCATCTATTGTAGCACCAAGTCTTCACATTCCAGCAACTACCTCATCTAATCTCTATACATAGACTTTAACATTCTCATCTTTAAACATATGTAGGAGCTCAAACTATGTCTCCAAATTCTACAACTTTTCCTTTTTAACCCTTTCACCTCCTTCATGCACCTTTTCCAAGGCATCCCAAAGCTCTTTACGAATCTTTAGATTTTGAACTTTAATCAACTCATAATGTAGAAGACTATTCTTCAAAATGTACTTCACCTTATTGTTCGCTTCATGTTCCTTAATCTCATTAGCAATACTTAGACCATTAATTGAAAAGTGGATTAATTATTTAGCTTTGATCAATTTTAACAAATTAAGCATGCCATGTGTAAAAATAAAGCAATACTAGATGCCTTGCTAATTTACTAATGGATATGTATCATTTGTTATGACCAATTGTTATCAATTAAAAGTTAAGGTATTGTGTCATAGAAAAAAGGACCCTTTTCTTGACGTGGGATTAATTGCTAATAAAATGGGCTTAATCTAGTGTTGTGAGGCATTTTATGCATCCACACTAGGTCTTGGACCCTTGCAAATTGAATAACATGCTTTCAATGACGTCTTGTAAAGCTGTTGTAAAGTCTTTTAAACGATTTTCACGCTTTTCTAGAGTTAATTAACCCGTTTATCCCTAGTTAAACACTATAAAACATATTCAATTACATTATCACATCAATCTAGAAGGTTTTTGAATTAAACTTAATGAGAAACTAGTGTTGTAATGTGTCCTGGACATTCACATTGGTTCTTGCACATTCTTAAGCTATGTTGACCTCATTTTAATGTTGTAAAAGTGTATATAATAACACTTTCATATTGATTTTTGTGTCCCAAGCCCTATCTGAAATATACATCATCACTAATAGTCCCACATTAACCCATATTATGCATCTGTGGCATAATTTGATCAAATAACCGACATAGTCATCATATAAGCCTAATTTTCTTACTTCTTGGCATTCTAGCTAGCAAAAATGGTTACTGTGGGACCCGTTAACCATTAGTGGTGAATTAGTCCCATCTAGGTGGGACCCATTCACCATTAGTGGTGAATGAGTCCACTTGAGCCATTTTTATTGTTTTAAGAGGGAAAAATTAGGTTTTAAGGTTAATTTTTCTCCATGTCGGCCTTAGGGATCCAATTAACATGCAAATAAGGTGAATTTCCTATAAAATCACCTCTCTATACTCATTTTTACATCTATTCATCCATTAACACATTCATATCATTCAATCATCATCTATCTTCTATCTCAAGTCAAGCAAGCTAGGGCATTTACATCGCAAGTCAACAATTTAGCTTCCTAAGTCATCCAAGGGCAGATTCTACATGCTATTTTGCAGACTTTAAAGATCAATCATCATGGAAAGGTAATCCATTCCATTTTTGCATGTTTCATTCCTTTCTTTCATCATTTTGGTTTAATTACCTAAAAGGGGTTTGACCAAGGGAAACCCCCATGCCATAACATTCAACATTTCTTCTTCTCTTCTTGTGTGTTTGCAGATTTAGGTCCCTTATGTTGGTATGTGGCGACTGATCATGCTATACTGTATAGCCCATGGTATACTGTACAGCCCCCCTGTCCTCGGGGTCTGGGGCCGGGTTAGGCCCTGGGCGGGGGTTGGGTGCAGCGCCCGAGAATTTTTTTTTTTGCCATTTTTTTCGCTTCGTCAGCGAAAAAGGAAAAATCTCGAAAGAAAATGACTTTGTAAAACCCTAATTCTGGAAGCTTCTAAAAGCTTGTTAAAAGGGGTTGGAATGGGGGTTACAGTAAGAAGAAAAACGTGATTATTCGCAAGATTGTAATAGGTTTTGCACTGGATAATAAAAGTATTGGATGATTGCGCTTTGGTGGATGTAGCCCAGATTGGGTGAACCACGTTAAATTCTCTGTGTTATGATTTATTCTGTGTATGTTTTAGTTTCTCTGTTTGTTATTTAAATCTGCATTTAATTGTTAGATATCTGCCATCTCTAACCCTAACACTTTAGAAGCTTTGAAATCATTGAAGATAAAGTTACAAGGTTTTTTAATTCCTCTCTTCATTTGATAATTCAAAGAGTCAACAAAATCTCATTTCAGGCCCGTAAATTAGATTTTCGGAAGCGAACACCTGTTCAACATCAAACTGAGATAGAAGCTCTAGAATCAACTCTTGAATATTCAAAAATTCAAAAGTGGACTCATTCACCATGGGTGGTGAACGAGTCCGACTCCAGGGTCAATTTTGAGTTTTCTGCATTTTTGAGCCCCCTTTTGTTAGAAACAGGTTCCGGTACAGTTTAGCAGAACTGGGAGTGATTCACCCAAAATGGTGAATGGTTCCCACTAGGCCTAGATTTAAGCATTAGCAGCATTTTAGATGCAATTTCTAGTCTCCATCCACATTCCAGGTGCACACTTCAAGTTTCATTAAATTTTGTTTAGTTTTGCATTCGTTTCTAGGTGATTTTGCATTACACAATGTGTTTTCAAACATCACTTGTTTCTTGGATTTTGCATTCATATTTAATCAATTTCATAGCTTAGTTGCACTTCGACACAACATAATTTGAATGAACCCTTTAGGATTTTTGGCCTAAACTCTCTCCTTTTAGGAGAAAAACCTTACAAGAGCTAGAGAAGTGCATTGGTGCATAAAATCTATAGTTTGGGTATCTAACAATAATATGCTAATCCATTAACATGATCCCATTTACATCAATCAGTCAATAAATATGGTTTCTAAGAGATAGAAAATCAAATAATGAAGTCGAATGCAACTCCTAAGGAACTTTAGTAGAATAGGCACCCCTTAGACATCAACTCTAAGACAAAAAAGAGAAAATAAATATTTAAATTTGTGAAAATTTCCAAGTATATTAATAGCATGTTCTTACAAAATATTTTTAAAAATTACTTAGAAATATTGATATTTTCCATCTTGTAATAAGTGTGCATAATATTTTGTGAGTGAGTTATCTAGTGATAAGTTACTTCTCTTAATAAAGTGCATATTCACTACGTAATGAATAGATACAAATATCACCACCATGACACATCTTTGAAAAACAAGCATCCCAATCATAGACTCAAAGAAGAAACAAGAACACACACACAAGCAAGAGTAAAGCCCCCTGCAAATCCTTAAATGGAAAGTACTTTATTGCTTTATGTACTGACCTCGTGAATGCACCCAACAAGGTAAGATATTTTGTAGCTCATTTCCTTAACAAATGCAAATATACAAAATCCCTGAAAAAAATACAACATGGGACAAGCTAGAAACATTGATGCTCCATCCAAGTAATAAAGGAAGGTTCTTACAAAACATAAATACATAATTCATCTAGCCTAGTGCCAAATATATTCAAGTTACATCATGAATACCATGGTCTAGTGAATCATATTTTTAATTCATAAGAAAAGAAGTTATTTCCTCATTGTATAAGAATTTCATTAGTTGGTGCATATATTTACCATTTTGTAATATATTCAGTGAGGAGTTTGTGAGAATAAATATGAATGTTATTGATTCTATAATCCACCATTAAGCATGGATGTATAATATATAAAGGAAGACAGGTAAAGGAAGGCGTAAGGTGTTTTAGCAAATGACAACCAATAGTTACTGACAACCAATGACAACCAACTGACAGTTACAATGTAATACGTAAATATTCACCAACATCCCCCCATTATTACATTGTTCCTACAATTGTATCCCTGGAAGCCTTATTCACCTTTTAAGTGATCCCCCCTTAAGGTTTACATACAAAAGCTTGTTGATTACAAAATATGTATTCATTCTTGAGAAAATTTTCCTTTTGAAGAAACAAATCCTAAATCAGGTGGAGCTCCATCAAGCTATCTCTTAACCCTCATAAATGTGTAGCCCCTAGCTGAATTCTCGATTTCTTCCTCCCATAAACTCCCGAGTCATATGCATATTCTTCAAATTTTTTGACAACAATCCATATTGATCTCTCTTAACACATGGCTCTGTCAAGTTGTCTGATGACCCTCGGAAGGGTATAATTCAGATCATAGCCTTGAAGTGCTCGTTGGAAAACCATCCAAATTGAGCTCTATACCAAACCCCTTACTTGTATCCAAAAAAGAAAACTTCACAATATATGTATTCTTCAAATATGTCAACAATAACAAGGAGAAACAAGAAACTAAATCCAAAAATGCTTATCATGCAAAGCATCATCTCAAAGCGAGAAACTAACTTGAGATGATGGAAATTCCTCCATCCTCTAGTGCCACCAGCCTCCAATAGATCTTGCTATAGATTATCCATTTGATCAATGTCTTGGATGAGTCTTTGGAGGCCTCATCATATGTTGTTTTTAACTTTCCTGCTAGTGTCTTGATCTTGCAATGTACCAAAGGAAACTTGATGTTAGGATCATGAAATTTCCTTATGTTCTCACACTTGCAAATATTTTGAATGCAATATTGTTGCATCCTTTGATGAGAATCCATCTCATCATATATGGTGTCTCGATACTCCTTGTACATGTTATGATAGCTAGTTCTACTCTGGTAATAAAACCATATACAATAATGATTGATTATTGTTAGATTTTTTTCAAAAATAACAATCATTTGTCCATTACTCTTATTCACCTTCCAATTAACCTTAGGTAATTATTCCAGTTTTAGCTTAGGCGGAGCCATAATATGGGATTCAAGAACCCCTTGCAAGAACAAATAAAGAAAATAGAAGAAAATAGGTGTTCTTCTGGACATACACCTGCTAGTGTTGTTGAGAAGGGTTTAAGCATTTATTTCAGATTATAATGTTTATAATTTTTGTGCTATGAATTTAATGATATTTCCGGTATGCTGATCTTTGCATTACACATGTGATATGGTTGTGTCTTCTTTGAAAGATAAGCTGTATAACATTCATTTATTGGAGTATGATTTTATCTCTTTGATTGGATAGTCATAGGTTTTCAATATTTGGATTGGTCACTTATGGCTTTGATTTACACTTCTCGCGTTGGTTTCATATTTATGAACTAGTGTTAGTAACCTTTTCTACTTTTTGGTTAAAAGCATACCCTTATTCATTAGATTAGATAAATTCATTGAAAACCTAGTGAGGGAGTTGTACCTCGACAAAATTCAGATAAAAGCCACAAATGCAATTGTGGTGTTTTTAGAGCTATTAGCAGATTTTCAATTGTGCTAAATCTAGATCAAGATTCATTTTTTTGAAGCATATTTGTCCTGAGCCATTCAACTCGCTAACATATTTTTTTTGACTCCATTGGGGAATTTGAATTGATTGAAAGGTCTGACAATCTCCATCACGTCATGCAAAAAGATGGTACTTCCTCATAATGATGTATTTCCTCTTTTGTAGCCAGATTTAGATTGGGTTGAAGTGGAGCAAGAAGACATCATATCAAAATTAAATACAATTTCCTAGAGATATAAGAGGAACACAAAAAATTATATGTAGGTGAATTTTGTCTTGGAAGAAGAGGAAGAGTTGGCCTAACACTCACCTACACCTGTGATTGAACACTCTTCAAGATTGATATTCAAGGAATATGACAACCCTCCTTGTCACCTTGATCATCTGCCTAATCGGTCATTTCATCAACCAAGGGACCCACTTGTACCTCAGCCTTAGAATCCACCTTCGGGTCATCCAGCATAGAAATTTATTTCCTAATTTTTACTCCTATGTAAGTTGGAAACTCTGACCATCTATGGCTTTGAATCTCTAGTGTAATCAAGTTAACCCCCTTGCCGTGCAACAATACTGTGATCTACCCCAGGGTTCCTAGAAAAGGTTCCCTAAATTTTTTGGTCAAAATGAACAAGACCCTAAGAAACACATTCTGGATATGAATGTAGTAAGTTCAATTTTAGGAATTCAAGAAGAGGATGTTTTTGTAAGGATTTTGATTGATAGTCTGATTGAAAAAGAAGCAGAATGGGATAGGGGACTCAAAAAAGCAAGCATTACCAGATGGGATGTCCTCAAAATAAAATTTCTTCAACGCTATAAAATTCCAATTAACATTGTAGCTACTCTGCGTCTTTTCTTTCAGTTCATGAAAAATAAGGCTAAAACAATGAGGGAATTTGTTTACCAATTCAATCAGTCTCTTCAACAAATTCCTGCTCCAAAAAGACCTAGTGAGGAGATCTAGTATCATATATTTATCTCTTCTCTAGAATTAGATGTCCAATTAATCCTCAAAAGAGAGAAAGTTCAAGGGATTGAGCGAGCTCAATTGGAAGCAGTAAAGGTTGAGGATATGATTTTATCGCTATGGGTAAATGGAAACTAGAAAAAAATGTGGAGCCTAAATTGACAAACCTTGATCATGAGAATTGGCCAACAAAGGATGGTTTAGTCCTAATAGGATGGCAACACAATTAGATTTTTGGTGAAAATTGGATTTTTGAGAGATCGTTGGACTATGGATACATCTTTTCCCACATTAATGTTGGGTTCTCAATGTTTCTAAATTTGTTCTAGAGACTGTATAGGAAGGTGGGCCTCTTCAAGAAAGTATTATTCTTCTCCCAGGTGGTTAACAGGTTTGTGTGATTGTTTCCCTTCCTTTTCGTTCTCTCGTAGGATAGTCTTACCTTGTAAATAATTGTGATTTTGGTGTGTTCATTTTTTTCTTTTGTTTGGTATCCTTCTCATCAACTCCATGCCTAATGGAAAGGATTGGTCTTACATGCTAGGTTCTCTACATCCTTTGCAATCCTTGTCCCCAATCAAAGCCTATGTTACCTATAAATAGGACCCCCTTGTATTTTTCAACTATCTTTCCTTTTTACCTAAGCTTTTTTTTCTTAAACTTGTGTTCAGGTGGCCTTTTGTTATCTTCCTTGAACATAGGCGTGGTTTTCGTTTGTTCTTAGAACCTTTAATTTTACCACTTATATTGTTGACCTTCATTGGGTGATGTTTTCTTACCTTTTTCAAACTTACCATTCTTTCAAAAGGGTATATGCGTGTTAATAACTTGAGTGATGAGTAGATGTGTTAGAAAATAGAAACTTCATCTCCAAGTTGTACCTTTGGGTGGTATTCTTTAGACTTTTCCAAACCTAGGTGGTGACCTGTCCATTTTTCCACCTAGAAGCTTTTTATTGATTAATCGAATAATAGTAAGCTTAATTGATCTAACTAGTGCATTAAAATAAAAAGGAAACCAAAATTTTCAAATATGATATGAATAGGAAACCAATGAAGCCATGCATACAAAAACACAGTGATATCAAAAGAAACATTTTATTTATATATAAAAACATTTTTACATTGCATTGGCACTACAAAATTATTTGATTCGAATACAGAAGTTCATGTCATGGGAAAAGGACAAAAGGAGGCACTTTCAGTTAGGTGCACAACAAATATGAGGACATGAATGCCCTTAGTAAGAGTCGGTAGGCGTTCAACTTGGGTTGGTGATAGTAGGTTCTCGTGTGACCAGAGGAATTGTACAAAGAGTCTCATATCGTTTCTTATGACTCTTGTGTGCAGAAGAGCCACAACTTCCTCCAAAGTCTCATCTTGAAGGGTCGACACAATGCAAATTGTGTCAGCTATTAGTCCTTTCTGAGGGTAGTGGCTAAGCCCATTGATTGCCACATTAACATGATGATGGAATTCGGGATTTACCAAGCACTCCAGTGCCCTTACACCCCAATCACGGTAGCCATAAGTTCTGATGACTATATATATAAAATTCTCTAGGATGGTTGTGTTGTGTACATGGGCTTGGCTCAAGAACGCTTCACCCAGAATGTTGTGAAGAACTTCTTCTACCTCACTCTACACTATGAAGACCTCTTTCAGCTGGTCCGATATATGCCTAAACAACGGACTGCATTCAATTTCTTCCAAGAAATGTAGTCATTGGAAAAATTATTGTCACTCTGAGAGCTTTCCATATTTGATGCTATTGATTGGCGAAGAAAGGTGACACTAGTTGAATTTATAGAAGATTTGTTAGACATTGGTGTGTTCTCCTAAGTTTGATGAGATGACAATTTAGTCCCAATTTGTGGCTGATTTGATTTGGTTTAAATTACAATTTCCCATCAAGCAACATACATGTGCTACTGCTTGATATTCCTTGGATGTTGCATTAATTGTTTGGTTGTGTGAGAGGTCATTCGAAAACTATTGGTGAGATCAAGATCAGTTTTTCTTGTCAATGTCTATTCCTCTACCAAGGTTAATTACTTTGGTTGATTTTAGTAAATTTCAAGAAATAGTGGAGAAGCAAGAAGGCCACTAATTTAGTAATATCTTTCGTGACTATCCAGTGGCTTTAGATTTACTATAAATTTGAAAATATAAAAGAAGATAGGGGTTCTTCTGGACATACACTTGCTGGTGTTGTTGTGAAGGATTTAAGCATTTATTTTAGACTGTAATGTTTATAATTTGTGTTGTGAATTTAATGATATGTCTAGTACGTTAATATTTGGATTACATTTGCGATATGGCCATGTCTTCTTTGAAAGATAAGTTGTATAGCATTCATTTATTGCATTATGATTTTATCTCTTTGATTGGATAGTCATAGGTTTTTAATCTTTGAATTGGTCATTTATGGCTTTGATTTACACTTCCCATGTTGGTTTCATATTTAGGAACTAGTGTTAGTCACCTTTTCTGATTTCTGGTTAAAAGCATACCCTTATTCATTAGATTAGATAAATTCATTGAAAATCTGGTGAGGGAGCTATACCTCGACAAAATTCAGAGAAAAGCCACAAATGTAATTGTGGTCTTTTCGGAGCTGTTAGTGGATTTTCACTAGTGCTAAATCTGGTCCAAGAGTTATTTGTTTAAGGATATTTGTCTTGAGCAATTCCATTCACTAACAAGTTGATAAATATTTCCTTCATATTTCTTTCCTGCAATATTCATTGTTCTGCAATCTTTCTTGATATCACATCTTACATCCTTTAGTATATGATTACATCCTTTATTGCACATTTTTCCAACACTTAAAATATTATGCCTTAAACCCTTAACATAGTAGACATCATTTGTATTATGCTTGCCATCAAAACCTACTGAACCTATCCCATAGATCTTAGAACTAGTATCATCTCCAAACATAAATAAGCCTCCATCATATTTTTCAAGTTTAACAAAATTACTCTTGTCACCATCATGTTATGTGAGCAACCACTGTCAACAACCCAAAAGTTCTTTTCTTGTTTAGCATGTAGGGAAGAGATTACAATACCTTCATTTTTCTCCTTCTCTAGAGGGCATTCATTTACCTATTTTTCATAATTAGCAAAAGTAGGTTCATATTTTATAGAAAAGAACAAGCATTCATTGTCATCAAGATCTCCATGATCAGATTCCTCAAATATACTAGCATCCTCATTCACATAATATGCTCTATTGATCTTCTTACCTTTCTTTTCTTTCTCATATCTTTATTTTTTCCTCTTAGCTCTTTCTAGACACCTCAAAGCATAATGACTTATTCCTTAATAAATAAATCATTTAAAGGGTATCTTAACTTCATATTTACTAGAGCCTTTCTTCATCCTTCTCACAAAGTTAGCTTCTACTTCACAGATCTTCAACTTCTGTAGCCTTAAAAG
Source organism: Sequoia sempervirens (assembly GCA_007258455.2). Lineage (NCBI taxonomy): Eukaryota > Viridiplantae > Streptophyta > Pinopsida > Cupressales > Cupressaceae > Sequoia > Sequoia sempervirens. The sequence goes on from VDFB02379711.1 coordinate 65,954,663, forward strand.
CAGTTTTTGATTTGGATCTATTTCTCAAATTCAACTTTCTCATCTCATAAGATGTCAGAGTTCTCAACAACTGATCTTAAGTGTAAGTCTTGTAATCTATATGTTCTTCAATAACACATACCTTTTCACTATAATCATTCGAAAGAGTTCTAAGAATATTCTTTACAATCTTGAATTCATCTATTGTAGCACCAAGTCTTGACATTCCAGCTACTACCTCATCTAATCTCTATACATAGACTTTAACATTCTCATCTTTAAACATATGTATAGCTCAAACTATGTCTCCAAATTCTACAACTTTTCCTCTTTAACCCTTTCACCTCCTTCATGCACCTTTTCCAAGGCATCCCGAAGCTCTTTACGAATCTTCAGATTTTGAACTTTAATCAACTCATAATGTACAAGATTATTCTTCAAAATGTACTTCACCTTATTGTTCGCTTCATGTTCCTTAATCTCATTAGCAATACTTAGACCATTAGCAGAAGGAGTGTAAGTATTCTTTTAAGATTTCTCCACATCTTATCCACAATACTCTAGATATTCTTCCATCGGTATTTTCCAGATAGAATAATTAGTTCCATCGAACCTTAGATAATCATGCGTAACTTTTCCAGCCATCCCAGACCTTCCTTAAGTGGTTAAGCTCTTCTCCAAGGAACCAAGCTCTGATACCAATTGTTGAACAAGGTAATTGAGTTTGCGGGTGAATCAATTGTAGCAATTTAAACTTTTAAAACATTCACTGAAACTTAGATCAATCACAAATCCTTAACTCTGCTAAAATGATTAAATGTTAAGTGCAAGTGCAAAAACTAAAAACCATCACACAAACATAGTATCACCAGATTTACATGGAAAACCCAATGAGGGGAAAACCACGATGAGGATTAACTCACACTATAGAGAATATCAAAACTGATTACAAAAGCTCACTACCAAAGGAAGGCTTACTGCCAAAACAAGGACTCACTATCTGAATCAGAACTCACTGTCCAATAGGGTTAACCACCCGAAGGGCTCACTGCCATAGAGATACAAAGAAGATTGAAGAGATATGTTACTGAGAGAAGACAATCTTAATGCAATAGAGATTTCCATCACAATTTACTCAACCACTTACAAACATGCATGAATGGTAGAGTACACCTTTACCTCATTGCATTCAAAATCTCAACATTTAGAATTCACACCAATATGCCACACTCACATCGCACACACATACATATTCGCATCTGCATCGCATATTTTTGCTCTGTTTCTTTTAGATAATTAATTATAAAAGTTATTGATTGTGTTTCTTAGTTAACATATTCGTTATGTTAATTGTTCTCAAGGAAAAATAAAAAATTAAGCTTCCAATTCCTAGTCTAGAATAGAAAAGAACAAATTTTAACCATCATGATGTAAATATGTGAGAAGGTTGAGATGAGATTCCTGGAGTTATGCACCCAAATTGGATTCATGGTTTTATCTAAGAACTTGAAACATAAAATAGTTAGATAGAGGCTATGAATGGCCGAAAGAAACAATATGGATGCCTTAAAACTCAATGAACCATCTACTATAAAATTATTTCCTTATATTTTTTTCCCATTGCAATCTAAACAATACACTCTCCCTTAAGGATAAAATTTATGGCAAGCATCTTTCCCAAAACAAGTTCTAATTTCCTTAGGTATATAGAGTAACTGCTTAATGAAATTATCCTTAATTTTGAGAAGAGTCTAATATAATTTTATGACCATTTAGTAAAGACAAGTCTAGCTCTATAAAAATCTATCTACTATTGGATAGTTGTATACATTTTTGTTAAATTAATAGAAAATGGCTTGCCTTTTGATTCCTTAAGCAAGCCCCACATTATTTTTGTTACAATAAGTTTATAGATAATGTAATATTTTTAAAATTGACATTTATTAAGAGAAGCTCAATTCCTATGTGAATAAAAAATTTGGATTACTTTGTGTTAATGGAATGAAACTTCTTTATGAGATATTTGGATGCCATTTTATCTTTTGATAATTTTCTAAAACACACTCAAATGTGTCCTTGGGATGTGTATATGATTTTTAGTGTCTATTCTTCTCCTTGAGGCTCAACTAATTTTTTTTCTTCTCTTAGAAAATCACCCTTTTTCACTAATCAAATATACTAAGACATAAGGAATATATGTTGTCAAAAAATATTTTTTCTTAATCATTTAGGTGAATAGTAGACCATTTGCCAAATCTATAGCATTTAGTGTTAGGTTTATATAAAATATAATATGAATTATGTTTTCAATAATATATTTTATATTTTTATAATGAATGTATGTCAAAAAATATGATAACATTTATTGAAAACATTAGGAAAAATTAGACATGTAAATTAAAAATATTAAACCATTGTGTTTCCCTCCACATCGATGTCCTCATTAAAAAGAAAGAAAGAATTGATATACGCTATAAAAGAAATTTTGTTGCAATAAAATATTCGTGTAAAATTGTTGTTGTTATCTATGCACTAGACAATGGAGTAGAATTTGTGTCAAGTTAGCTTTTAAGTTCAATAAAATGTATAAAAAAATTAATATATTGTACATGTTGCTACATCTTGATAATCCTTAAAAATATTAGAATTCAACTTGGAGATCGAATGTCACTACATGAAAGGATAACTAAATCTTGATTTGGACATACATGTAAGAATAAATAGCTCAGGCACATGAGCTAGTTCTACTACTAATAGCACCCAACAACATTTTCTTGATATGGTGGCTTATAGTAGCTACAACTCTTTTTCATAAATTTGAAAAGCTATATATTTCATGTTGAAGTCACAAAATATGGAAATGATGAGAGCATTGCAAGAAGATAGTTCAACATAGCTCAAGTATAGCACAAGTCTCATATTCAATTGCATGCAAGATTTTCTCATCATCTGTTTCTATATGCCAACATAAATAAAATTGTGTGAGATGTGTCTAGATTGACATGTTTTCATTTTTGTTGATGAATTTATTTTTTATTGGAGGATTACATAAATATAGGATAAAAGTATTCCAAAAAATTTAAAATTTGTTAAAAGTGAAATATAAGGGACTAAAAGATTGCACTATATATTTTGAAAACTTATTTAGAAGTTAAAAATAAAGTTTAGACCATAATGATAATTTCAACAATAATAAATTTAATTATTTTAAATTATTAACTCTAACTATTCATGTGTGAATAAATGTTGACTTCTCTAGGTAGCCAAAAAATCCTTCCAACAATGTTTCTTCAACCCTTTGGGCAACAACAATATCAATAGAGGAAAAAATAACAAAATTATTTGTATCAATATTATAGATATCTACTTTTTAAATGGGAATGCCATAGATCTAAAGCAAGAAGGAGATCTTAGGAAATTATGAAATATTTCATTTCTTACGAATCTCAACAATGATATGGGCAAAGTATAGGGTCACTATTATTGTTCATAAACAAAAGAATAATGCTTCTGAGAATCGATTCCATAAGCTCTAAAATGATGAGGCACGGCCATGTTTATAGTCTTCAACTAAATTTTGAGAAGATATATATAATTTTAGAGGTCCTAACTTATTTGGATTCTAAGTTAAGTAAAATATGTTAAATAAGTGAGATGTTTGATATATCTATAGTAAACAAGATTTTTGGGTGCAAATATTGTGTAGAAGATTTACACCATTAAGATTTTTGACCACTCCCATTTTGAGGTACAAACGAACTTAAGGCTCAAGTATTGAACATTGTATTCTATTCTTATATTGTGGGTTTTTTCAAACAAAGAAATAAAATTTTGTATAACCTCATTATTCTTAAGGATCACACAAAATCCACATAGGGTTTTGAAGCATGCCAAATAAAAGATTGAAAATTGATTTTTTTACAAATTTGTCATTATGACGACTATTCAAGTCTAAGCTTATCCTTTAGGCATGACTAATGAATTTTCCCTTTAAAGCTGATCAAATTATATTGAACAATAGAAAATACAAAATGATTTTTCTCCAACTCTTAGAGGACCAAGTGATGTCGTTTGAAAATTGATGCAGGGCATCGTTTAGTTTTACTTTGCAATTTTGGATTTAATTTGTTTTTGGCTGTTTTAGTTTGTGGTTGTTCCCCGTGACATGTGGCAAGTGCTGGGTGGCAGCAAGATTTTGAGTCTTTTCTTTTGCGTTGCACATTCTGGTGTTGCCAGTGACATCGGTTGGAGTGGGAGATCGCCCCAGTTAGTTGGACTTTTGTTTTGCTGCCAGAAAAGATAGGGGACGGTTTGTGCAGGGTCCGATTCTGAAGTTAGAGAGGGCGAATTGTCTCTGGCAAGAGAGGAGAGAGAACGGTTGGGGAGAAGGCTGTGTAAGTCGCCACCCTGTAGCCTCAAAGATTCTGCCAAGAAAAAGAGACAGAGACCAACGGTTTGTTTTTTTCTTTGGATTGGAAGAAGCCCGAGCTGGTTTGCAAGCCGTTTCTGCCAGTAAATTCTGGTATAGAGGGATCGACTGGCAAGTACGAAGCCGAGTTGAATCGACAGCCAATGCACATTGGACTGTGGGTTGCATTTGGGGTTGAGAACACAGTATATCGATTCATTCAGAACCTTTCACTCAGACTTTGCACCGATTGAGATATATATTTGAAGCTCTGTTTTCTTGCATTGAGGATTGTAATAGCTTTGATTAATACAATAAACTATGTGTTTCCCTCTCGATGACTGTAGCTTTGATTTTGCTCTGTTTTCTTTAATTGATGCATGAAATTGCTAATGTCCCTGTCGCCTCAGCCAGCAGTTTTCTGAAATTACACGATTGCCATTAAAAATTCTCTTTTGCAAGTGTATAGTCTTTAATTTTAAGCTTCTAAAAATGATAATATCTGTTGTGTTTTTTATAAACAACATGCAATTCAGGGGCTAAAACATTGCCAAGCAGTAAATAATGGATAATGATTGAATTTAATCTTCCAAAACAGGGGAAGAATGAGCGAACTGAATCCTCGAAAGCGAGAAAGAATGAAATAAATGGAATGAAAGAATGGGAGAATCTGTACGAGAATAGGGATCGAGGTTAAGATGTAGCAAGTATTACAGGCAAGGCCCGGAGGTAGTGCAGGCTAGGACTCCTGCACTCTCGGTCAAAATGGGTACTAATCTTCCATCAGCAACTTTAAATTGCTGGCCTGTCTGGTAGAGGGGAAGTGCTTTGCCTTTGCCAGACGGAACGAAGTATGCCCCGTTCAAAAATGTGTCCCTCACAGACTTCCACAGCCAACTCTTTCCATTGGGGCTCTCACGCCATGTCACCTGCTTCTTGTACTCCTCGTTGGGGCCCACAAAGCGATTGCCCTCACATCTAATCATAGGGTGGGCACTCCCTCTAATGGCGTATATACCCCAGGCCTCATAGTTGTTGTTCGCCACGTGCGCATACCCAAGTCGGCACCTGCCCACAAAAACAATCCAGAACATGTCAGTTAGCCAAATCGATTATAAGTGCAGTCATTGACGAAAGGAGTTAGCCAGTTAAAAGCACGAGAAGTTGAATTTAAACGAATTACCTTGGCGTGCGCTTCAATAAGCCAGGTCCAAAGTGGTTGAATGCAACAGTAACTCTCATGTCTTTATCAGCTGTATAATCATCGCTGTGTCCCAAAAGCATCACCTGTAGTGTTTTATTGCACAGCCTAACATAAGTCATTCTTCCATATTCACGAAACCAGTCTATAGTAATTAATTCTGCAAAATTTGTCTCTTACTTTGTCATGGTAAGAGAAGCGGTTGCTGGAAATGGTAACTGCGGTGGAAGCAAGCGTGACATCTACAAGTCCATCTGAGCAACTGGAGAGGCTGTTATGATCGATCCAAATGTCTAGTGAGGTAACAACTGAAATTCCATCTCCATCTTGTGTATCAATCATCTCATCGCTCATGGATTGTGAAAGGAGAAAGTTGCCAGCTACACTTGGCTTCCAGTCGTGGATGTTTAATCCGTGAATGATAATGTTGCTGACATTGAAGAGGCGTATGCAAGGCCCGTTGCTGATGTGAACATTTGAGCCCCTTGCGTCGATAGTCTTGTGGCTGGCGAAGAACAGGGGTATCTGAAGCTTTATCTGCATATCACGGGCGAAAACTATCCACAGAGGACCATCGCGAGTAACTCCGTATCTTAAGGTCCCCGGCAAGGGATTTGCAGCATTGTCATCCGCGCTGGTGACTGTGTACATCCTTCCTCCTTTGCTGCACTTCCAAAGCCCACACCACAATCTGCAAGTTCCATTCTGTTACTTTTCTCTGCCCAGTGTGGATCTCTTCTCCAGCAATTGTGTACGACATTATATGAGGAAGCGGCAGTAGACAAGGTGGCCTGGAGATTGAGAATAATCAACAGTATCATGGAGGCAGCCATAAAGAGTCTCTGTTCCATGAATATGATTACAGAGTTTGGCAGTGAATGAATCCTGTATTCGCCTTGAGATGCCTTAGTCAATCGATTCAATCCAAAAGAAATTAAAAAATGATTAGTGATCAGCTTCAGTAGTCATGTTGTATATTTTCCGTGCGTTGGTGTATATATAGGGAGAGGCTTGCATAACCTGTGCAGATAGCAGCGAGCCGCCACAAAGCCTGCCAGAGCATGAACGAATGAAGATCAACATGATGTAGTCAATCCACAATACCGACGCCGCAACGAAGACGCGGACATTTGACAGGGGGCGTCCTCAGATTTATCGCTTAAAAATAACATAAGCTCTTCCTTATCAAACAACTTGTTTTCTTCCAGAATCCACCAATTAATATTTGTGGGATGCCGTAGTGCATAATTTATGTTGATCGAAAATGTATGTGTTGGGACTTGGTTGCACCATTCTAACGTCTGCTCATTACTCTGAGCCATTACACAATTACATGATGTCACCGGCGGCTCGTTCGTCGTTCATTCACTACATTCTATTAATTAGAAATTACAGTTACGTCTACCAGAATACTTAGCTAAATCTCCAGCCATAATTCCTTGTAGATGAGATGGGCGGAACCTTTCTTCTCCATTTTCTTTGTTTTATATGTCAGTTCCTTGAGTTTTTATTAATTTTTATTATTCAATTGTTATTTGTTAGTATTCTAACTTTTTTACTCTATTTTGTCCTAATTTTCCTTTTTACATTATGCTTTATCAGTTTTTTAGTTAGATCTATTTTTAATTAATAGTCTATAATTTTTTCAATTGTCACTCCTTATTATTCTTCCTTCTTCTTTTATTGTATTTAATGTTTTATGATATTATATTATCAGTCTTTTATATCATATGATTTTTTTAATAATGGAGCGCTTGGGCGGGACAGTACGCGGGGGAGGCATTTCTAATTCTACGCAGGCGGGAGATGAAGAATCGGATGAAGAAGATGATGACGGCGGGTGGACTCACAATATTGGGGTCTGCGCTGTTTGTGGTGGACTGGTATTAGGGTTTGTTGGTGGTTGGCGGGAGGATTTGGCTGTCTGCGGATGCCCTTCTTTCTTCCTGGGGTTGGTTGTGCGTTCGTGGGGGGTTTGGTCTTTGGTTGAGGCCAGATTTGTGCCTGGCGATAGTATTCTTGTGGAGGGTCGTGTTCCTTCTTCCGAGGGGTGGCCTCTTTCTCCCCTTTGGTGGGTGGACCTTCCTCCTTTGTTGGTGAAGGCAATTTCAGGATGGGTCGGCTTCTTTTCTTATCTTGGGCCCCTGCCTTCTTATGATTTTCTTTTTTTGCCTGGGTGTTTGGAGGCTTCCTGTTTTTTTGTGGGACTGTGTGGCAGTTGGCATTGCCCTGATAGGATGAGCTTCATAACTGTGTATTTTAAGGGCTTCTATTGCCTTTGCTTGTTCTAAGTCCGTTTCACAGATTTTTGGTAGTTTCTCAGCCCCTTCTTGGCCCCTGTTCTCATCTGGTTTCCTTTTATTGCTTGGGGGTTCCGTTGCTTGTGTTTTTTCTGTTGGGATATCTGGTGGCTATTTCAACCCTGACTGGGAGAGCTCTTTTTTTTTTTATCTGAGGGTTGCTTTGTTTGCTTCAGCTTCAACTCTGTCCCGTTGGCAGGAAAATGCTAGTTTCTATGTTTCTTGTCCCTCCCTGTTCCTTAAAGTGTTGTTTGTTTTATTGGGAGAGGTGCTTCTACCATTGAGTCCTTCGGGGCCTCTTTGGGGTGCTTTCCTTTTTAGGATGGGGTCTATGTGTCTTTGTTTATTTCTTCTAACCTCTGGGTTTTGTTGTAGTGGGGGTTTATCTGTCCCTCGCCTTCTTGGTTCCATGGCTTTGCTTTTCAAGTTGCTTTCGTGCATCCTTGGCTTATTCTGGTATTTCCTATGGAGGTGGTCCTATCTTCTATTGAGGGGGAGATGGATGTGGCTGGAAGTGACTGTTCTCCTATAGAGGTGGAGTGGGATGCGGCTTGTTGTGCTTGGAAAAGCTATTGGGGGGCTATTGAAGCCCTGTTTTATGGTGGTTTGGGTTTTGATGGGAACCTACATGCTGCGCTCTTTTCTTTATCTTCAATGGAGGTGGAGATATTGATTTGGAAGCAGATCTTTGAGATTTTCAACCCCACGATCATTGACAATTGCAGCTATGTGAAGCTGGGTTTTCTTTTCTATAGAGGTGGAAAGAACAAATGACTTTTGAAGGATACTATTGGAGCTTTATGCTTTTGTGTTTACCTTTCCTATAATTTTGGAAGGGGTGCTTTGCTAGACTCTGCTACTTCTGCTGGTGGAGCTTTGATCATGATTTGTACTATGAAAAGTTGTATTGGGTTTAAGGTCCCTGTCAAAACCTTGTGTCATGGGCTGATGGTCTTGTCTATAACAATGGAGTGTAATGGGTTGTTGGGCCCATCAAAACCAATGAAGTCAAGATTCAAGTGATTTCTTGATGCTCTTCTTGGCAACATGCTGGCTTTTGGCTAGTTGCTGTCTTGTTGTGTCCCTAGTTTGCTGTTGGTTGTACTTTAGTTTATCCTTTGTACAGCTTGTTCATCTTGGTGTGGGTTTGGGACCCCTGTAAGTCCTGATGGTTTCGGGCCCATTCAAAACCTTTTTTCCCCATCTATCAAAAAATCTATATCACAACCCTTGTTATTATTTTCCCTCTTTAATACTTTTTATTTTTTAGTATTTAATAAACTATGACTTTTCATAGTCTATTATATTCTTTGTTTAATATTCATCTTCACTTGGTTCTTTTATTTTAACCTTATTATTAGAGTATTATAAGTTTACTGATTAATTAATAATATACATGTGTTTTTCATTCCTAGCAATAGCCTATTTTTCTAATAATAAGCTATGTCCCTCAAATAAATAATAATATTATTGTTGTTACTATGTCTTTTGCTATCCTCATAATTTTCCTCACTCCATTATCTTCTTTCAAATCACTTGAATCTTGCTTCCTCTAATCAAGTTTTTGGGTTTTGTGTCTTTGAATCCTCCCAATCCCTCTCCTTTTTCTATCCTAGTCTACTAACTCAACTTTTTATTCCCCTCTCTATTTTCTTATCATCCCGATGATAGGTCATGGAGTATGATCCGAAATGTTGATGGAAAAAATTGTACACAATTTAACTAAAAATATCGAGCACTAATTGTCGTGGACTCTGGAAACAAAATGTTATTGATATGAGTGATTTAATTTTTTTGTGTAAACGAAAAATCAAGACAGACAATTACTAACCTGAAAATTGATGAGATAGATGTCTGAAAATAAATAAACAAGTAAAGCTTTTCGGTTCAAAATTTGACATTAATATGTTCTACAATATGTCAAAAGGAGATTCTTCAAATTGTTTATTCCCTACAAGATATTGATGATTTTGGTGCCTATTCAATTCAAAAGTAAATTCATTTCATGCAAGATATAAGAATACATCTATGAAACAACAATGTTTAATCTTTAGTCTCATGTGAACTTGCATTCATAGGAACATAAAACATCGGATGTGCCTCATACAATAATCTATAGAATTAAGAGGCTTTCCTTTTTTATGATCATCAAGAAAATCTATTTTTCATGGACGAGGAAAGGATAAATATTACAATATGAAATAAAGTTTTGAAAACTAGTCTATGTTGGAAACCATGGATCATCCGGTAGATAAAAATTGGTTATTTCCCAATATCACTATACTAGAAACTTCTAGAAATATTCCTGAAGCCCTAAGTAAACTTAACATCTATACATGTATGAATACAAAATAATAGGTGAACTAGTTAGCTAAAACAACCCGTTCACATCAACATACTGAATATTCCATTTATTTTTATTATTTTATTTCTCTGGTTATTAATTGGTGATCCCATAATAGTTTACCTTGATCTTTTACCTAAGTGGGACATTTAAGTTGACATTTTAAACATTTTTTTTTGTCACTTGTAGCAAACAAACTCATAATAATTTGAAGTGATGTAAACTAGTGATTATTATGATTTTGTGTCAATATTCTTTCTATCTATTAGAAAATCATTTGTGCTGATTTCTAATCATTGTAATAGATTTTTTTTATATTTTATCATATTTTAATCAAGGATGTATATTCCAAAATCTATATCTTTAACTAGAAATATGATAGAATCCTAAATTCTCAAACATTGATAATCAATATTGATATTTGTTGCATGCGTATATCTCATAATATTCTTTTGTATATTTTATTTATTATTAAATTTTTAATTAACATTATTTATAATCTAGAGTTGTTTTAGTTCATGGTACACAGTGTTATTGTATATATCAAAATACTTTTTATAAGTTGCATTGAAACAAGGATATTGATGCAATGCATGTATGTAGTTTCTAAAGATTTTTGATATTTTCTATTTTATCATATGTGCCAAAAAAGAGCATCTTATTTTTTTAAACCCTATATTCACTAAGAATTAGAGAAATATCATAATTAAATATTTATGTTATAAATTACAATTTCTATTAATTTCACTTTCAAAATTGTAACCCTACAATGTTTAACGTTGCAGGGGATGAACATATCAAAAGACCATGCCTCAAAGGGAATTATAAATAACAAAACCGCAATGGGTGCATTCCAACAAATAGAACATTATGTTTCAAAGGACATTACTCAATACATGGGAGGTCACACCTTAGGGAGTATCATACATGACACCAACACTAAGAGAGGACAAATCATGGAATGAAGGGCAACAACTTAGAGGGTATCAAGCACAATTTAGACCAAAATAAACTATAAACACATTCTCCCACCAACCAATAAAACTATGATAAGTAAAACACATTCTTTCTATAGGTAATGAATAGCAATTTTTTACTGCCGCCACCAAATATTACACAACATTCATGTGTGTTAGATCATATGCACACAATTTTGAATATAAAATGTAAGGGATAAATACACCAATAAAATACATGACCTTTTCCATTTGTAATCATTTTTTTCCTATCAAGATTTGACACATTGCTCCTTTCCTATGCCTTTACAAAGTTATTTAAAAAATAGCAAAACCCACTAAAACTAGTCACTTGAAGGATTTTTCTAATCGATGGAGCTTTATGTGATGATAATCAGCGGATAATAAAAATATACCATGTTGCTTAATTTGCGCTAAAATATCAAATAAAATTCCACCACCTATTCGATCTCATTTAAACTTAACACAACCCACCAAATATTATGACGTAACCCCCATTCACTCATCGATAGTGTTGAATTAATATATCTCACGCTATAACTAAGCCATGGCCAGCTAAAAGTTGGGATATATTGACCTTTTAACCATCCACTCGAGACCTACTTGAATATTCATGATCTTCCCCTTGAACGAATTTAACCATTAGGTGCTTTAGAGAATGTAACAAATTCCAATAAACCATTCTCCATGTGCTAGACAACCTATGTGAACAACCCAATGCCAGTAATATGAAAGACCTTTGGCTACCGAGGAGTATGCCTATTAATGACCATTATTATTTTTTTGATGTTGATGGTTGGTTGTCAATCGCCATGGTAATAGAAACTCTTCACCTAAGTTTAGGATGAAAACCTTGTTAAGTGTTAAAAATTGGGGCTTCCTTATTTTAGAGTTGATACTCTATAAAGTTTGATATCATGGGGTGCAAACATATCAAAAGGCCATGCCTTAGGGGGTGTTATAACTAAAACCACCATGAAGGGTGGATTCTATGAGAAAATATGAGTCAACCCTTTCATAAATTTTCATCATGTATAACTTAAGAAGTACAATAGGAATTTTATCAAGCGTGGTTGAATGGAGAACCTCATTGGCCATTATAGCCCTTTCTAGAGTATCTTTACTTAACACAAACCACCCCGCTCATCTGAAATAATTGATGGAAGGAAACTTGCTAATCTCATAGAAAAATATTTAGTGAAGATTTTATAAATTGTGTTGCATAAAGCAATTGGCCTGAAATCCTTAAATGATGAGTGGTCAGATTTCTTTGGGATCAGAGCCACTAGAGTGACATTTAAATTTTTTAAAATGTTTATGCTTATTCTTGATTATTTCAAGGCTAGAAGAATTTCTCTACCCACAAAGTACCAACATTTCTAAAAAAATAGCAGAAAAAAGCACGGGTGACCTCTTTACTGTTCTCAATTGGACCCAGAAAGAAGTTTGTGACCTGAAGAACCATGTTACTAATCTCAGCAACAAGGTTATGGATTTGGAGCAGAAGTGCAGCTGGCTTAGTAGAGATAATGATGAACAAGAAACTCCAATACCGAGAAAAAGACAGCAATTACAGGAAGATAGATTGGCTAGTATTGAATGTAACTGGGCCAAGATTGGACAAAACATTAGAGCCACTGTCGCAAATAACTACAACATTGCAAGGCATAACACAATCATCATAAATACAATGGTGGAAAAGCATGAAAAAAACCAAATGGCTCGCTGGTGGTGGATTTGGATACGGACAGGGGAGGCAGCAGATCGGCTGGTGAAGGGATTTCGACTCGTACCAGGGAAAACATAAAGAGGAAAATCCTGACTTCTTCACATACGGTTCAAATTCTCAAGCAGGGGTTACAAGACATGCAGAATGTTGAAAAAGAAGCTGAGGAATTAATGAACACCTTGGAGTAATGTGGTGTTCTGTTTGCTGGTTTTTTTGGGCGGTCCTTTTCAGGCCCTGCTGTCTTTTGGTGTTGTCGTCTTTTTTTTAGGACAACTGTCTGGTTGTTTGTACTTTTTCTGCTTATCTTTTGTTGTTCAAACTTTGTGGTTTCAGGTCCCTGTAAAACCTGTTTTTTCCTTTTCAAAAACATTTCTAAAAAAATATGGGTGTATAACCATCTAGACTTGGGGCTTTTTCATCCGCCATAAAAAATACCACATTCTTAACTTCTTCAAGGGTAAAATTTGACATCAGCATTTTATTTTGGTCCTTAGACACCAAAGCAGGAATGTTGTTGATTATTTCATTGTTAGCAAAAGATTTGTGTTATTTTAAAGGAGAAAGAAGTTATTTAAAGAAGAGGACTTCCTCTTTCCTAATGTCGTCATCTATTGATAATACATTAATTGAATCAAAATGGATAGAGATAATTCAGTTTGCCTATCTCCTAATTTTTGCAGAGGTATAAAATAATTTAGAGTTTCTATCTCCATCTCTTAACCATAACTCTCTAGACTTTTGTCTCCAATAGAATTCTTCCCAGGAAAGGACTTAATTCTAGTTTAGCTTTTAAACTCTTCTCCTTCTCAAACAAGGGGCCATCCATTTGTTTCTTGATGAGAACTTCATACAAAGAGGCCAAGTCCCATTCCACTCTTCCCTTCTCTGAGAATATATTCTTACAGTCATTCAAATTCCAATGCTTGATATTTTCCTTTAAAATTTTCAATTTTTCGCTAAGCTAGAACATTCTAGACCCTTCTATGAATGGAAAACCCAACCACTATGTTTTTAGAAGGGGGGAAATTTTTTTATCTCTAAACCACATTCTTTGAATTTATAGGTATATTTGCAATGAAAACCTATCTTCAAAGATGGATAAGGAGATTGGGAAATAATTAGAGACAACCAAAGTGTGAATAATGGATGAAAAGTCCAAAGGTGCATTTAAATAGTTCTAAGATAGAAAGAAGTAATCCTATCTTTCAACTATTTGGGAGAAGTCCTTCCACTTGTTTTTCCATGTAAAAGTGCCATTTTAAAAGTATAGTAATACAACCTTTTCCTCAATATAAAATTACTAAAATCTTCCATAACTCTGGATGGAGGAATAATTCCTCCACTTTCTTTAAAGGCATTCAGAACTACATTGAAATCCCCAACAAAAACCATGATATCAATTTTGATGGGAGAGGAAACTAAAGAAAACTACCTCCATAACTAATTTTTTTTAGAGGTAGATAAGGGGCCATGAATATTAATATCCAAAAAAAAATTATTTGATTTCAAACACCAGAGAGATGCCCCAATCCAGTTTTCATGAGAGGCTAGCAAATTCATCTTCACATTATTTTTGTTCTAGAATATTGATAATCCCCTCGAGGCCCCCGATGTCAAGGAGGCAAGAAAACCCTAATTTGACCAAGCATAAATTTTTTTAAAAGTTGATGACTCAAAAAAATTTGTTTCCTATAGAAGGAAAATATTTACAAAAGTACCAAAGATTTGACACTTGATTAAGTGTCACTTGTTAATGGTGTTTAATCCCCTAACATTCCATGAAAGAATCCTCATTTTTTTTAGGAGAGATTTTGTCTCTCCTCATTTTGAGATTTAATTTGAATGTTTTGCACCCCACAAGTGTCTCAAGTTTTTTGGATTTGGAACTTGACCCTTCTCCATCCATTCCCAAAATAGTATTTTTGGAAGAAGACCTTAATTTTTTTTCTAGAGTTGTTTGAATGCCAACTACTATCTCTAATTGAGTTTTATGACTGTTTCACATCCTGCCTCTCTTAACCTTTGGAGAATTAAGATTATTTATCTCTGAGTCCATTTGGGAAATCCAAGGAGAAGCTACCTAAGTCAAGGGAGAGGAACAAACAAGATTCTCCAGATCAGATGTCAAATTGTGAACATGAGTTACTTCTTTTTGAGAATCTGTTTGGGAGATGGGGAGGGGGTGGACTTAATACCCACATCTGATTCCCTAATAATTTCATCAGTTCCCTTTGCAATAAAGTCTTTCCAAACCTTTTCTATCAATTCATTGACCCAATTCATAGTAATCATATTTTGTATTAAGTGGTTTCAAGCAATTTATAGTTCAAATTATTTTAAAAGAAAAACATATGCAACAAAAGATATGAGTTTATGTTATACTATCTACGTGATTTCGAATATAACAAATAATGATATTAGAATAATAGGAAATGCATCTCTTAATGTTAAGATCAAGTACTAGGGTAAACCCACAATAGTGGGTTACAATTTTTCAAACGAAGAAAAATTAGAAATGCTTATCAAAAAATTTAAAACGGTTTACCCCTTCTAATGAAGGGGGTTTGAATGAACCACTTCACCCCCCTTCTAATGAACCCTCCCCCCTTCTAATGAACCCCCCTCCCTTCTAATGAACCCCTTTTTTCACCTTCCCCTCCACCATTTCAAAATTTATGCATTTTTTTGACTATCAAAGCTTGGGAAGGAGGTGAAAATGGAGTTAACTTGATAAACCAAGTTGCATGATTGTAGTGATTGAAACGTGCTTTCCAACAACTGTAAATTTAATATATATATATATATATATGTTTATATATTTTATTTTTTAGTTTTACTATACATAGGTTTTTCACTGAATGTCAAGTTCGATGAAAAATCATTGTGAAAAAATAGTAAATTTGAGGGAAAAAAATTTGAAAAATATATATCCACTAGGTATTGATGTCCTCGTTCTAGCAAAAAAATAAAATTTTAATTTCAATACATACCAAAAAAGTTATGCGAGCCGAAGTGTACCTATGTCTAAATTATAAATGTTTTGACTTCAAAACTTAATTAAAAGAAAAATATTCAACAAAAAGCTATGAAACAAAATGAAAGAACTAGACAGTTGTGTTACCAACCTAAATTCAAAAGAATTAGAATTTTATTCTTTGTAAAAAAAAAGTTATGCGAGCCGAAGTACACACCACTTTTTAAAAATGTTGTTTACTATTAAAAACTAGTTATCAAAGGGGATGCAAAAAAATTACAATTTAATTACAATTTTTTTTTTTAAAATACATTTAAAATCTACATAAAAAATCTCACAAATCACTAGTTTACATCATTTTCAAATTCCTAATAGTTTACCTACTATAAGTGTCAGAAAGTAAAGTTTTCTCTGAAAATATTGATTTCAATGTCAAGTTTGGCCAAAATGTGTAACCCATTATTGTGGGATGACATTAATAAGAGGTTGCTTTATTTATTGTAGAGAGAATTTACATTGAATGGTATGTGTAGTTTACAAAGTACCAAAACACAAGACTTTTTCTTAGTTAAGAATATATGTGTATAGATAGGCATAGTTGGGTTACACAATAAGAAGTTAAAGTAGGTTATCATGTATTTTCAATTACATCTCATATGCATGGATAATAGAGGGGGTTCCATCATTTTAATAGTGGTGATCACAATATATCTCCCTTAGGAAAGTGAAAAGCACCTCAACTTTGGTGCAACTATATTAGAATGATGAAAATGTACCTTGCAACTTTTCTATATATAGATCTTGCACTAGAGGCATTGTTTGGCATAAAATTTTTAATTTATGTACATTTCATGGCAACAATCTATTATAGTTGAAGTGAGAAATTGGACATAAGTTCCAAGGCATTTTGGTTTATTAATAGATGAACACGAATCTTCCATCATGGTTGTGGAGTTTACTGGGATGAAAGGAGTTTGCATACATTTGGTTGTGTTTCCATTAGATAGTTGAATGATATCATGACTATTGCATTGGCGGTTTCTGTCACACCAAAAGATTGATCTCTTAGTTCCCTATACAATCGCCAAATTTATATAAGATCTATAGATAGGGAAATAAAATCAAAAGAGTTTAAATGCATTGAAGAAAATAAAAAAATTAAATCCTATCAAGCACCATGAAGTACAAACTAGAATGAAAATAAAAATAGTAAACAAAGAAACTGCAAACCGATTTTCAAACTAGTGTTGATTGATCTCCATGGCTCTTCTCCACCTGCACAAGGATGCAAGATTTCAAAGGTTGATTGTTGGAGGAATGTTGGTTGCTCAATTCTGCAACATAACAACTTGATGAAGATGATAGATGGCGATTGAAGACTTATTTTGATAGAGTGAAGATGCTAGAAGAAGATTCCCTCGAAGAATGATTTTGACAGCATAAGGATGTCTGAAGATTCGATCCAAATGGCTTGTAAAAGGTTTGATTTATAGATTTTTGATGTGGACAGAGATAAGATTTGATAAGATTGATAATGATTTGATTTTTTCAAAAGAGGAAATACAATGAGATGAGATAAGATTTTCGAAAGATAGAAAGATTTTGATTTATTGTTTTAAAGGAATTAAAACAAGATAAGATAAGATGTGAAAAGATAGAAAGATTTTGATTATCTTTCAAAGGAAATAAATCCTTAAAAAGATGAGAAGGATAATTGATGAATTATCTAATTAAATAAATTAATTAGATGCACATGAGTTCAAATTTGGAAAGAAAGCGAGAAGATCCTTTTAAGATTTTATTAATTAAACAAATTTTGGATTTATTTAATTAACGTTGAATTTATGATTTATTAGAGGAATGAATGAAAATGATTTAATTAATTAAATAATATAAATTATTTAATTAACATTAGAGGAATGGATGAAAATGATTTAATTAATTAAATAATATAAATTATTTAATTAACATTAGAGGAAAGGATATAAATGATTTAATTAATTAAATAATATAAATTATTTAATTAACATTAGAGAAATTGATGGAAATAATTATGAATTTAATTAAATAAATAAAATTTATTTAATTAAATATATGATGACATGGGTACCTAGGGAAAAACATGATACAAGGTGTCTAAATGATTGACTTGATTGGTATGGATTAAGGATTGACTTGCATTTGGATATTTGCTTGGAATGTTTTGATTGAGTTGATTGGATGCAATGGTTTTGATGAAGATGATTGATTTGGTTGAATGGTTGAATGATTGGATAGAAGAATTGATGTGATTGGAATGATTTTATTGCTTGGATTTTTGCTGTATATTTGATTTTTTTGGATTTTTTGGGGATATTTAGATTTGATTTGATTTTTTTTTTTGAAATGTTTTGTTTTTTTTTTTTTGATTTTGAAATGTTTTGAGTTTTTTTTTTTGGAATTTGAAATGTTTTGATTTTGTTTTTTGGATTTTGAAATGTTTTGATTTTTTTGGATTTTGTTTTGATTTTTTGGATTTTGTGATGTTTTGATTTTTTTTTGAAATTTTTTGATTTTTTTTGGATTTTTGTGATGTTTTGATATTATTTTTTAGATTTTTTAAATTTTTTGATTTTTATTTTTATTTTGAAATGTTTGGAGGTGTGAAAGGATGAAAATTTGAGTAGCCTTTGTGCTAGATACCAATGACAAGGGGAAAAACCAAGTCTAGGTGCAAGGATATAGATGGGATTGATGGATGAAAAGGTGGGTGATGGGATAAGGGATAAAAGGTTCATGATATATGGATGGATGATATGGATGTATGCATCATAAGAGGGTAAGGATGTGATCTCCAAAGACTGTGTCGCATATGAATAACATGCCCCATTCTAGGTACAAGACTTAGGAATTTTCATGACAAAGCTTATGACAATAGGATAATGATAGGCTTATTTAGAAGGATGAGGTATGTCAAGAGATACCCAAAACATGTTTCAACATTTTTCCCCTATTTCTTCATCAAGATCAAAAGGAGAAGGGTGGATGAATGGACTCAATATGATAGTTATGTATGATGGCTAAATATGGTAGGTAGGATGGAAATGATATGATATGAAAATGATAGGTTGGATAGATAAGACATTGTGCCCCCAAGTGTAAGTGACATAGAAGTTCAACCTACACATGATGCCTATTTGCTAGGTTTTCATCATGGTACTTATCCAGGGTGCCTATTTACCAGGTTTTCATCGTTGGACGAAGGGATTTCTCTTTACTTTTCTTTTATTTTTATTTTTATTTTATTTTTGACTTTTTGAATTTTTGGATAGGAGAAGGGGAATATGGATGGGAGGGACTCAAGTGTCTAGTTCCATGAAAGTTTATAGTCCCACTAGATATGGATTTCATTGCATGGACCATCTCGAGTTCTCATTATGCTCATAGATGTTGGTAAGGAATGACATGAAAGGGATGGATTAGGTAGATGGTAGATTATGAAAGTCTTATGTAAGAATGAATGGGGAATAGTGGATGATGATGTGGATTGAATAGGACTTGTGCAAAAGGATGGATGAAAGGTTTATGCAAAAGCATGGACCATAGGAAGATGGTGGGGAAGATATGTAGGATAGTAATTGAAGGATGGGGAGATGGAGGTATGTGGGATTGTTGTGAAATGGAAGGGAACAATGACCAATTGTTGCACACACTGTGATAAATGTTGAAGCTTTTGATGTGGATGGGGTGTAGGAAGCAATGGAGATGTTTTCTTAGGAGGTGGTGGATGAAGTGATTTAGGTACCCACATAGACTTAGTATTTTTATGATTTTTATTTTTCTTGTGGGTTTTAGGAATTTGAGACTTTTGAATGGAATGAGAATGTGGGATGGAAGTGGATGGTTGGGATTTTTGTGATGTGAATGCCTCATTTGACTTGATTTCTTTTTTCTTAGGTACCCAAACCATTTTAGTTTTGGCCTTTACTTTTAGAGGTATGGGCTTATATAAATTTTTAGATGGATTTTGCTTTGACTTTTTGTATTGATTTCCTAAGTCATGAGAACCCTTAGGATTTTTTACTTTATAGGTAGAGGCATTGAAATTATTGCTTTTGAATCCCTTGGGTTTCGTGGAATGAGTGGAAGCTTCATGTTTATACACTGTGTGCATTTGTTGGTCATGATTAGGAATGTTAGGGTATTTATGGATGGAGGGATAAGGGGATTGGATAATGGGGATATTAGGTGCTGGGAGAAGTGGAGGTAGATTAGATGGAGGAATATTAGGAGTTGGAAGCATTGGTGGTAGAGTGGATTGAGGGATATTAGGAGTTGGAAGTAATGGTGGTAGAATGGATGGTGGAAGGTGTATGGTCACATGCTTTTGACATTTATAGGATGATGGAGGTGGAATGGCAATATATGTTTTAGGAATACGATAGGCTTTATGATGAAAGGAGGTGGACTTGGGAGGCATGGAGGAAGTACCAACATCTTTAGTTGTTGTCCTAGGGGTGTAGGTCTAAGGCCATAAGAGTGGGGAGGGACTTTGACATCGATGGGCTCCAAAATACCTTGTTCATGAAGGTCTAGACCTTTAATTTGGTGGTTCATGTTTTGGAGTGTGTAATGGACAATGGGACTAGGTGTAGGTGGAACACTAGACACGAGTTCCTTATTGGATGGAGAAGATGAAGCAAGGGAAGATAATGGTTTTTGTTGTTCTAAGGAGGAACATTCATGAATGAGGGTGGATAGACCATCAGGATATGATGGGGGACTTGCAATGGGGTCGATAGTGGGTGATGGGGGATCATTAGGATCTTGATTAGCATTGTGTTCACTTAGGTCCAATGTATTTGTTTGATCTTGTATGTGTTCTTGGGAGGCATATGTCTCATCAAGGGAAGTGGATGTTTGTGAATCATGTATGGGTGAGGTGGAAAGCTCTTGACCATGGAATGCATAAAGTTGGCTAAGAGGATCATCATTGTCTTCTTGATCATAAAAGGGGTCTTGATCAAAGATGGAAGGTTGATCATGAACATTATTGGGTATGTTATGAATGGAATCATTGGGAGGGTGTTGATCTTTATGTGGATGAGGGGGTAATGTTTCCACATGTTTAGGATTGTGCTCTTGATATACCTCACGACTTATTGGAATGGAGGTGGAAGGGGATTTCTCATGGAGAGACTGGTCATATTCTTGATGGTCAACAAAATAGGAACATGATAGAGGGTGACTTGGACTTATGAGGGGAGACTCTGGAATTGGCTCAAGGGGTTGTGGATGACATGGTTGGCTTGAAGGACTTGGCATGATGTTTGAGGATTCTTTTGTATGTTCAGGTATACGTGTTGAATGACATGGCGATAGTTGATTCCTTACTCGTAGCCCTTGGGTCACATCCTTTGGAGGTGTAGAGGTGGAAGGTGTTGGCTTAGGGTTTTGATTTTGATTGGATGATGGTATGATAAATTTATAGGGTGCATGTGCTAGATTGGTATTTCCCTTATCAAAGGTGGCATTAAGACTTAAAGGCTCTTGATTTTTTTGCCAAGGTAGACTTGGGCTCCTATGTTCTTCCAGTGATATTGATGGATGTGTTGATGTGGCATTGGAATGCGAAGAAGTGGATGGATTAGATTGGTTAATTTTATTTGATGGCTTAGATTTGGGCTTCTCAAAAAATTCAAAAATATTGAATTTGGATGATGTTGTTTTTGGAGAAGAGGTTACATTCATATTTCCATCAAAGGAATTATTAGTTATGCCCCTTGGATTATGGATTTGGGCTTGTTTATGATTATGACCATTTTGATAATTGGTGACTAGGACTAGGTTGGTGATAGTGATGATGTGGAATGATTAGATTGGAAGACTTGGATTGATTAGGGTTGATGGTGATTGGATATGAATGTGTTGGAAGAATGTGTAGAGTGACTTTATGTGTTTGGTTTTTAGCTTGATTGGACAATGTTTAAATGAATCACACATGTACACACATGAATCACACACACAAGACACATAAGTAAGTTTGAATTTTGAAATTTGAAGAATGTAATGATGATTATTAAACAAGCACATGTGGAAGACGCATCAACAAGCCCTATGACTAGTCAAGTGGGGTATGGCCAATTAGGTCTCAAGTTAGTCTGCACAAGGTTGACTAAGGATGATTTGAAAGAAAAATCTTGCCACACAGCTGGGAGAAAGGGGTAACCAACCCTTCAACTTCACTTCCCAAAGGTATAAATTTCTTTGGGGCTTAGCCAAGAGACAAAAATTTTAACTTCCAAACAAGCGTGTCTTTCGATTCACACTTCAATTGAGGTCATCCCTAGGGGTGATGAAATCCCCTAGCAGGCCTCCTAGAAAGGGTTTGACAAAAGCAAACCAAGTGAGGTGATTGTGATCACACACACACTTGATTCACACTCACAATAATTAATTTCCCTTAGATTATAAATGAAATGTGTGTAAAACGGCTCAAGCACTTGTTCTTTTTAGATCCCAAATCAAGATGTGATGGAAGACAATGATTAATTTTAGACCCAATTTTTTAAGTGTGATTGAAGACAAGATTTTTTTTAAACCAATTGCAATGATGTGATCAACAAGATTTGATTTTATGTCCCAAATTAAAAGATGTGACAAACAAGATTAAGAGATGAAGGATGAAACGAGTGCACTTGGTTATTTTCGCTCTCCAAATTGATGTTGTGACTGATTCCAACACTTTTCTAGCTTTGTATGATTCACCAACAAGTCACAAGGACAAAAGAAACAAATTAAAAATTTGTTAGAACAAAAGTCATATGTGCTGAATAATATATGAAAATTTGAGAACTTTAACTCTATAAACATTGATAAAAACCAACACCATTGGATAGCTTATGAAATTCTACCCCAAATAAAAAAAAAAGCACTGAAAAAGACCAAAAAATGACCAAGATACAGCCATTTTAAGATTGACTGAAAAAATGTTGAAACATAAGTGTATGCACTAAAACAAACCTCATAAATGCTAAAAAAATTCCTAGATGTGCTAAAAGAAGTCCCAGATGCGCTAAAAAAATTTATTTTTTACAAATTTTTTAATGAAACAGTATATGCGCCATTTTGTTCCTTATAAGCGCCGAAACAGTCCCTGGATGTGCCAAAATAGCTCCTAAATGCACTGAAAGACCTGCAAAAGCACTGTTAAACCCTGGATGCACTACAAAAACCCTCAGATGCACTAAAATGGAAAATTTTGTCAAAAATCCGAATTCCAGAACGCGAAATCCTATCATAAAACCTACAAATAAATGTTAAAAATGGGGCAAGGCCCCACGGTGGGTGCCAAAATGTAGATAGGGAAATAAAATCAAAAGATTTTAAATGCATTGAAGAAAATAAACAAATTAAATCCTATCAAGCACCATGAAGTACAAACTAGAATGAAAATAAAAATAGTAAACAAAGAAACTGCAAACCCATTTTCAAACTAGTGTTGATTGATCTCCATGGCTCTTCTCCACCTGCACAAGGATGCAAGATTTCGAAGGTTGATTGTTGGAGGAATGTTGGTTGCTCAATTCTACAGCATAACAACTTGATGAAGATGATAGATGGTGATTGAAGACTTATTTTGACAGAGTGAAGATGCTAGAAGAAGATTCCCTCGAAGAATGATTTTGGCAACATAAGGATGTCTGAAGATTAGATCCAAATGGCTTGTGAAAGGTTTGATTTATAGATTTTCGATATGGATAGAGATAAGATTTGATAATATTGATAATGATTTGATTTTTTTCAAAAGAGGAAATACAACGAGATGAGATAAGATTTTCTAAAGATAGAAAGATTTTGATTTATTGTTTTAAAGGAATTAAAACAAGATAAGATAAGATGTGAAAAGATAGAAAGATTTTGATTATCTTTCAAAGGAAATAAATCCTTAAAAAGATGAGAAGGATAATTGATGAATTATCTAATTAAATAAATAAATTAGATGCACATGAGTTCAAATTTGGAAAGAAAGCTAGAAGATCCTTTTAAGATTTTATTAATTAAACAAATTTTGGATTTATTTAATTAACGTTGAATTTATGATTTCATTAATTAAATAATATAAATTATTTAATTAACATTAGAGGAATGAATGAAAATGATTTAATTAATTAAATAATATAAATTATTTAATTAACATCAGAGGAATGGATGAAAATGATTTAATTAATTAAATAATATAAATTATTTAATTAACATTAGAGGAAAGGATATAAATGATTTAATTAATTAAATAATATAAATTATTTAATTAACATTAGAGAAATGGATGGAAATGATTATGAATTTAATTAAATAAATAAAATTTATTTAATTAAATATATGATGACATGGGTACCTAGGGCAAAAAATGATACAAGGTGTCTAAATGATGCAATGTTGTGACAAGGTATCGTAAGAGGACAATTTTTTGATGTCTACAAGATCCACATGAGGCGGCTAAGCCATGTACAAACCCAAGCAGCATGCTACACCAAGGAGACCAAGGGACACACCATCTTGCAACAATCCCCCCAAACACAAGCGATGGGTTCAAACTTGTGACCTCAACTTTGATACCAATTGTTGCATTGGTGGTTTTTGTTGGACCAAAGGATCAACTTGTTAATGCTCGATACAACCGCCAGATTTATACAAGATCCACGGGAGGCGGTTAAGGCATATCATGAACCCAAGCGCCACACTGCACCAAGGATACCAAGGGACACACCATCTTTTAACAATGACTATAAGAATGTTTAGCCGTGTCCTAACATGAGTGAATTAAATTATTGTGTAAGTAGAAAATAAGGAAATAAACATGGTGAGGATAGCACTATTTCTCTAGTTAATTGAAACATTAGGAAATGTCAAAATATGACGTTAAATGGTAAGAAAAAATATAATGTCTTCATATATAATGTTTATTGTGGTTAAAGAATTGTGAGAATTTGTATGACTATTTTTTGTTAAATGCAAAGAAGGTAAATTAAAATTCCAATGATCTATACTATTTGGAAATGCATGACAATAAGTACGGTTCAAGCACAACTTGATGAGAACATAAATTAAAATAAATGTGTTCCCATGACTATTTGACGTGCACACATTTTACACCTATCTAACTCTATTGAATAATATATAAAGGGAATAAAATGAGTATACTTAAGGATCAAATCATGAGTCAAACATAACATAAACATATGTTATTTGTTGGTATGTAATTGTATTAATAGTTTCCATAAAAATAATATCATTTCAAATAGAAATTTTGAGATTTAAATATTTTCTTAACATAATATACAATTATATATAAAGAGTATTGGTAATTTAGCTTTTTTTAAAATAAAAAATCAATTGTTGCATAGAAAATTTAATGTCTATTTGTAATACAAGTAAATTAAATTAGAAAAAAAAGGAAATAGAAATAGTTCATCCATCAAAGGAAAAATAAAATAAAACAATAGAATTTATAGTAATTGGATGTCTTTTTGGGTTTAATATTTAACTACTATTTTATTTTGTTCCTTGGAAATTTATCCTTTTTCAAGGGGGTTTTTCAGCTCTCCTAAAGATAGATAGTCTATTGTTGACTATGGTTTGTGGGTTTGGGATTCTCACCCCCTCTCCATTAAACCTTGGGTTCATTCTTTTAATCCTTTGAATGAACCCTTAGATGTTATGCCTATTTGTGTGAGACTGCCTTATCTTCCCTTACAGTTCTAGTGCTCCTCTGCAAGTATGACTTTAAACCGAAGTGTATGTAATAAAAATTGAGCAGTTCAATGCAAATCACAGAAATTGTTGTTGCAAATTAGTTTCAAAGTTTAATCCCTTCATAAAGTTACTTTTGGTTTTGTCTTTAGGATTGGTGTTTTGTGCTAGTATTTAGATTATGTTGTTTTGTGTTATTAGGTGTTAGAATTTTTGCAGGGTGTTCACCAATTCTTTGACACCTGTTGTTTTTTTTGGTTGTTTTGGTGGCCTCTAGGCCTTGTCCTGCCCTATGGTTGGGTTCAAGGGCCCTTTCCCTTGCTTTTGTTACCAAAAACAATCTAGTGATTCTCAGATGATAGCTCCAAATTTTGACTAATTTAATGTTACACTCTACCCGTTATGGTACATCCTATGTCAATATTTGACACACTAAATTGAAATATTCATCATTGGGAAACAATTCACCATTAAAATAATTATTGGAGATGTTTTAAAATGCATCTTTAACCCTACATATTCAAATGAACTAAGATCAATACTTGAATAGAACATCAAAAGTGACTAAAATATTTTTTTCTTCAAGGACACAAATAATGTTAAATAAAACTTCAAAGTGACTGAAATGTTTTGTGTTTTAAATAGAAAAATAATGTTAATTAGAAAAAGAAAAGAAAAACGTAAAATCAAATTTAAATTTACAAATTTGAAGCTCATTTAGATACAAATCTAAAATTGAGCTAAGTTTATGTTACAAATTGTAAAATCTAAGTACAAACAAAAGATTACAAAGCCAAAATGAAAACTAGTCCTTGAGAATGAATTCAATTATACATAATATATTTTACAAAATCATACAAGTTCCTAATCAAAATGAAACCATATCAAAGGGAATAAGTGAAGACACATGCAATTTTCTCTATTAGAGTATCAAATATTTTACAAATATGTGTTGATCCACCCATCCTCCCATCCATAGTTGGGTAGATTGTCGAGGAAAAAAATCCTAGTTGATGGCAGTGGGATACAATTTGAAATTTGAAAACATAAAATGAGCTATCTATAGAAAGCTAGATTTATCTACATATTAACTTTTGTAAAGGCGTGCCCAAATCAAGTTATCACCTTAGAATTAATTTAACAAAAAATTATTTAGAATTTTAATAACTAAACAACTAATGACCATTAATTGACAAGTGGATTAATTATTTAGCTTTGATCATTTTTAACAAATTAAGCATGCCATGTGTAAAAATAAAGCAATACTAGATGCCTTGCTAATTTACTAATGGATATGTATCATTTGTTATGACCGATTGTTATCAATTAAAAGTTGAGGTATTGTGCCGTAGAAAAAAGAACCCTTTGCTTGACATGGGATTAATTGCTGATAAAATGGGCTTAATCTAGTGTTGTGAGGCATTTTATGCGTCCACACTAGGTCTTGGACCCTTGCAAATTGAATAACATGCTTTCAATGACGTCTTGTAAAGCTGTTGTAAAGTCTTTTAAAGGATTTTCATGCTTTTCTAGAGTTAATTAACCCATTTCTCCCTAATTAAACACTATAAAACATATTTAATTACATTATCACATCAATCTAGAAGGTTTTTGAATTAAACTTAATGAGAAACTAGTGTTGTAATGTGTCCTGCACATTCACATTGGTTCTTGCACGTTCTTAAGCTATGTTGACCTCATTTTAATGTTGTAAAAGTGTATTTAATAACACATTCATATTGATTTTTGTGTCGCAAGCCCTATTTGGCATTTACATCATCACTAATAGTCCCACATTAACCCATATTATGCATCCTGTGGCATAATTTGATCAAATAACTGACATAGTCATCATATAAGCCTAATTTTCTTACTTCTTCGCATTCTAGCTAGCAAAAATGGCTCCTGTGGGACCTGTTAACCATTAGTGGCGAATTAGTCCCATCTTGGTGGGATCCATTCACCATTAGTGGTGAATGAATCCACTTGAGCCATTTTTTGGGTTTTGAGAGGGAAAAATTAGGTTTTAAGGTTAATTTTTCTGCATGTTGGCCTTAGGGATCCAATTAACATGCAAATAAGGTGAATTTCCTATAAAATCACCTTTATATACTCATTTTTACATCTATTCATCCATTAACACATTCATATCATTCACTCATCATCTATCTTCTATCTCAAGTCAAGCAAGCTAGGGCATTTACATTGCAAGTCATCAATTTAGCTTCCTAAGTCATCCAAGGGTAGATTCTACATGTTATTTTGTAGAATTTAAAGATAAATCATCATGGAAAGGTAATCCATTCCATTGTTTCATGTTTCATTGCTTGCTTTCATCATTTTGGTTTAATTACCTAAACAAGGTTTGACCAAGGGAAACCCTCATGCCCTAACATTCAACATTTCTTCTTCTCTTCTTGTGTGTTTGCAGATTTAGGTCCCTTAGAAGATTTGAAATCATTAAAGATAAATTTACAAGGTTTTTTAAGTCCTCTCTTCATTCAACAATTCAAAGAGTCAAAAAAATCTCATTTTAGGCCTGTAAATCATATTTTTGAAAGTGAACACCTGTTCAACATCAAAGTGCAGATCAGAAGCTCCAGAATCAACTCTTGAATATTCAAAAATTCAAAAGTGGACTCATTCACCATGGGTGGTGAATGAATCCCACTCTAGGGTCAATTTTGAGTTTTCTGCATTTTTGAGCGCCCTTTTGTTAGAAACGGGTTCCAGTACAGTTTAGTACAACTGGGAGTGATTCACCCAAAATGGTGAATGGTTCCCACTATGCCTAAATTTAAGCATTAGAATAATTTTAGATGCAATTTCTAGTCTCCATCCACATTCCAGGTGCACACTTCAAGTTTCATTAAATTTTGTTTAGTTTTGCATTCGTTTCTAGGTGATTTTGCATTACACAATGTGTTTTCAAACATCACTTGTTTCTTAGATTTTGCATTCATATTTGATTAATTTCATAGCTTAGTTGCACTTCAATCATTTCATTTATTCTAAATAACATAACACATAACATAATTTGAATGAACCCTTTAGGATTTTTGGCCTAAACTCTCTCCTTTTAGGAGAAAAACCCTACAAGAGCTAGAGAAGTGCATTGGTGCATAAAATCTATAGTTGGGGTATCTAATAGTAAATGTGCTAATCCATTAACATGATCCCATTTACATCAATCAGTCATTAAATATGGTTTCTAAGATATAGAGAATCAAATAATGAAGTTGAATGCAACTCCTAAGGAACTTTAGTAGAATAGGCACCCCTTAGACGTCAGCTCTAAGACAAAAAAGAGAAAACAAATATTTAAATTTGTGAAAATTTCCAAGTATATTAATAGCATGTTCTTACAAAAACTTTAAAAAAATCACTTAGAAATCTTGATTTTTTCCATCTTGTAATAAGTGTGCATAATATTTTGTGAGTGAGTTATCTAGTGATAAGTTACTTCTCTTAATAAAGTGCATATTCACTACGTAATGAATAGATACAAATATCACCACCATGACACATCTTTGAAAAACAAGCATCCCAATCATAGACTCAAAGAAGAAACAAGAACACACACACAAGCAAGAGTAAAGCCCCCTGCAAATCCTTAAATGGAAAGTACTTTATTACTTTATGGACTGACCTTGTGAATGCACCCAACAAGGTAAGATATTTTATAGCTCATTTCCTTAACAAATGGAAATATACAAAATCCCTGAAAAAAATACAACATGGGACAAGGTAGAAACATTGATGCTCCATCCAAGTAATAAAGGAAGGTTCTTACAAAACATAACTACGTAATTCATCTAGCCTAGTGCCAAATATATTTAAGTTACATCATGAATACCATGGTCTAGTGAATCATATTTTTAATTCATAAGAAAAGAAGTTCTTTCCTCATTGTATAAGATCTTCATTAGTCAGTGCATATATTTACCATTTGTAATATATTCACCGAGGAGTTTGTGAGAATAAATATGAATGTTATTGATTTGATAATCCACCATTAAGCATGGATACAATATATAAAGGAAGAGAGGTAAAGGAAGGCGTAAGGCGTTTTAGCAAATGACAACGAATTGACTGTTACAATGTAATACGTAAATATTCACCAACATTCCCCCATTATTATATTGTTCCTACAACTGTATCCCTGCAAGCCCTATTCACCTTTTAAGTGATCCCCCCTTAAGGTTTACATACAAAAGCTTGTTGATTACAAAATATGTATTCATTCTTGAGAAAATTTTCCTTCTGAAGAAACAAATCGTAAATCAGGTGGAGCTCCATCAAGCTATCTCTTAACCCTTGTAAATGTGTAGCCCGTAGATGAATTCCCGAGTTCTTCCTCCCATAAACTCTCGAGTCATATATTCTTCAATTTTTTTGACAACAATCCATATTGATCTCTCTTAACACATGGCTCTGTCAAGTTGTCTGATGACCCTCAGAAGGGTATAATTCAGATCACAGCCTCAAGTGATCATTGGAAAACCATCCAGATTGAGCTCTATACCAAACCCCTTACTTGTATCTGAAAAATAAAACTTCAAAATATATGTATTCTTCAAATATGTGAGCAATAACAAGGAAAAACAAGAAACTAAATCCAAAAATGCTTATCATGCAAAGCATCATCTCAAATCGAGAAGCTAACTTGAGATGATGGAAATTCCTCCATCCTTTAGTGCCACCAGCCTCCAATAGATCTTGCTACAGATTATCCATTTGATGTCTTGGATGAGTCTTTGGAGGCCTCATCATATGTTGTTTTTAACTTTCCTGCTAGTGTCTTGATCTTGCAATGTACCAAAGGAAACTTGATGTTAGGATCATGAAATTTCCTTATGTTCTCACACTTGCAAATATTTTGAATGCAATATTGTTGCATCCTTTGATGAGAATCCATCTCATCATTTATGGTGTCTCGATACTCCTTGTACATGTTATGATAGCTAGTTCTACTCTAGTAATAAAACCATATACCATAATTCTTGATTATTGTTGGATTTTTTTCAAAATAACAATCATTTGTCCATTACTCTTATTCACCTTCTAATTAACCTTAGGTAATTATTCGAGTCATAGCTTAGGTGGAGTCGTAATATGGGATTCAAGAACCCCTTGCAAGAACAAATAAAGAAAATAAAAGAAAATAGGTGTTCTTCTGGACATACACCTACTAGTGTTGTTGAGAAGGGTTTAATCATTTATTTTAGATTATAATGTTTATAATTTTTGTGCTATGAATTTAATGATATTTCCAGTATGCTGATCTTTGCATTACACATGTGATATGGTTGTGTCTTCTTTGAAAGATAAGCTGTATAGCATTCATTTATTGTAGTATGATTTTATCTCTTTGATTGGATAGTCATAGGTTTTCAATATTTGGATTGGTCATTTATGGCTTTGATTTACACTTCTCGCGTTAGTTTCATATTTATGAACTAGTATTAGTAACCTTTTCTACTTTTTGGTTAAAAGCATACCCTTATTCATTAGGTTAGATAAATTCATTGAAAACCTAGTGAGGGAGTTGTACCTCGACAAAATTTAGAGAAAAGACACAAATGCAATTGTGGTGTTTTTAGAGCTATTAGCGAATTTTCACTGGTGCTAAATCTGGGTCAAGAGTTATTTGTTTGAAGCATATTTTTCCTAAGCCATTCCACTTGCTAGCATATTTTGGTGACTCCATTGGGGAATTTGAATTGACTGAAAGGTCTGACAATCTCCATCACGTCATGCAACAAGATGGTACTTCCTCATAATGATGTATTTCCTCTTTTGTAGCCAGAT
Source organism: Sequoia sempervirens (assembly GCA_007258455.2). NCBI lineage: Eukaryota > Viridiplantae > Streptophyta > Pinopsida > Cupressales > Cupressaceae > Sequoia > Sequoia sempervirens. The sequence goes on from VDFB02379711.1 coordinate 65,986,118, forward strand.
TTAGATTGGGTTGGAGTGGAGCAAGAAGACAACATATCACTATTAAATACACTCACCTAGAGATATAGGAGGAACACAAAAAATTATATGTAGGTGAATTTTGTCTTGGAAGAAGAGGAAGAGTTGGCCTAACACTCACCTACACTTTTGATTGAATGCTTTTCGAGATTGATATTCAAGTACTATGACAACCCTCCTCGTCACCTTGATTGTCAGCCTAATAGGTCATTTCATTAACCAAGGGACCCACCTGTACCTCAGCCTTAGAATCTACCTTCGGGTCGTCCACCACTGTAATTTTATTTCCTAATTTTTACTCCTGTGTAAGTTGGCTACTCTGACCATCTATGGCTTTGAATCTCTAGTGTAATAAAGTTAACCCCCTTGCCTTGTCACAATATCGTGATCTACCCCAGGGTGCCTAGAAAAGGCTCCCTAAATTTTTTGGTCAAAATGAACAAGACCCTAAGAAACACATTCTGTATATGAATGTAGTAAGTGCAATTTTAGGAGTTCAAGAAGAGGATGTTTTTGTAAGGATTTTTATTGATAGTCTGATTGACAAAGAAGCAGAATGGTATAGGGGACTCAAAAAAGAAAGCATTACCAAATGGGATGTCCTCAAAATAAAATTTCTTCAACGCTATAAAATTCCAATTAGCATTGTAGCTACTCTACATCTTTTCTTTCAGATCATGAAAAATAAGGCTGAAACAATGAGGGATTTTTTTTACCAATTCAATCAGTCTCTTCAACAAATTCCTGCTCCAAAAAGACCTAGTGAGGAGATCTAGTATCATATATTTATCTCTTCTCTAGAACTAGACATCCAATTAAACCTCAAAAGAGAGAAAGTTCAAGGGATTGAGCGAGCTCAATTGGAAGCAGTAAAGGTTGAGGATATGATTTTATCGCTGTGGGAAAAAGGAAACCAAACAAAAATGTGTAGCCTGAATTGAAAAACCTTGATCATGAGAATTGGCCAACAAAGGATGGTTTAGTCCTAATAGGATGGCAACACAATGAGATTTTTGATGAAAATTGGATTTTTGAGAGATTGTTGGACTATGGATACATCTTTTCCCACATTAATGTTGGGTTCTCAATGTTTCTAAATTTGTTTTGGAGACTGTATAGGAAGGTGGGCCTCTTCAAGAAAGTATTATTCTTCTCCCAGCTGGTTAACAGGTTTGTGTGATTGTTTCCCTTCCTTTTCCTTCTCTCGTAGGTTAGTCTTACCTTGTAAATAATTGCAATTTTGGTGTGTTCATTTTTTGCTTTTGTTTGGTATCCTTCTCATTGACTCCATGCCTAATGGAAAGGACTGGTCTTACATGCTAGGTTCTCTACATCCTTTGCAATCCTTGTCCCCAATCAAAGCCACTGTTACCTATAAATAGGACCCCCTTGTATTTTTCTAACTATCTTTCCTTTTTACCTAAGCTTTTTTTCTTAAACTTGTGTTCAGGCAGCCTTTTGTTATCGTCCTTCAACACAGGCGGGGTTTTCGTTTGTTCTTAGAACCTTTAATTTTACCACTTATATTGTTTGACCTTCATTGGTTGATGTTTTCTTACCATTTTCAAACTTACCATTCCTTCAAAAGTGGGTATATACATGCTAATAACTTGAGTTATGAGTAGCTGCCAGAAAATAGAAACTTCATCCGCAAGTTGTACCTTTGGGTGGTATTCTTTAGACTTTTCCAAACCTAGGCGGTGAACTATCCATTTTTCCACCCATAAGCTTTTTAGTGATTAATCGAATAATAGTAAGCTTAATTGATCTAACTAGTGCATTAAACAAAATAGGAAACCAACATTTTCAAATATGATATGAATAGGAAACCAATGAAGCCTTGCATACAAAAACACAGTGATATCAAAAGAAACATTTTATAATATATATATATATATATAAACATTTTTACATTGCATTGGCACTACAAAATTATTTGATTCGACTACAGAAGTTCATGTCATGGGAAAAGGACAAAAGGAGGCACTTTCAGTTAGGTACACAAAGCAAATATCAGGACATGAATGCCCTTAGTAACAGTCGGTAGGCGTTCAACTTGGGTTGGTGATAGTAGGTTCTTGTGTGACTAGAGGAATTGCACAAAGAGTCTCATATCGTTTCTTATGACTTCTGTGTGCAAAAGAGCCACAACTTCCTCCAAAGTCTCATCTTGAAGGGTCGACGCAATGTAAATGGTGTCAGCTATTAGTCCATTCTGAGGGTAGTGGCTAAGCCCGTTGATTGCCACATTAACATGATGATGTAATTTGGAATTTATCAAGCGCTCCAGTGCCCTTACACCCCAATCATGACAGCCATAAGTTCTAATGACTGTATATATAAAATTCTCTAGGATGGTTGTGTTGTGTACATGGGCTTGGCTCATGAATGCTTCTCCTAGAATGTTGTGAAGAACTTCTTCTACCTCACTCTACACTATGAAGACCTCTTTCAGTTGGTCCGATATATGCCTAATCAACAGACTAGATTCAATTTCTTCCAAGAAAATGTAGTCATTTAATAATTTGAGAGGTGAGTAGCTGTGTCAGAAAATAGAAACTTCATCAGCAAGTTGTACCTTTGGGTGGTATTCTTTAGACTTTTCCAAACCTAGGTGGTGAACTATCCATTTTGCCACCCAGAAGCTTTTTAGTGATTAATCGAATAATAGTAAGCTTAATTGATCTAACAAGTGCATTAAACAAAATAGGAAACCAACATTTTCAAATATGATATGAATAGGAAACCAATGAAGGCATGCATACAAAAACACAGTGATATCAAAAGAAACATTTTATTTATATATATAGAAATGTTTTTACATTGCATTGGCACTACAAAATTATTTGATTCAACTACAGAAGTTCATGTCATGGCAAAAGGAAAAAAGGAGGCACTTTCAGTTAGGTACATAAAGAAAATATCAGGACATGAATGCCCTTAGTAACAGTTGGTAGGCATTCAACTTGGGTTGGTGATAGTAGGTTCTCATGCGACCAGAGGAATTGCACAAAGAGTCTCATATCATTTCTTATGACTTATGTGTGTAGAAGAGCCACAACTTCCTCCAAAGTCTCATCTTGAAGGGTCGACACAATGCAAATGGTGTCAGCTATTAGTCCATTCTGAGGGTAGTCACTAAGCCTGTTGATTGCCACATTAACATGATGATGGAATTCGGGATTTACCAAGCGCTCGAGTGCCCTTACACCCCAATCATGGCAGCCATAAGTTCTAATGACTATATATATAAAATGCTCTAGGATGGTTGTGTTGTGTACATGGGCTTGGCTCAGGAATGCTTCAACCAGAATGTTGTGAAGAACTTCTTCTACCTCACTCTACACTATGAAGACCTCTTTTAGCTGGTCCGATATATGCCTAAACAACGGACTGCATTCAATTTCTTCCAAGAAAATGTAGTCATTGGAAAAATTACTGTCACTCTGAGAGCTTGCCATATTTGATGCTATTGATTGGCGAAGAAAGGTGACACTAGTTGAATTTATAGAATATTGGTTAGACATTGGTGTGTTCTCCTAAGTTTGATGAGATGGAAATTTAGTCCCAATTTGTGGCTGACTTGATTTGGTTTAAATTACAATTTCCCATCAAGAAACATACATGTGCTACCTCTTGATATTCCTTGGATGTTGCATTAATTGTTTGGTTGTGTGAGATGTCATTCGAAAACTATTGGTGAGATCAAGATCAATTTTTCTTGTCAATGTCTATTCCTCTACCAAGGTTAATTACTTTGGTTGATTTTAGTAATTTTCAAGAAACACTGGAGAAGCAAGAAGGCCACTAATTTAGTAATATCTTTTGTGACTATCCAGTGGCATTAGATTTACTATAAATTTGAAAATATAAAAGAAGATAGGGGTTCTTCTGGACATACACCTGATGGTGTTGTTGAGAAGGATTTAAGCATTTATTTTAGATTGTAATGTTTATAATTTGTGTTGTGAATTTAATGACATGTCTAGTACGTTAATCTTTGCATTACATTTGTGATATGGTTGTGTCTTCTTTGAAAGATAAGTTGTATAGCATTCATTTATTGCATTCTGATTTTATCTCTTTGATTGGATAGTCCTAGGTTTTTAATCTTTGAACTGGTCATTGATGGCTTTGATTTACACTTCCTGTGTTGGTTTCATATTTAGGAACTAGTGTTAATCACCTTTTATGATTTCTGGTTAAAAGCATACCCTTATTCATTAGATTAGATAAATTCATTTAAAATCTATTGAGGGAGCTATACCTCGACAAAATTTAGAGAAAAGCCACAAATGTACATAATTGTGGTCTTTTCGGAGTTGTTAGTGGATTTTCGCTAGTGCTAAATCTGGTCCAAGAGTTATTTGTTTAAGGATATTTGTCTTGAGCAATTCCCTTCACTAACAAGTTGATAAATATTTCCTTCATATTTCTTTCCTGCAATAATCATTGTTCTGCAATCTTTCTTGATATCACATCTTACATCCTTTAATATATGATTACATCCTTTATTGCACATTTTTCCAACACTTAAAAGATTATGCCTTAAACCCTTAACATAGTAGACATCATTTGTATTATGCTTGCCATCAAAACCTATTGAACCTATCCCATAGATCTTAGAACTAGTATCATCTCCAAACATAACTAAGCCTCCATCATATTTTTCAAGTTTAACAAACTTACTCTTGTCACCATCATGTTATGTGAACAACCACTGTCAACAACCCAAAAGTTCTTTTATTGTTTAACATGTAGGGAAGAGATTACAATACCTTCATTTTTCTCCTTCTCTAGAGGGCATTCATTTACCTATTTTTCATAATTAGTAGAAGTAGGTTCATATTTTATAGAAAAGAACAAGCATTCATTGTCATCAAGATCTCCATGATCAGATTCCTCCTCAAATATACTAACATTCTCATTCACATGATATGCTCTATTGATCGTCTTACCTTTCTTTTCTTTCTCATATCTTTATTTTTTCCTCTTAGCTCTTTCTAGACACCTTAAAGCATACTGACTTATTCCTTAATAAATAAATCATTGAAAGGGTATCTTAACTTCATATTTACTAGAGCCTTTCTTCATCCTTCTTACAAAGTTAGCTTCTTCTTCACATATCTTCAACTTTTGTAGCCTTAAAAGTAGTTTTTGATTTGGATCTATTTCTCAAATTCAACTTTCTCATCTCATAAGATGTCAGAGTTCTCAACAACTGATCTTTAGTGTAAGTCTTGTAATATATATGTTCTTCAATAGCACATACCTTTTCACTATAATCATTCGAAAGAGTTCTAAGAATATTCTTTACAATCCTGAATTCATCTATTGTAGCACCAAGTCTTCACATTCCAACTACTACCTCATCTAATCTCTATACATAGAATTTAACATTCTCATCTTTAAACATATGTAGGAGCTCAAACTATGTCTCCAAAATCTACAACTTTTCCTCTTTAACCCTTTCATCTCCTTCATACACCTTTTCCAAGGGATCCCAAAGCTCTTTACAAATCTTCAGATTTTGAGCTTTAATCAACTCATAATGTAGAAGACTATTCTTCAAAATGTACTTCACCTTATTGTTCACTTCATGTTCCTTAATCTCATTAGCAATACTTATACCATTAGCAGGAGGAGTGTAAGTATTCTTTTAATATTTCTCCACATCTTATCCACAATACTCTAGATATTCTTCCATCGATATTTTCCAGATAGCATAATTAGTTCCATCAAACCTTAGATAATCATGAGTAACTTTTCCAGCTATCCCAGACCTTCCTTAAGTGGTTAAGCTCTTCTCCAAGGAGCCAAGCTCTGATACCAATTGTTGAACAAGGTAATTGAGTTGGGGGTGAATCAATTGTAGCAATTTAAACTTTTAAAACATTCACTGAAACTTAGATCAATCACAAATCCTTAACTTTGCTAAAATGATTAAATGTTAAGTGCAATTGCAAAAACTAAAAACCATCACACAAACATAGTATCACCAGATTTACATGGAAAACCCAATGAGGGGAAAACCACGATGAGGATTAACTCACACTATAGAGAATATCAAAACTGATTACAAAAGCTCACTACCAAAGGAAGGCTTACTGCCAAAACAAGGACTCACTATCTGAATTAGAACTCACTGTCCAATAGGGTTAACCACCTGAAGGGCTCACTGCCACAAAGATACAAAGAATATTGAAGAGATATGTTATTGAGAGAAAACAATATTAATGCAATAGAGATTTCCATCACAATTTACTCAACCACTTGCATACATGCATGAACGGTAGAGTACACCTTTACCTCATTGCATTCAAAAACTCAACATTTAGAATTCACACTGATATGCCACACTCACATCACACACACATACTTATTCGCATCTGCATTGCATATATATGCTCTATTTCTTTTAGATAATTAATTCTAAAAGTTATTGATTGTGTTTCTTAGTTAACATATTCGTTATGTTAATTTTTCTCAAGGACAAATAAAAAATTGAGCTTCCAATTCGTAGTCTAGAATAGAAAAGAACAAATTTTAACCATCATGATGTAAATATGTGAATAGGTTGAGATGAGATTCCTAGAGTTATGCACCCAGATTGGATTCATGGTTTTATCTAAGGAACTTGAAACATAAAATAGTTAGATAGAGGCTATGAATGGCCCAGAGAAACAAAATGGATGCCTTAAAACTCAATGAACCATCTACTATAAAATTATTTCCTTATAATTTTTTCCCATTGCAATCTAAACAATACACTCTCCCTTAAGGATAAAATTTATGGCAAGCATCTTTCCCAAACAAGTTCTAATTTCCTTAGGTACATAGAGTAACTGCTTAATGAAATTATCCTTAATTTTGAGACTAGTCTAATATAATTTTATGACCATTTAGTAAAGACAAGTCTAGCTCTATAAAAATCTATCTACTATTGGATAGTTGTATACATTTTTGTTAAATTAATAGAAAATGGCTTGCCTTTTGATTCCTTAAGCAAGCCCCACATTATTTTTTTTACAATAAGTTTATAGATAATGTAATATTTTTAAAATTGACATTTATTAAGAGAAGCTCAATTCCTATGTGAATAAAAAATTTGGATTACCTTGTGTTAATGGAGTGAAACTTCTTTATGAGATATTTGGATGCCATTTTATCTTTTGATAATTTTCTAAAACACACTCAAATGTGTCCTTGGGATGTGTATATGATTTTCAGGGTCTATTCTTCTCCTTGAGGCTCAACTAATTTTTTTTCTTCTCTTAGAAAATCACCCTTTTGCACTAATCAAATATACTAAGCCATAAGGAATATATGTTGTCAAAAAATATTTTTTCTTAATCATTTAGGTGAATAGTAGACCATTTGCCAAATCTATAGCATTTAGTGTTAGGTTTATATAAAATATAATATGAATTATGTTTTCAATAATATATTTTATATTTTTATAATGAATGTATGTCCAAAAATATGATAACATTTATTGAAAACATTGGGAAAAATTACACATGTAAATTAAAAATATTAAACTATTGTGTTTCCCTCCACATCGATGTCCTCATTCAAAAGAGAAAGAATTTATATAAATTATAAAATAAATTTTGTGCAAGAAACTATTCGTGTAAAATTCTCATTGCTATTTATACACTAGACAATTGAGTAGAATTTGTGTCAAGTTAGCTTTTAAGTTCAATTAGAGAATTAATTGTAAACTATTGGTTGTGTTTCATAGTTAACATATTCTTTATGTTAATTGTTCCAAAGGAAAAAGAAAAAACTGAGCATCCAATTCATAGTGGAATAGAAAAGAACTAGTTTGAACCATCATAAGAAATATGTGAGGTTGAGATGAGATTCCTAGAGTTATGCACCTAGATTGGATCCATGGTTTTATCTAAGGAACTTGAAACATAAAATAGTGAGATAGAGGCTACGAATGGCCCAAAGAAACAATATGGATGCCTCAAAACTCAATGGACCATCTAAATTATAAAATTTATTTCTTATTATTTTTTTCCCATTGCAATCTGAACAATACACTCTCCCTTAAGAATACAATTTATGGCAAGTATCTTTCCCACAACAAGTTCTAATTTCGTTAGGTATATAGAGTAACTACTTAATGAAATTATCCTTAATTTTGAGAAGAGTCCAATATAATTTTATGAATGTTTAGTAAAGACAAGTCTAGCTCTACAAAAATTTATCTACTATTGGATAGTTTTAAACATTTTTTTTAAATTAATAGAAAATGTCTTGCCTTTTGATTCCTTAAGCAAGCCCCACATTATTTTTGTTGAAATAGCTTTATAGATAATGTAATATTTTAAGAATCGACATTTATTAAGAGAAGCTCAATTCCTATGTGAATAAAAAAATTGGATTACATTGTGTTAATGGAATGAAACTTCTTTATGAGATATTTGGATTTCATTTTAACTTTTGATAATTTTCTAAAAGACACTCAAATGTGTCCTTGGGATGTGTATATGATTTTCAGGGTCTATTCTTCTCCTTGAGGCTCAACTATTTTTTTTTTCTTCTCTTAGAAAATCACCCTTTCGCACTAATCAAATACTAAGCCATAAGGAATATATGTTGTCATAAATTATTTTTTCTTAATCGTTTAGGCAAATAGTAGACCATTTTCCAAATCTATAGCATTTAGTGTTAGGTTTATAAAAAATATAATATGAATTATGTTTTCAATATTACATTTTATATTTTTATAGTGAATGTATGTCCAAAAATATGACAACATTTATTCAAAACATTAGGAAAAATAACACATGTAAATTAAAAATATTAAACCATTGTGTTTCCCTCCACATCGATGTCCTCATTAAAAAGAAGGAAAGAATTGATATACGCTATAAAAGAAATTTTGTTGCAAGAAAATATTCGTGTAAAATTGTCTTTGTTATCTATGCACTAGACAATGGAGTAGAATTTGTGTCAAGTTAGCTTTTAAGTTCAATAAAATGTATAGAAAAATTAATATATTGTACATGTGGCTACATCTTAATAATCCTAAAAAATATTAGAATTCAACTTGGAGATCGAATGTCTCTACATGAAACGATAACTAAATCTTGATTTGGACTTACATGTAAGAATAAATAGCTCAGGCACATGAGCTAGTTCTACTACTAATAACACCCAACAACATTTTCTTGACATGGTGGCTTATAGTAGCTACAACTCTTTTTCATAAATTTGAAAAGCTATATATTTAATGTTGAAGTCACAAAATATGGAAATGATTAGAGCATTGCAAGAAGATAGTTCAACATAGCTCAAGTATAGCACAAGTCTCATATTCAATTGCATGCGAGATTTTCTCATCATTTGTTTGTATATGCCAACATAAATAAAATTGTGTGAGATGTGTCTAGATTAAAATGTTTTCAATTTTTTTGATGAATTTATTTTTTATTGGAGGATTACATAAATATAGGATAAGAGTATTCCAAAAAATTTAAAATTTGTTAAAAGTGAAATATAAGGGACTAAAAGATTGCACTATATATTTTGAAAACTTATTTAGAAGTTAAAAATAAAGTTTAGCCCATAATGATAATTACAGCAATAATAAATTTAATTATTTTAAATTATCAACTCCAACTATTCATGTGTGAATAAATGTTGACTTCTCTAGGTAGCCAAAAAATCCTTCCAACAATGTTTCTTCAACCCTTTGAGCAACAACAATATCAATACAGGAAAAAATAACAAAATTATTTGTATCAATATTATAGATATCTACTTTTTAAATGGGAATGCCATAGATCTAAAGCAAGAAGGAGATCTTAGGAAATTATGAAATATTTCATTTCTTACGAATCTCAACAATGATATGGGCAAAGTATAGGGTCACTATTATTGTTCTTAAACAAAAGAATAATGCTTCTAAGAATCGATTCCATAAGCTCTAAAATGATGAGGCACAGCCATGTTTATAGTCTTCAACTAAATTTTGAGAAGATATATATAATTTTAGAGGTCCTAACTTATTTGGATTTTAAGTTAAGTAAAATATGTTAAATAAGTGAGATGTTTGATATATCTATAGTAATGATATTGCTATCAGGATTCAACCGTGTAGTTTCGAGTCAAACTCATTGACCCATGTTTCATGAGTAGTGGTTCAACAAGAACCCATCTCTCATGATATCGAATGGTCCACTTAGCACTCATTGCATCTAGGTGATGCTCACAGAGGTGAAGCACTGGTCCGTCCCGGGAGGTCACCCATCCCAGTACTGCTTCAGCTCAAGCGCGCTTAACCAGGGAGTTTTCTCCAAGGTTAAGCCCGCTTGAAGTTGTTACCCCATTTGCAAAACCTTCAGCAAGTGTTGTGCCTTATGAACCATTCATAATAGAGCCCCTTTAGCTCATCAATTGATAAGGAGGTATTTTTCCACAAGTGTCAAATTATGATATTGCTATCGATTCAACTGTAGTTTCGAAGTCAAACTCATTGACCCATGTTTCATGAGTAGTGGTTCAACAAGAACCCATCTCTCACGCCATCGAATGGTCCACTTAGCACTCATTGCATCTAGGTGATGC